>CM016621.1:114940097-115276820 GCA_005393395.2 Gossypium australe
GGGGATCAATTACTGAATTGGTGGTACTTTGGTAAGGGTAAGGAAACTCAAACGCTTTCTTATTTTGTTCTAGTAAGGACTCTGTGACTGCTTGGGTAGGAAATTCGGTCTCTCTTTTCTTTGTGGAGGCCGAATGGTGGAATGTTGTCTAATACACTTTTGTTCATCAAAACAATGTTAGGTCTTGATTTCCGTAGTCAAGGGATAGGGCTAAGGGCTTGGTGCACTGAAGGAGATCGCATGTGGTAAGTGGAGTTAGTCTAGTAAGTGTTTCTAGTTACGTTTATCAAGTGGTGACTAACCTGTTATCAACTATCACTATAGGTGTTTTGGAAGCGTTGGAAAACACAACTTAATCATGTGTGTAATCAAACGTGGTGTGATGTTCTATGACCTGGCCATAAGTCGAAATGCCGAAAAGCCGAAAAAACCAGCAACCGTAATCACTCGAGCGTGCGAGCGCGTAGTGACAAACCGAGCCACTAGGGATGGCGATAGATCGTTGAGAATGTCATGAACACTCTCGTGAACATGAGGCTGTAATGGGCCTTATCGAGCCGAAACGAGCTAAGTGGGCCCAATGGGCTACAAGGCCCACATGAGCAAAATCGATGAAAAATTGCTGAATGACTGATGCGACTGCAAAGTCCGCAAAACCGAGACCGAAAAAAGGTGCTAGATGGGCCACGTGAGCATGTGGGCCCGTTGGGTCAGAAATGGATGTTAGGCCCAATTATCCGTAGAGACCCAAAAAGGGACCCCTTGTCGCTCGAGGCGACAGTAGGCCTCTGGAAAGGCCGTTAGATGACTAAAATTACTGAAATACCCTTGCAGGTAAATTACCGAAATACCCCTAGAGGGTAAATCATCGAAATACCCCCAAATGGGTGAAATTACCGTTATGCCCTTATGTGACAAAATGACCGTTATACCCTCAGTTGTGGTTAAATATCGTGTATGTGATTTTATTTATACTATTACACTTGTAATACATTACATTCATATCATGTTGCATGGGATGGGTTGATGATTGGAGGAAGTGCAGTTTTGGTGGCTCTGCCACATACCGTTTTAGTGGTTCAGCCACATATACCGTGATTAGCAGCTTGACTGCAATTGGTGCGTTTGGCGGGGTGGGTTGACTCGATCCCCACATGGTGCGATTGGTTGGTACGGGTGGTGTGATGGTTGGATTCGGTTGGGCTACATTTTTTTTGTTTGCATTATCATGATTATAGGGCTTAGGCCTAGACCGATACCGTAAGGCTCAGGCCCAAATAGTGATCGTTATAGGGGATTACACACTGAGTTCTCGTAACCACCCCCTTTCTTTTAACCGTGCAAGTAATCCCCGGCGTTAGAGAGTTTGGAGCTGTGGAGGACTCGGAGGTGGCCATACATCGGATTAGCCTTTTACGAAATTTAGTAAATTCGGTTTTAACTTATTTTATATTATTTTCTTTAATTGGGTTAATGTTTTGTGTAATAGAACATTGGTTTTTTATTTCTTTTTAAACTTTCATTTGGTAATTCTATAGTTTTGAAATGTTAAACGATTTAACACTGGTTTTAAAATAATAACAACGTTTTCAAAATAACACGTTTCCACAATTCTTTGAGTCAGATTTCAGTAATAAACAAAGTTTTCGAAAATAACAATAACATCTTTACAAGAAAATATTTTAAGCAAATCTTGTTTTCACAAGCAACAAAGTTCGAAGTTTCAAAAAGGATACAAAGTTTTTAACGAACGCATAGCTTTTAAACAACCTTTTGATGTGACATGCTAGGTCCGGTCATAACGTCTAGGCCAGGTCTGGGGTGTTACAGAGAAATTGTGCCCTAACTTCTTGGGTTCTGATTTTTCATTTGACCCAAATGACCGAGTACCCTTTTGAATTTAAATGTCCTAGTTTTAAAAGTCAAAAGACAAGCTTAGTTTCGAGGATTCGAAATGTCGTATCCTAACTCAGCGGGCATGAAGTTTTACTTCTTTGAAATAAGCGGGTCTCAGCATCCAATTTAATTTATTCAAGTCTTTTAACAAAGAGGATCGTATTTTAAAATCTTTTCAAAATTTTTGACATTAAGACGTTAATAAATCAATTCGGTACCAATTTTGGGCGTTACGAGGGTGCTAATCCTTCCTCATGCGTAATCGACTCCCGAACCCGTTTTCTCAAATTTCGTAGTCCAAAATAATCATTTTAAAATCAAAAATGTTTTAATGATTGATCTCAAGGTGATCCGATCACACCTCAAAAAAGGATTGGTGACGACTCCATTTTATTTTTAAAGTCGACCCCGTTTTTACACAACAAAAAAAAGATTCCGATAAATATCATATGAGGGTAACACACATATGACGAGGTTATTGGACAAAGCAGTTGGATGAATTGCTTTCATAAAAAATTCTTGATCCAAGTTTCAATTTTTTTTACTTATTCACAAGTGGGAACACATGTGCTTGGTGACCCTCTAAAGCCAGAAATGACATCTTGTATAGCGCCAAGGATTATAGCAGTACCAGGAGCCCACCTATCTTATGTTTTGTGTTTTGTCCCCCGAAAAATTTCACGATACAACATTGCTAGTACTGTTGACCTTCAACTCTAGGAACGGGCAGCTTGGAAATCAAATAGTAGAGGTAGGTACATCAAGTTGACTTTATTATTATTGGCGTCTGACATAAGTACACCCTAAGTTGCAGTAAATATGCCTGAGCAGCACACATCTTCTCCCTCTTAGTCTCATTACTCGATAATATTTTAAAATTTACCTTCAACCACGAAAATTTTAAATTCTTAAATTTATCTCCACCATCACCGAGAGAGTCCAAGCAATTCATAGAAGAGCATCGTAGGTTCTGCTACGTTGCTTGAATCAGTTACCGCACACCATCCACGGGGAGCCCTAATTGCAGTGCAACACCCTCTAGTGTGATGTTGTATTCCCCCACACAAAAAATGAAATATGTGTGTCTCTAGGCATCACCGTTCAACCAATGTCGATATTAAGTCAACCCTCAACCCAAACACACGAATTAATACTGCCGATCCAAATCCAACAGCATCTAGGTAAGGCATAACCTGTTCGTCCGGTTGGTAGCTCGAACTAGCTACGCGTCCTCAACACGTGATATGCATTCTAATAATATTAAATTACAACATTAGTTAAGATCTTCCAATTAAATAAAAAATTACGTGCAACTTTGTAACACCCATAACCCGTCCCGTCGTTGGAATAAGGTTACAGAGTACTACTGTACAAAACAGAACATTTTATAACCAATAGTAATTAATTTTCAAATTAATCTAATAAATATATAAGAAATTCAAATTGGATTGATCATGCATTTACGGGCTTCAAATTGAGCCTATGTGGCCCTAAAAAAAATAGCTTCGAGCAATCAGGGACCTAATTAGAATAAATCAGAACAATTTCGGAAAAACTTCACCTACAGGAGTCATACGGCCGTGTGACAGAGCCCAAACCGTGTGGCTCTAAACATGACCGTGTGGCTACCCCACATGCCTATGACCAATCATGTGCTCACCTATGTAACTCACTGACTTGGTTCACACATGTAACACCCTGATTTAGGGGCTATGCTTGTTGGGTATAATTCAAGTTCTAGTAGGTTTTTGGGTATGCTTGGACGTGTTTTAGAGGTGTTGAGAATGCTCGGATTAAAAGGGGAGACTTTGGAAAAATTTGGATTTTTAGTGTAAAAAGGGGATCGGGCCAAGGGAGGCCTTAAGGATAATTTTCGGTAATTTTTGGCACAAGGAAGAGCTTGGCGAAGTGGGTTAGCGCGCGCCACTTAGGCGCTGAAGGGGGAGAAGGGCGCTGGTTCGAGTGGAGGCAGCAGCAATTTTGGCGTGTTATTTTTCATATGCAGTTTTGGGCCTGAGTATGAAGGCTTTATGAATAATTGTTGGGGCTCTATGGACATGAAAGGCAGGTGGGCGGAGTGGTAGAGGCGCTGCATGTAAGGGCATTAGGGGAAGGTCGTGAGTTCGAGCGCGGGAGGCAGATTTGGGTTATTTATTTTTTTTCTCTAAGCTAGCATGGGAGTTGGAGAGGGCTTAAAGGAAATTGTTACGCGCTTCTGTCACAAAGCAGCGCCTAGGCCGAATGGCCTGGGGCGCTATGTGGTCGTTGGTCCCCCAAGTCGTGTGTTCGAGCCTTGAAGGCTGCTGGGGGGGTTTTCCTTCTTTTGCTGCTGGTTGACATGAATGGGGCGGCACATGGAAGCTTTATTTTTTTTATTTTGGGCAGCATATTTGAAGCAATGGGACGGCACATGTTGATTAAATTGGAAGATAAGGATGGGGTGTATTTTTTTATTTTGAATTCGGTGGGATAATGGTGATATTGGGTTGTTTTTTTTTTTGTTTTTTAATTTGAAGGAGTTAGGATAAGTATTATATTATTATGTTTTTATTCTTTTAAATTGAAGAGGTGATATAGGATAAAGGTGGGTTTTGTTTTTAATTGTTTTTTAATGGGTGGCTGGGAGTTAGTTAAGTGATTTGATTAATTCAAATCAATTTGAATTATATGGCCAGGAAGGTGGTGGCCGAATGTTGGAGTCTTCGGGGGGGGAGTGGCCGAATGCTATTTAAAGGGTGGTGAGGTTTCCTTTGCCGAATTTTAATTCATCAAAAACCTTACTCCTTTGTGTTTCCTTCTTTTTCCTTTTTTTTTTTTGTCTTTTGGCCGAACCTTCAAGTAAAGCTTACCTATTTTTTCTTCTTTGAAATCAAAAGCCATTAACATCATAGACCTTGCCGTTTTCTCCCTTGGACTTGTTGGCCGAGTCTTTATTTGTGAACCTCATTCATCTTTTATTTCCTCTCTTTTCTCAAAACCTTATTACCAAAATCTACCCTTCCCTATTAGTATCTCTTTTGCCGAATATTAAGTGTGGTGTAGAGCACGTTGGGTTTCGTTTTCAATCATTGGAGAAGGTAAGTAGGCAAGGTCGAATGTTTTACGATCTGTCCTTTGTTCTCTGTCGACTTTTACAAAGGTAAGAGACGATTTTGTGTTTATTGGAAGTATGTTAATCTCTTGTGGTAATCATTTTGAAAGGGCCTCCGGGATTTGGAACCAATCAAGCATAGCGTCTTTTCTCTGTTAATCGGGTGGGATTTCGACAAGCCTTTAGGTGCAACGTGTGACTTCGAGGTTTAGTTGATTGTATCAAACAGGTGCGTAACTATCGCACTGTTTCTCCTGTTTTGTGTATTAATATATATGTACATGTTTTGCGTAAGATGTGTGATAGCCGACAGTAAAGGCTGAAGTGATGGATACCCATGTGTGGGTAATCGGTTAACAGGTTGGTAAATTGTGATGTTAAAATTATTTATGAGCATGTGATGCATATTTGTCCTATACGTGATTTGATATGGTACTTTGACATATATGCATGGGGGTTGGATTTGAGCAAAGAAGGACGGGGAGTACATATTATGTACGTGGTCTAATGTTAGCCTCGTGCTACATTAGCGCTTGATGGTTAGCTGTGTGCTTCATCAAGGGAGATGTTGGCTAGGTGCCCATCTCGGCGGTTGATAGCTGAGTGCATCACCGTGAATAGATTGTTGTGAGGATCACGATGTGATCGGTGGCTCAGCCACGGCCCTGTGCAGCAGGTCTGCCAAGGTAGGAATTTGTGGGATCACTCGGTTGTGATCGGTGGACTAGCCACGGCCTTGAGCAGGGAGTCTGCTAAGGTTGGTGTAACGGAGGACTTAGGATGGGTTGGATTCCGTAATTGCATGTTGATTTGCATGATCTGTGTGGATATGGGCTAAGCCCATATGTGGAGGCATGTGTGATAGTTATGCACTGAGTCTGTGACTCACCCAATTATTTTCCCAACATTTCAGGTGATTCATGAGTTGGACCGGGATCGGAGAGGACACATGGTGGCCCATGCCGAAGGCGTTGTTTTAAGTTTATTTATATTAAGTACTTGATCTTTTAATTATGGATGTAATAAGGGCCTTTTGACTTTTATTTATTTTTATCTACCTTGGAAATTGCTTAATTATTATTTGGGTACTATTTTATTTTAATTTGATTATGACTTGGTAAAATTAAATTACTAGCTAGTGAAAATGATTTTACCCTAATCTACTTATTTAAAGTATTCATAAGATAATAAAGTATTTTAATATGGACGTTTTTATAATATCAAGTCTAATGTATATATATATATATATATATATTTTTTTTTTCCCAAAGGAACATATGTTCCAAGATAAAACAAATTTTTACTATTTTACTCTAAGTCAGAAATATTTTCACTAACATAACCAGATTCGGTCGTAGTGAATGGGCCGGGTTTGGGGATGTTACAGTTTGGTATCAGAGCCAGGTTGACTCGAGGTGGCCATGCAGTGGATTAAATTTAAATGAACTTTAACTTCAGTTTGATAAATTTTATTTTGGGTTTATTTTATTTGGTTGTAATAAGGCCTCCTGATACTTTATTTTTATTTTTTTCTTATGTTGGATATTGTTTTAAACTCTGCTATTATTACTGTTGAATTTAGATCACACATTTTTCCAATTAACCATGAAAATATTTAAAAATGCCATCGGGCACAGTTGAAATATGTTTTATAACTTGACTTAAAAAAAAATATTTTTTTTAAAAACACTAAGTATGATTTTATCAAGATAATCAAATCTGGGAAGTTTTTTTCAACAAAGTTTAATGGGTTTCAAAATGGTTTTCGAAAAGCTTTTTCCCGTAACGATCCAGATTCGACCATAGTGTTGGGCCGGGTTTGGGTTGTTACAACACACCCGTGTATTAGCCCGTGTGCTAGCCCATGTGAATCTTGTACCTAACATGCTCAAGGCACACGCTTGTGTGTGTCACACGGCCATGTAATAGCCTGTGTGTGTCACATGGCCGTGTGACAGCTCGTGTCCTAGGCCATGTGTGTCCAAAAATAACCAAGATCATGCTATTTCCTCACCCAATTACATAGGTACCTAAACCAATTCATAATACATATTCGCAAGTCTATAAACACACCTTTAAACAACCAAAACATGCCATTTTCAATCATTTAACATCATACCAAGTATCATATAGTAAAACGCATTATAATTCTCATGATATTCATTATCAAAAAAATTATCTATAAGCCATAATATACACCAAATTAACCCATTTCAAACACACCATACCAACTTAATATGACACTTATCATTTCATAGCCTCATACCCAAATTTACTTAAAGTTTAACAACCATATATGAAGACTACCACTCTATCATCAAGTACCAAACATCACACATAGCCATGAAATAACCATTTGCCCTATTACATGCCATATAAGCCAGATGTTTACAAAATCTACCAAAAGAGTCCTCGGGATAGTGTGATTTTGTGAGTTGGTCCGATCTCCCGATCACAAAATGTAATCTACTAAAATAAGCTTACTTGAAGCTTAGTAAGTTTGCTAAATTAACAATAAATATTACCAAATTAACACAACAAATCAAGTTATAGATTTGAAAACGAAGTTCCTATCAAACACAACTCACAACAGGTGAGTATTACACAATGCATTAATTCACATCACATTCTCAATTGTTGCATTAATAAGATCTAATCTCAGGTAATCAGAGGGTATCACTCATTCGAGTTTAATTTTAGAGTTTGGATCGGCTTACGATGCTACTCACATAAGCTGCAGAGAATCCGCAATAGATGCAGGATCTCAAGTCATCGTTATGATCTGTATCACCGATACTTAGTACTTGCTAAATAATCACCGGCTCATGATGCTGCTCACACAAGCTGTAGAGAATCTGCAACACATGTGAGATTTCAACCATCGCTACAGTCTGTATCACCGGCTTAAGGCCTGATAGTTAATATACATACTCATTTATCATGCAATCTCCAATCATTCCAAAGTCAAGTATAACACTGAATATAACCATAACATACATGAAATAAAAATGGATGTAGTATAGAAATAACGACACAAACTTTTAGGACTAATTTGTAGTAACAGCTTATGTACAAGGACTACTCCAAAACCTTTTCTTTTCCACGATTGTCAACACGTTCTTGATCTAAAATAATATCCATTAAATCAACTAAATTAACAACAAAAACTAAATCATTTTATGAAATTAAACCCTTTATTGGCATTTTACAAAATTGCCCTAGACTTTTCACTTTCGTTCAATTTAGTAACTAAGCCTCAAATCATACAATTTAACTTTTTTATTCAGACGAATATTCGATAACCTCAATAAAACCCATTTTTGCAATTATTTCTTATCAAGTCCTTGTAATTCTATCAATTTAACAATTTAATCCTTAAACCTTAAAATCATCAAAACTACTTTACAAAATAGTCCTATCTAACAACCATAATCAATAATCTTCCATAAAATTTCAAGAATAACTCAAATTCAACAATGGCACAACTCAAAACATTTAACAATTTAAAAAATTAGTCATTGGGTTAGCTAAATTAAATTAATACGAGCTCAAAAACATAAAAATGACTAAAAATAGGCTTTTCACTTACCAATTTAAGCTTTGAAATTTCAAGCATGAAAACCCCTAGTTTTGGCTTTGTTGCTGTAGAAAAGATGAATAGAAAAGGAAAAGAAAAATATCATCTTAATTTAGCTTTAATTTAATATATATACCTAGGTTCTTATCAACTTTTATTAATTAAATATTAATTAATCGGCCTAATTAAACTACCCACATATGCATATAATCATTTAAATCCACTAAATTAACTCTCATGGGTTAAATTATTCATTTAGCCCTTTTAAATTAAATAACTCAACTTTTGCAACTTTTACGATTCAGTCCTTTTTACTTAATAAACTATCTAAAGGATAAAGTTTTCTAACTAAAATTTAATACGACCCTAAAGATCTCATAAATATTAAATAAATAATATTTAAGAATCATTATGTCAAAATTGTGGTCCCGAAACTACTGTTTCCGACACCACTGGAAATCGGGTTGTTACAAACTTCACGTGCTTGTGAATAAAAAATAACACATTTTTTGACCGACACATGAATCATCATTGCCATGTGATCATTTTCTGTAATTAAAGAACTCATTTTGATATTTGCACAAACAATTAAAATTTTTATCATCGACTTAACAAATAAACAATATAAAAATAAAGACAATTATTTTTTTGTAGCCCATTTTCGTAACTTTTTATATATAAAAAGTATCTTAATCTTATTTTCAAGACAAATCTAATTGTTCAAATAAAAATATAATGTTCAATGTTATATCTTAAAATATATAAACTATTATAATATAAAAAATATACACTAGTCAAACCAATCTTAATATTACTTTCAAAACAAATTTAATCATTCAAACAAAAATATAATGATCAATGTTATATTTAAAACTATACAAATTATCATTAAAAAATAAAATAAACATACACTACCAAAACTATCATTATACACAATTCTAACAATTCTAATAATTCTACTAAAATAAATATGCACTACCAAAACTATCTTAATAAGCATACACTAAAAAAAAAAATAAAAATAAACCTACACTACAAAACAAACATATACAATTCTAATAATTCAAACAAAAATGTAATTTTCAAAGTTTACATACTTTAATACTAATCTGTTCCAGAATATATCAATAAACTTTTAATACAAATCTAAACTAATAATAATAGGGTAAACTACAAAAATAGTCACTTTTGTTTGTCTCAGGTTACATTTTAGTCACTTATGTTTGAAATGTTACGTTTTAGTCACTTGTATTATTATTTTGTTATGAAGTGATCACTCTGCTATTAAGTTCCGTTATCTCTCTAACGGTAATCCTATGTGGCAGTCCAACTAGATTTTAAGTGCCAACTTGGATTTCCAAATGGGATGAGAATATATTTTTAATTAAATAAATTGAATTAATTAAAAATTTTAAACCCTAAACCTTAGTTGAAAAAACCGTTCATCTCCTCTCTTTTTTTAGTTTTCTTTTTCATTTGATTAAAAAAATTATTATCGTCTTTATTGAATCAAAATAGTAGAAATCAAATTTAGTGCTTCGTCAATTGATTGGATTTTTTTATTTAACATAGAAAAATAAAAGATGGATTCAATGGAGGGTCTAGGTATGTCTTCTTTGCCGACAAATTTATGTTCAAAGACTTAAAATCAAGTGGTTGATGACCAATAAGAAGAGGGCAACCGTTTTTGTTCCTAATCATTATATTTTCCAATTATTTCACGATTCTTGAATATTTGGTTTCTCAATCCAATTTTTTCTGATATGAATTC
Source organism: Gossypium australe (assembly GCA_005393395.2). NCBI lineage: Eukaryota > Viridiplantae > Streptophyta > Magnoliopsida > Malvales > Malvaceae > Gossypium > Gossypium australe. The sequence goes on from CM016621.1 coordinate 114,950,433, forward strand.
GCTTGTTTGTTCATAATCCCTTTGTGGGTATTCTATATTTTTCTTTCTTACTGTTGATTTTGTGTTGATTTACCTTGCAATCTTTTTTTTTAAACATATGGAACTAATATAAGAAAATTTTACATTCTTAATCATCTGTTCTACTGCATCAATTTTGGCTTTCTTTGATTAATTTCATTTTAGATGGAATTATTTCACTTATTTTTCTTTTCTTGTATGTGTGAAATCTTGTATGGTAACTCATAATTTATCACTCCATTGTGTGTACTATTGTTGTTGTTGATATAGAATGTATTCAGGTTGTATACATTATTCAGAAAATGAAAATTTTTCTTATTAAAGAATATTGAAACCAATCAGAAATTGCCAGAAACAAAGCCTACTCATTATTATAATAGAAAGTAAGACTGAAGATCAAATAGTTAGAATAGATCGTGGATAGTACATCATCTCTAGAAAATTTTTTGTCAACTTTCATTAGAAGTCTTCTTTAACTTGATTTCTTGATATGCTTCTTAACTTAGTTGACAGCAACTTTTAGTAACTGCCTTAAAGAGTGCTAAAACCAGGGCATTCTTTTTGTCATCTTCTTTATATTGGTTGATGTCACACGATGTTTGTATTGAGGGAAGGGACTACATTGATTTTTCACTGTGCTTGTTATTATAAATTTGCATATCATTCTTGTGTTCATATAAATGCATGAATATAAGTACATAAATTTTTATGGATTTAAATTTAAATTTTAATATGTGTATGTCTATTTACATTGTTAACATGGGTCATATTATGTAATTTGCAATGCAATACTTAGTTCAGGCTAAGATTAAGAAACAGAAAAATACATGGTTTACTTAATTACATCTCACTGCTAGTGAAAAGAACCTTCCTTTTTTATTTTTTGAATGATCATTTTATTTTTAATATAATTTGTATAGCTTGAACTTAATCATTTATAGATATTGTGGTAGCCTAATTCCTTCAATAAATTATAAATGCAGGTTTCATTACTTAATTACATGCTATAACCAACTCAGTATTTGACTTTTGACCTTTAAGTTGACAGTTAGATTTTTGAAATCTGTAATCTTCTCAGGCTTGTAGATTGATATTAAGAACTGTGATTGCTCAATTTTTGTCGCCTTCCTAGAAAAACAAACTTTATTCTTTGTCAGTCTCTTATGCTTATGTTTATGTTCAACTTTTCATTTTAACTCGGGTGTAATTTGATGCAAATGTATAAGAAATAATTGATTTAAAGATGTATATTGTAACACCCAGACCAGGTTTATGCGTTAAGGCAAGATTTGGTTTGTCACACATATCGAACATCCATTAAATTCTCTAATGATTTAGGTAAAACAGTTCTACAAAACCTTTTGAAAATGAAGTTTAGTAAAAATTAAGAAAAATGATTTAAAATCGATGAATTAAGAAATACTAGTTTGAAATTTTATCATTTAGTATTTAATTGTCAAAAACCTTAAAGTAGTTTTTAAAGAGTCCAAAAGAATTTGAAATCAAGAATAGTTAAAGTATCTCAAATGTTTTAAAACAAAATTAAATCCATCCACACATAAAAATCCATAAAATATTAATAAAGGCCTTATTACATCATACCCAAAATAGTAATTAAAAGTAATCACTTAATAAAAGTTCATAGTTTATTAAACCCATATTCGCAGTATGGCCTCCACGAAGTCATCCTCGGCCCAAGCCTCCGTCAATTGCCATTACCTGAGATGGATAATTAAACAGAGTGAGTTATTCAGAACTCAGTGTATAACTCACTTACCACATTCATTAGGCAAGATCATCAAGATATTATTTTGGGCTTGAGCCCATTTACGGATTTAACAATATAATAAATGAAATGCATGTAAAATGAAATTTCCCAACCAAACCTAATTTCCATCCGCTACACACCACACGTACCAACCAACACACCTGTGGGGATCAAGTCAACCCACCCCGCCAACTCACCAATCGTAGGCATAAAGCCATTTTTAAATAATATTGTGGTGCACCACCGAACTAGATTGTGACAAAGTCACCGAACTAGAGGCATTAAGCCATTAAAAATTTGTGGCAGAGCCACCGAACTAGATTTTGGCAACAGGCCTTTCTTCTCTTCATCAATTATCCCAACCCATGCAATCATGTATGCATAACAATCTACATCCATATGATAATTTAACAAGAAGCCCATAATACATGTGAGTCTATATTTCAAATTTTCATTTTGGCCCATAAGACAAAATAGCATTTAGCCCATTCCATTTAACGATCTAGCAGTTTTCAGCCCATTTAACGATCTAGCAGTTTTTCGGCCCATTTTAACGATCTAGCAGTTTTTCAGCCCATTTTAACGATCTAGCAGTTTTTCGGCCCATTTAACGATCTAGCAGTTTTTCGGCCCATTAACGATCTAGCAGTTTTTCGTAAATTTCACGACTTTAACTGTTTTCATGCATTTACACAAAAGTGTTAATTACTACGTATTTTCTGATTTTGCCATCTTTACGATTTTATCCCAACACTTACGGTATAGTATCTAACTCGAGATAAGTGTGAAGTTACACACCTGGTTACTGTGAGAACTAGACTTTCCCGCTCATCGATACCTAAACGCATCACGATAAATTAGAACACTATAATTTATTTACAAATCGAATCTTAGAAATAACGATCTAGACTTTTTACCCTCAGAATTTCGAACTACTTCTCTTTGCGGTTTCTCCCCGATTGTTGGTTCGTTACCCGATGAAAATCCACGAACAAACAAAGGTTCGAGAGTATGAACGACTTCAAACAACTGATTCTCCTCGGATAAGCGTTCGTAACCCGGTGGAAAATCTCGGATTCCCGAAACAGCCCTTCGCTTAAACTTAGGGGGAATAGCGGAACTACCCCTCTTCCGAACACTATTCGCCGCCCTTTTCGTCCCTATCTTGATTGTCTCCATTGACAAAAGATCATCAGTCCAACTTAATAATATATCGAAATTATGACTAATGGTTTTAAGGGTGAGATTGGCTTACCACAAATATCCTTGTTCCACAATTTGTAAATCGAGCGATAACGTCCCCTAAATCGAAATCGATTAATAATCCATCTATATCAATATGACGAGTAATATGAGAATCCTTGAATAAACTCCTTACCTTAACTCTTTAGATCGATTCCAACAATTCACGATGCTCATGGACACTTGAGTTTCGGCCCTCCAAAATCACACTAAAATATAATGAAAGGAAACATTTAAGAGAATGAACGATGATTTTGATCAAAGAGATTCTCCCTATCATCATTAAGATTCGGCCAAAGCAACTAATAACCAACATAAACTAAAAAGAAACTCTTACCTATTGTCCACAGTTGAAAAAGAAATGATTGAGAAGAATACTTATGTATAATGGGAGATTCGGCTATGAATAAACAAAGAACAGAAAAAAGATTCGGCAATGGAGTAAACTAACATTCGACCATAAGAGAAAAATAATGAAGAAAGTGTTTGAATGATAAAAATGAAGAAGAAGAGAGAATGGGAAGAAGGAGTTAAAATTCGGTTTTCAAAGAGAAGAAAAGAGAATGAGTTTAGGAACAATGTGTATTCGGCAATGGGGAGGAGAAGGAAAGAAAATGATCTTGGCTTTGGTATTTCGGCAAAAAGAGAAAAGTGTCTTGAGATGCTAAACAAAAATGTGCCCAAATGGTAACATGAAAATGAAATGGTCAAAAGACAAGGCTTACCAAAAGCTCAAATTCGGCTAAGAGAAAAGGTTGAGAAGAGAATTGCAAATTTTGCACAAAAATGCTAGGAATGACCAAAAGCTAACTCCTAATCCTAGCCAAGCTACTAACACATTCGGCCAGCCCACTTAGTCCACAATGCCATCCATGTTCATGGTCAAAATGGACATGAAAAAGTTACCAAAACATCAACCTTGATTCAAGCCTTGCAATCCTTCATTTTCCTAAAGTTTGAGAATCCTATCCCCAAAATCAAGCAATTTCATCCCTAAAATCATGCTTGCCATAAACTTTAGTCTTCTTACCATAAAAAAAATTAGTCCATCTTATCCATGAATGATGCTTGGCTGACACATGCTAGGAAAAAGCAAAAATAAAAGCTCCCAATTTGCATGCTAGGAGATTCGAACCTCTCCCCTCAAGTCCAACTTATGGCGCCATCACCACTTTGCCAATTGCTCATCTTATGCCATCTTTTATCACTTAATTAACTTAAACTTCAAGGTCACCTGATTCCTCTACAGTAAAGTACTCTTTACTAAAATTTATTCTAACTCCAATTAAACCCGAGCCTTCTCAAGACTATATTAAGCACATAAGAAAATCATACCCGAGCTAACACAAGTAACATAATGATACTCAAATTTTTAGGATGTTACAATTCTACCCCCTTAAAGAAAATATCGTCCTCGAAATTTACCTGATTAAAGGAGGTGAGGATATTGTTGCCGAATTGCATCCTCAGGCTCCCACGTAGCTTCCTCCGCTCCGTGATTACGCCATAAAACCTTGACCAACGGCACGGTCTTCTTTCTTAGCACCTTAACATCTCGGTCTAAGATTTCCACTGGTTCCTTCTCGAAAGACAAATCTGATCTCAACTCCACTTCTTCTACCGGTACTATGTGAGACGGATCCGATCTATAGCGCCTCAGCATGGAAACATGGAAAACATTATGAATTTGACTCAACTCCGGAGGTAATTCAATCTGATAGGCCACTAGACCAACACGCTTCATCACACGATATGGTCCAATGAACCTAGGGCTCAACTTGCCCTTCCTTCCAAATCTGAAAATCTTCTTCCAGGGTGAGACTTTCAAAAAAACCTGATCCCCTACAGCAAACTCGATATCCTTATGTTTCAGATCTGCATACGACTTCTGTCTATCCGAAGCTTCCTTTAACTGTGCTCGAATAACTTTTACCTTTTCTTCTGTCTCAGGTATCAACTCAGGACCCAACATCTGCCGTTCGCCCAATTCAATCCAACAAGTAGGAGTACGACACCTACGACCATACAATGCCTCGTAGGGTGCCATCTGAATGCTAGACTGATAGCTGTTGTTATATGCAAATTCTGCCAACGGTAGAAAATCCTCCCAACTACCTTTGAAATCAATCACACATCCCCTTAACATGTCTTCCAATAACTGAATTACTCTTTCCGACTGACCATCTGACCGAGGATGAAAAGCCGTACTGAAGTTTAACTTTGTTCCCAAAGCTTCATGCAGAGCTTCCCAAAATCGTGATGTAAACCTAGGATCCCTATCTGATATAATAGACACTGGTACCCCATGCAACCTCACGATTTCAGATACATACAGCTTAGCCAACTTCTGTAATGAGTAATCCGTACGAACTGGTAGAAAATGAGCAGTCTTCGTCAATCGATCAACTATTACCCAAACGGAATTTTTCTTAGTAAGTGTTAAAGGTAACCCACTAACAAAATCCATTGTTATCCGCTCCCATTTCCAAAGAGGAATCTTTACCGGTTGTAATAAGCCTGATGGCAATTGATGCTCCGCCTTCACTTGTTGACAAGTCAAACATTTTCCTACAAACTCAGAAATCTCACGCTTCAACCCTGGCCACCAATACTGTTCACAGAGATCTTGGTAAATCTTATTTCCTTCGGGGTGCATAGCATAAGGGCTACTATGCGCCTCCCGCAGAATCATTTGTTTTAAATCTGAATCCTTAGGCATACAAACTCTTCCACGAAAACATAGCACTCCATCCGTGTTTATACCAAAATCCCCTATTTCACCACTTTCAACTTGCTGAATTAAGGGTCCCAACTTTTTATCTGATATCTGCTTTTCCTTGATTTGTTCTAACCACAGAGGCTTCACCTGAAGTTCCGCTAATAGACTACCATCCTCATACAAACTCAGATGAGCAAACATTGCTCTTAAATCAGATACCACCTTACGACTTAACGCGTCAGCTACCACACTAGCCTCTCCAGGATGATACTCGATTGAGAAATCATAATCCTTTAACAGTTCTACCCATCTTCTCTGTCTCAAGTTTAACTCCTTCTGAGTAAGAAGATACTTAAGACTCTTGTGATCCGTATAGATGATAGACTTCTCACCGTAGAGATAGTGCCTCCAAATCTTTAAAGCAAACACTACCGCAGCTAACTCCAAGTCATGAGTAGGGTAGTTTACTTCGTGCGGTCTCAACTGACGAGAAGCATAAGCCACCATTTTTCCATTTTGCATCAGCACACAACCTAAACCCGTGTGAGACGCATCACAATAAACGATATATTCTTTTCCAGCCTCAGGCTGAATCAAAACTGGTGCTTCCGTCAGAATCTTCTTCAATTTCTCGAAACTCTCTTGTTGTTTTTCAGTCCATATATACGGTACTCCCTTCCGCAACAGCTTAGTTAGGGGTGTAGCAATCAGCGAAAACCCCTCATCAAAGCGTCTATAATAACCAGCCAAATCCAAGAAACTCCGAATCTCAGTTACTGACTTTGGTGGTTTCCAATCCAGTACAGCCTCAATCTTCCGAGGATCCACCCTTATTCCTTCAACTGATACCACATGACCCAAGAAAGTCACTTCCCTTAACCATAATTCGCATTTACTGAATTTGGCATAAAGTTGCTTATCTCGAAGTAACTACAATACTATAAGCAAATGCGAGTCATGTTCCTCTTCATTCCTTGAATATACCAAAATGTCATCTATGAACACTACCACAAACCGGTCTAAATATGGTTGAAAGACCCGGTTCATCATGTCCATAAATGCAGCTGGTGCATTGGTCAACCCAAACGGCATCACCAAAAACTTATAATGTCCGTGACGAGTTTGGAATGCCGTCTTATGAATATCTGCTTCTTTCACCTTAAGTTGGTGATAACCCGATCTCAAATCAATTTTGGAGAAAACTGAAGCTCCTTTCAATTGATCAAACAGGTCATCAATTCTTGACAAAGGATACCTATTCTTGATCGTCAATTTATTCAACTGCCTATAATCAATGCACATACGCATCGACCCATCCTTCTTCTTAACGAACAAAACCGGTGCTCCCACGGAGACACACTCAGTCGAATAAAACCCCGATCCAGCAATTCTTGAATTTGAGCTTTAAGCTCCGCCAACTCCTTTGGTGCCATTCTATGAGGAGCAATGGGCACTGGAGCCGTTCCGGGCAAAAGCTCAATACCAAATTCTACTTTCCGATCTGGAGGTATACCAGGAAGTTCTTCGGGAAATACATCTGGAAATTCCTTCACCATTCTCACATCTTCCACTGATAACTCTTTGGCATCCAAAGTACTAATAAAAGCTAGGAATGCTCCATACCCTTTCCGCACCAACTTTTCTGCCTTTAACACAGATACCACATTTGCCAAGTAATTCCTTCGTCCGCCTATCATTACTACTTCCTTATCATCCGAAGTCCTTATTGACATCCGCTCTTCAGCACAATCCAAATGCGCCCAGTGCTTAACCAACCAATCCATGCCCAGAATAAGATCGAACTCGCCGAAAGGCAATTCCATCAAATTCGCCAAAAATATTTCTCTTTGGATTTCTAAGGGCACGTCTCTAAACAGTTTATTTATAAATACCGACTGTCCTAAAGGACTAATTACCGTTATCTCACTATCGGTAATTTCAGATTCTAGATTTAAGTTTCCAGATATGGCACTAGCAATATACGAGTGGGTAGAACCAATATCTATCAAAGCAGTAACAGGTACATCAAAGATGAAGAACGTACCAGTTATCACATCAGGTGCATTGCCATCCTCGCGACATCTAACTGCATATACCAATCCTGGCTGTCTTGCATCCGCGTTACCTCTAGAACCATTGCCTCGACCCAGTGCACCTTGACCACGTCCAGCCCCATTACCACCACGACTTGGTCCACGGCCTCCCGGTGGCTGCTGAATTCCTCTGGCCGGCTGTGCATCAGGATTACGAGCTTTCTGAGTCGTATCCATCTGTCGAAGGCAATTCTTATATTGATGATCCATTGAACCACATTTTTAACAAGCACCAGTTTTCCTCCAGCACTCTTTGAAATGTCGTTTCCCACATTTAGTACAGTCTCGACTCTGATTAATAGCTACAGGTGCTCTATCTTGAGCTGACTCATCATTCTGAGGCCTCTTCTGAAACCTTTTTGAAGAATTTGAATACTTTATATCTCTCTTGCCTCTAACTCTTTCCCGATTCTGACGTTCTGAGCTCTTAGCCTCTTCAGCTATCTTGGCTTTCTCCACAAGCGTGGCAAAAGTTCTAACTTGTTGTGGGGCTATCAGAACCCGCATCTCATCATTCAACCCATCCTCAAAGCGTACACAATGCTCATGATCCGTTGGCACTATTGTCCGAGCATAGCGACTTAAGCGTAAAAACTCAGCCTCATACGCTGCCACCGTCTTATTTCCTTGAACCAGATTCAGAAATTCCTTCCTTCGGGCATCCACATAACTTGTTCCTACATATTTCCCCTGAAAGGCAGCTTTGAAGAATTCCCAAGTAACTAATGCAGCTTCAATGCCTTCTCGGATAGTAAGCCACCATTGATATGCTTCGTCCCTTAACAAGGACACCGCTCCTCTTAGTTTCTGTTCTACAGTGCACTCTAGGTCGTCCATAATTCGCTTCACTGCCTCAAGCCAATATTCAGCAACATTTGGAGCTACACCTGAGACACCTCTGAAAACCTCAGCACCACTTGATTTCAGTCGCTCCGATATCAACCCACGAGCTGCTGGCCTAGCTCTAGTTCCAGCGACCCTTTCAAGGACTCGCAACATTGCTCGTGTCAAAGCATTATCTTCTCTCCTATTCTCTTGTGATTCATTTTCCGACGCTGGTGATGCCGGTGCATCCATTTCCGGAATATGTCCCGATTCTACAGACACAACTCTAGCTCCTCGGCCTCTACCACGGCCACGTCTACCACGTCCGCGTCCTCTGGCGCTCATACTGACTAACTCGTTTTAATCTGATTACGAATTTTATGAATTAGAAAACTGTTTCAGTGTTTATTAATGATATTTTATGAGATTCAAGAGATAAAGTTGTTTTTCGCAAACACATCCTATAGTCTCAATCTCTACGATTTTCAACATCTAAAACTAGAAGTTCTAGAGTGTTCCTATGATCATATCATCATAATAATCATTCAGTAATGAATACTTACTTCACTTGGTGCCGGATGCTTGTGGTGCCATACTAACTTTAAAACATAATTAAAATAATTTCATACGGAAGTTATTTGTTGAACCCAACCATAGCTGAGTTTTGAAACTGGCTCTGATACCATTAAATGTAACACCCCAAACCAGGTCTATGCGTTAAGACAAGATTTGGTTTGTCACACAGATCGAACATCCATTAAATTCTCTAATGATTTAGGTAAAACAGTTCTATAAAACCTTTTGAAAATGAAGTTTAGTAAAAATTAAGAAAAATGATTTAAAATCGATGAATTAAGAAATACTAGTTTGAAATTTTATCATTTAGTATTTAATTGTCAAAAACCTTAAAGTAGTTTTTAAAGAGTCCAAAAGAATTTGAAATCAAGTATAGTTAAAGTATATCAAATGTTTTAAAACAAAATTAAATCCATCCACACATAAAAATCCATAAAAATATTAATAAAGGCCTTATTACATCATACCCAAAATAGTAATCAAAAGTAATCACTTAATAAAGTTCATAGTTTATTAAACCCATATTCGCAGTATGGCCTCCACGAAGTCATCCTCAGCCCAAGCCTCCGTCAATTGCCATTACCTGAGATGGATAATTAAACAGAGTGAGTTACTCAGAACTCAGTGTATAACTCACTTACCACATTCATTGGGCCAGATCATCAAGATATTATTTTGGGCTTGAGCCCATTTACGGATTTAACAATATAATAAATGAAATGCATGTAAAATGAAATTTCCCAACCAAACCTAATTTCCATCCGCTACACACCACCCGTACCAACCAACACACCTGTGGGGATCAAGTCAACCCACCCCGCCAACACACCAATCGTAGGCATAAAGCCATTTTTAAATAATATTGTGGTGCACCACCGAACTAGATTGTGACAAAGTCACCGAACTAGAGGCATTAAGCCATTAAAAATTTGTGGCAGAGCCACCGAACTAGATTTTGGCAACAGGCCTTTCTTCTCTTCATCAATTATCCCAACCCATGCAATCATGTATGCATAACAATATATATCCATATGATAATTTAACAAGAAGCTCATAATACATGTGAGTCTATATTTCAAATTTTCATTTTGGCCCATAAGACAAAATAGCATTTAGCCCATTCCATTTAACGATCTAATAGTTTTCGGCCCATTTAACGATCTAGAGTTTTTTGGCCCATTTTAACGATCTAGCAATTTTTCAGCCCATTTTACGATCTAGCAGTTTTTCGGCCCATTTAATGATCTAGCAGTTTTTAGGCCCATTTAACGATCTAGCAATTTTTCGTAAATTTCACGACTTTAACTGTTTTCATGCATTTACACAAAAGTGTTAATTACTACATATTTTTCGATTTTGCCATCTTTACGATTTTATCCCAATACTTACGGTATATTATCTAACCCGAGATAAGTGTGAAGTTACACACCTGGTTACTGTGAGAACTAGACTTTCCCGCTCGTCGACACCTAAACGCATCACGATAAATTAGAACACTATAATTTATTTACAAATCGAATCTTAGAAATAACGATCTAGACTTTTTACCCTCAGAATTTCGAACTACTTCTCTTTGCGGTTTCTCCCCGATTGTTGGTTCGTTACCCGATGAAAATCCACGAACAAACAAAGGTTCGGGAGTACAAACGACTTCAAACAACTGATTCTCCTCGGATGACCGTCCACAACCCGGTGGAAAATCTCGAATTTCCGAAACAGCCCTTCGCTTAAACTTAGGGGGAATAGCGGAACCACCCCTCTTCCGAACACTATTCACCGTCCTTTTCGTCCCTATCTTGATTGCCTCCATTAACAAAAGATCATCAGTCCGACTTAATAATATATCAAAATTATGACTAATGGTTTTAAGGGTGAGATTGGCTTACCACAAATATCCTTGTTCCACAATATGTAAATCGAGCAATAACGTCCCCTAAATCAAAATCGATTAATAATCCATCTATATCAATATGACGAGTAATATGAGAATCCTTGAATAAACTCCTTACCTTAACTCTTTAGATCGATTCCAACGATTCACGATGCTCACGAACACTTGAGTTTCGGCCCTCCAAAATCACACTAAAATATAATGAAAGGAACGTTTAAGAGAATGAACGATGATTTCAATCAAAGAGATTCTCCCTATCATCATTAAGATTCGACCAAAGCAACTAATAACCAACATAAACTAAAAAGAAACTCTTACTTATTGTCCACAGTTGAAAAAGAAATGATTGAGAAGAATACTTATGTATAATAGGAGATTCAGCTATGAATAAACAAAGAAAAGAAAAAAGATTCGGCAATGGAGTAAACTAACATTCGGCCATAAGAGAAAAATAATACAGAAAGTGTTTGAATGATAAAAATGAAGAAGAAGAGAGAATGGGAAGAAGGTGTTAAAATTCGATTTTCAAAGAGAAGAAAAGAGAATGAGTTTAGGAACAATGTGTATTCGGCAATGGGGGAGGAGAAAGAAAAGAAAATGATCTTGGCTTTGGTATTTCGGCAAAAAGAGAAAAGTGTCTTGAGATGCTAAACAAAAATGTGCCCAAATGGTAACATGAAAATGAAATGGTCAAAAGAACAAGGCTTACCAAAAGCTCAAATTCGGCTAAGAAAAAAAAGGTTGAGAAGAGAATTGCAAATTTTGCACAAAAATGCTAAGAATGACCAAAAGCTAACTCCTAATCCTAGCCAAGCTACTAACACATTCGGCCAACCCCCTTAGGCCAGAATGCCGTCCATGTTCATGGTCAAAATGGCCATGAAAAATTTACCAAAACATCAACCTTGATTCAAGCCTTGCAATCCTCCATTTTCTTAAAGTTTGAGAATCCTATCCCCAAAATCAAGCAATTCCATCCCTAAAATCATGCTTGCCATAAACTTTAGTCTTCTTACCATAAAAAAAATTAGTCCATCTTATCCATGAATGATGCTTGGCCGACACATGCTAGGAAAAAGCAAAAATAAAAGCTCCCAATTTGCATGCTAGGAGATTCGAACCTCTCCCCTCAAGTCCAACTTATGGCGCCATCACCACTTTGCCAATTGCTCATCTTATGCCATCTTTTATCACTTAATTAACTTAAACTTCAAGGTCACCTGATTCCTCTACAGTAAAGTACTCTTTACTAAAATCTATTCTAACTCCAATTAAACCCGAGCCTTCTCAAGACTATATTAAGCACACAATAAAATCATACCCGAGCTAACACAAGCAACATAATGATACTTAAATTTTTAGGATGTTACATATATAATGTTAATTTCACTCTAATTGTCTAAGTAAGGATTGAAGTTTCCCAATTTTACCACAATGTGTTAACAATTTGCACTTGTAATTTTCAGTTGTTGTCAAAATGTCTTTTAATGTGTATATTTATGTTGTCCAAATGTAATTTACAACTGTTGTCATAATATCTCCTAATACGCATATTTATGTTGTCAAAATGTGAATAATGGCTACTATTTTCATGTTCTATATTATGTATTATAATGCTGTCCAAATGTGTATCAACTGCTATTCGAATGTCCTAAAATGTTCATGAATTCATTAGTGGTTTTGTTTGAAACTAAACTGGAGTTGATATAATATTGTTTTCAGGTTTGAATTATTGTGCGATTTGTTGGTATTAATATAATGTTTTATTTTCCTTTTTTGGTTTAAGGTTTGATGTTGAACAAAATACGTTAGGGGGAGATTTTGAAAGAGAAGCATCTAACTCAGATGATAGTTCATATAAAGCTTATGAGTCAGATACTTCTTATTCTGATTCTTTTGAGTTTGATGGTGATTGGGTAGATGAACTAGAGGTTGAACTAGTAGGTGAAATGATACAGAAGGAGTTAGGCCACTTACTGGGCTCATATTTTTGGTGTTTAAGAGATTATTTTGATAGTAACAGTGATAATCACTTGAATAATGACATGGATTATGATGAAGATGGGAATAAAAAGTGCCCTCTGTTTAATCCTCAAACTGATATGAGCAACCCTATATTGATAAAGGGTTTGGTTTTCCCTAGTAGAGACAGTTTAAAAGATGCAATTAAGTAGTATGAGAGGATAAATATGGTAGTAACCAAACTAACTAGGAATGACAAGCTTAAGGTGAAAGTAGTTTGTGTATCTAGTTGTCCATGGACGTTGTGGGTATCCAAATTAAATCCCAAGGATCCAATGGATGAGAGTTGGAAAATTAAGACCTTAGTCAACCACCATAAGTGTGGCAAGGTAATGAAAAATAAGAATATTACTTCAAAGTGGATGGCTAGACATTATTTACACAAATTTCAAGTTAATCCCAATTATTCATTAACATCTTTACACATATTAGGGTGGATTTTGGAACAATAGTGTCTCGTACTAAATGTATGAGGGTTAAGATTAGGGCTTTGGAACTAGTTTAAAGGAATCACAAAGCCCAATATGCTAATATATACGATTATTTACTTAAGTTAAGGAGAAGCAACCTGGTACAACAACCATCTGTAAATTAGATTGTAGGCTATTTCAGAGGCTTTATATATGCTTGAAGCATGCAAATCAGGTTGGTTAACTAGTTATAGGAGAATAGGGTTAGATGGGTGTTGGCTAAAGGGATATTATGGTGGACATTTGCTTGTTGCTCTTGGGGTTGATGCCAATAATTGTATATATCTAGTGGCCTTTGCTACAATTGAGAGTGAAAACAAACAGTCATGGTTTTGGTTCCTCGAGCTATTGTAGAGGGATTTGGAGATCGATAACTCTACAATATATGCTTCATGTCTAACAAACAAAAGGTGCCATAAAGTCATACTATACCCTAAATTGTTTATATAAAAACGATTGCTTATCATGTTGTTTTACTTGTTTTACAGGGTCTAATAAAAGTGATTTCTGTGTTGTTCCCTAATGCTGAAGCAAGAAATTGTACCAGAAATCTTTACAACAATTTCAAAAACATGAAAGGATTTACAGGCCAAGCTATGTGTCTCACTTACTGGAAAGTGATCGTTGTTTTGTCTAGTTTTAAAATTTATAAAGAGAATGATCGAACCTGGAAACTAACTCTGACAACGATTTAAGGCAAGTGCACCTATCGAACAGTAGTATAGCTTAGGCAAGACCGGATTGTCGAACCTAAAGGAACTAAAAGTACTAATACTAACTTTCTTTTTATTATCTAGCCTAAAATAAGTGAAGTTGTTGTTTAATCTAAAATTAACTAATTACTAAGCTAAAGACGCAAATACAAAAAGAATAAATTGGGGAAATACTGTTGGGAAGACTCAGTTGATTAAGACGATACCCTTAGGATGAATCCACCTAGACTTCACTTGTTATCTAACACTGAACCAGACGATTTATTCACTTGACTTGATCCGTAAGACTCCCTAATTTATATTAAACCCTCTCTCGAGGTGAATAACGTCTAACCCTAGGTTGATTAATTGAAATCTCTTTCTAATTAAAACCCCTAGAATTGCATTAACTCGATCTATGGACTCCCATATTAGGTTTCACCCTAATCTGGCAAAATCTCGTCACCCTATCTCTAGGCGTGCGATCAACTCCACTTAACTATGCTAGATCTACTCTTAAGTAGAGACTTTTGCTCCACCACCTAAGCACATCCAACTTGAATCAATATCCCGGAAATATTAACACAAGAATTAAGCACACATAATTAAGAACAAATCAAGTATTTATCATATAGTTCAGAAAACAATAACAAGATCCGTCTTAGGTTTCATCCCCTTCAAGTATCTGAAGGGTTTAGTTCATGACAATAGAAGAAAACATCTCAAAAGAAAAGATAAAACAAAACATAAGAGATCCTTAAAACCTTCTGAAGGAATTGAAGGAGAGATTCGCCGTTTTGAGTAGAATTCTGGCTTCTTGAGATGGATCAACTGGCTATCCTCGAGTGATTCCCACAAATCTGACCTTTTCGGCTCAGCTCCTTGGCCTAGCTAATCACCTCCCTTTTCAGGTTACACTTAGGGGGTTTATATAGGCTTTTGAAATAGGTTTCTTTGTCCCTAAGAATCCTTTTCTGAGTAGAATTACTCTTCTCCACGACAAGGACACGGCCATGGCACATACCCGTGTGGATCGTTTTAAGGCCGTGTTCGAACCTGTTGAATGGGGCACTGCCGTGTGAATCGGGGTCAGGCCGTTTCTAGTTGCGCAATGATACACGGCCGTGTGGGCTTAAGTCCAGGCCATGTCGATTTCCACTTTGGCCCAATTTGGTTCGTTTTAGGCCCGTCTCTCGTTCTTTCCATCCTCGGGTGCTTTCCTGAGTATAAGACATGAAAAGAAAGGATTAAGAGCACCTTTTTACATAAATCAAGGGATAAATCATCCAAAAGTATGCTAAATGTGGGATTAAAATATGTTACTTTTACGATTTATCAGAAAGCTGCTAAAGCAACTTTTCCAAGACAATTTGAAGAATCAATGTTTGAAATGAGGTTATTGTCAAAATCTGCTGAGGCTTGGCTGCATGACAAGGATCCAAGGACTTGGTCAAGAGCCATTTTCTCAACTAGCTGCAAATCTGATTTGCTATTGAACAACAACAGTGAATGTTTCAACAATGTTAAAATTTGTTTTTTTAATCTAATTGTTTATTACTTCATGTTGTATAGTTGTTGTTGGAGTTATTTAAGGACTTTCTCTCCTTGCAGATCATTTTAGAAGCTAGAGATAAACCTATCCTAACGATGTTGGAAATAATTAGAAGAAAAGTCACAACTAGGTTGGTTTCCATGATGGAGGCTACTGAGAAGTATCTTGGACCTTTATGTCCAAGGATACAGAAGAAGTTGTTTGAAATTGTTAGTAAGTCTAATAAGTAAGTTTTGCTAACTCTTTTTTACTTAGTTAGATTATGTTACTTGGATGCAAAAGTTTTAACTTTAAAATGTTACTTTGTTTGTAGTGTATGACCCATATATGCTGGAAACAAGAAGTATGAGGTAGACTATGGATCAGGCAACAAGCATGTTGTTGACTTCCTCAACTCCTCCTGTTCATGCAGAAAATGGGACTCGTCAAGAATCCTATGTAAGCATGTTATTTTTTGCATGCAACTACTTGCTGTAAGCTTTGAAATTTATGTCAATACATGTTGTACTGTCACTACCTAGTTGAATATTTGTAGCCACTTGATTAACCCTGTAAAAGGTAATACCCCTATAACCCTAAACCTTTATGAAATATTACTTATTTGTAAAATGTGTTTGACATATTTAAATTTTTATGTATAGGTCATATACAATGGGAACATGTGAGGGACATGGAACCCATTCTTCCTCCCATGATTAGAAGGCCCCCGGGAATACCCAAACAAACAAGGAGGAAAGAAGTTGATGAATCAAGAAAAAGTGGACCAAAACTAAGCAAGATAAGATAGCAAGCTAACTGCACCAAATATGGAAAACCAGGCCATAATACAAGGACTTGTAAAGGGATTGTTAGTAACCAAATGGAAAACAAATCATCGAGCCTGCAAATTTTGAACCAAGCCACTTCAATGGATAACACATCAAGCCAACCACCCTTAACCTAACAAAGCTCAAACCTTACAACAAATTTTCAGGCAAAATTACCTTTCAAAAGGAATGATCCACTTGGTCAATGAACAATAGTAAGATGGATGCCAACTCAACAGATCAATGACTCCACTCCAACACAACTATCACAATCTGAAAAATGCCCAATAATGGATCAATTACTTTAACTGAATTAGATTTCATTTTGTTGCACTGTTAGGAATATATTTTGTTTAGGGAAATATGTTTTGTGGACAAAGACTATATCTTTTTGGAAGGGTTGTTGAATCATGTTAACAATATTTAGATTATACATTTTGTCTTAATTTAGGGTTTGAAACAATATAGTTTTTTGAAATGTTAAACTATTGAACAATTACTTGAGAAATGATTGCATATCCCTAAGGTAAGTAAACAATTTACATATATCTGTTATTACCATAATAGAGTTCCAAGGACTATCAAATGATTGCAGCAAAGGAATCAAATAGTTAAAAAAATAAATAAGTTGATTTCACTTAATTACAGGTACAAGTTACACAAATATGCTTTAACTATAATGTAATCAATGCTTTCCAACTTTTAGGGGTACAAAAGTTAGGATATCTGAGCAATTAATGTAGCTTCAGTTCTCACTTCACATACTCTTTCTGAAACACCCCTAACCTGTATCCGTCGCCGGAATAGGGTTAGGAGGCATTACCGGGTAATCGAAAACTTTTACGGATAATTCATAACATAATTCATCATATCACCTTAAAGTGTCCCTTAAATAGGTCAACGAGACCTTAAAAATGCTTTAGAATAAGGCCAGGACTAAACCGAACACATACGAAAATTCTCGAAAATTTAAAAATTTTTCAAAGTTATAGAGGTCACACGCTTGTGTGGGTAGGCCGTGTACCTCCCACGGCCTCAGACACGCCTGTGTGTCTAAGCCATGTCAAAACAGGGCATACATACTGACTTGTCCACACGGTCGTGGACACGCCCTTGTGCCTCACCCGTGGTCGCTACTAACTTGCACCACACGATCAGTCACACACCCGTGTTTTCAGCTTGTGGTCAAGTCTGACTTGTTTTGAAATACAACCACGAGGGACACGATCAAGCCACACACTCGTGTGCTCAACCGTATGGGCAATTATAGGCTATTTTCTAGGCCAAAATGCCACCCACACTTGGGTCATCCCTACAAGCTTAAACAAGCATTATCTCATACACAATTGGCAACCAAAAATCATGACAAATGATCAACATATCATCCTATTCAATCTCACTTCTAAACATGCCACTTATATACTAAATAATCCAACCAAATCACATGTAAAACCAAGCATGAACCATCCACAATTTTACCAAATCTCTATGGCATCAATCCATCAATAAGCTTACCATTCATATGACCATTTCATTTGCCATCAAGCCATACCAAAACATGCACCATATACCATAATCACTCATGCATATTGCCAACATTTATCTAGCCACATCACATGGCTATTTACATATTTCAAACATATTCCCAAATCAACTAGCCCATACATGCCATATTTAGTTATGTACACATTCAAAAGTACCAAAATAAGTTTGTGTAGTGTGTTGACAATCCTCAGCGATCCCTGAGCCTTCAGTAGCTTTGACGATCTGTAAAATAGAGTAATCATACACAAAGTAAGCTTCAAAAGCTTAGTAAGCCATATTTAAATAAATTTATCATAATAGCATTTATAAACATAGCAATTTAAATTCATTAACATATCTTCATTTCAAACACATAGATATCTCTTTATCTCAATTGGTTTGCCATTGCTTACCAACACATCATATCTCAAGCATCTCATTTATTCATATCTCAAACATACATATATCTCAAATATTCCTTTGCAACAATGCACATACTTACTCACCTTTCATGCTTATACAAAGCATACATATCAACGTACCTGAATCGGATATACAACTCACGTAATCATTCATTTCTCAGACTTGCCCGTTGAACAGTTCGAAACTAAATTGGATACTCAGAATACTCGGAATAGTTGTACAATTCCAACGTCCCAGACGTGGTCTTACATGTAACCAAATATCGATGCCACAGTCCCAGATAGGGTCTTACACGAATCAATACGATGCCAATGTCCCAGACATGGTCTTACACATAAAGCTCATGTCAATGCCAACGTCCCAGACATGGTCTTACACGAAATCTCGAATCAATGCCAACGTCCCAGATGTGGTCTTGCATGATATCACATATTGGACACCTATGTCATGACATAAACAATCCTATCTATCCTTATGTTCAAACGGGACTTCTCGGACATTATCAACTTGTCAACATAAATATATCCTCGGATTTCAAATACATTCCATCTCAATTGATATTCACAGCAATCCAAATTTCATATATGCACAAATAATTCAATTCAAATACATTTATTTGTATATCGACTTACCTCGGATTCGGTTTAACGGAAATGAACTCGGCTACTCAATTACTTTCGATTTCTCGCGATTTAAGTCTGTTTTCTTCGGTTCTTGATCTATACATATTCAGATTTAATCCATTTATTCAACAACTCATTCAATTCAATCCAAGCACACACATTTAGGGAAATTTACAATTTAGCCCTCACATTTTCACATTTGGACATTTTAGTCCCTATTTCATAAAATCACAAAATACACCAAATTTCATAATACTCATGCTTGGCCGAATGTCACCCATGCTCATACAAGTCCACACATTTCATTTATTTCACACTTTAGTCCTTCAAAATTTCATTTCCTCAATTAAGTCCAAAATACTCAAATTCACTAAAAATCCAAAGACAAAATATGCTAACCAAACACATATATTCCATATTTTATCCTCAAACATCATAAAACTCATGAATTCATCAATGGCTCATATCAAAATCATCATCAATTCACAAAATTGAGTCATGGGTTTTGAAGTATACAAAGCAACGATTATAAAAACGTAGAAATTATCAAAAACCGATCAAAATCCATACCTTAATTGAACTAGATGAGTGTCAAAGCCTAAAATGGTTTTCTTCCTTTCTTTCCTCACTATATTCGGCCAAATAAGATGAACAATGGCCATATTTTATGTTTATTATATTATAACTTATAATATTAATTCATTTACAAAATTAACCTTATGAATAAACATATAAAACATATAATTATAAGGCCATTAATGTCCTTTAACCATGCACTATCATTTAAAATGGTTTAATTGCCTCATAAGGCCACTCCATTTAAAAGCCAACTCAAATAAGCACATTAACATATAGTATGTCACTTTTACCTTTTATGCAATTTAATCCTTTTCTCAAATTAAGCACACAAACGGACAAATTAATTCACGGAACTTTAAGACATGCTTAATCTGTAAAATCCCGAATTAGGGTTTGTTTGCTATTTATTTATTTTCATGTGATTTGCCTGAAGAAATGCGTATGTTATGATATATTCTAGGGTCTAGTCATAACCCCGGGTTAGGCCGGACTTAGGGCTGAAAACTTCTTTTTAGCTCTTGAGAAGAAAAAGCTAAGTGAGGAGGCTATAAATATTAATTGGGGCGAAGCATGACACAAGAAATTATTTGGCAAAGTGGATTGGGGCGCTAAGGTGCAAGGGAGTGCAGAGGGGAAGAGATTCGAATAACGCGGGGCGCATCAGAGACTTTTCTTTTTGCGTCAGGAAGGGAGATGGGCCAGGGACGCTTTAAAGAGAAGTGTTGGGGATTTATGGCATAAGAAACGCCTTGGTAAAGTGGCTTCCATGCGCCACTTAAGGGCCTGGAGGCGACACCTGGAGCAGGGCTGGAGTTCGAATCATGGTGGCCGCACGGGACGTGTTTTATTTTGGGCTTTTTAGCGTTAAAGAGGAAGGGGTTAAGCTAGGAAGGTCTTAAAGAATAATTGGTAGGGACTATGGACATGAAAGTTGGCTTGGTGGAGTGGCTTGGGGCGCCACTTAAGGGTCTTGGCGAATGGAATCAAGTTCGAGTCACGCTG
Organism: Gossypium australe; assembly: GCA_005393395.2. Taxonomy (NCBI): domain Eukaryota; kingdom Viridiplantae; phylum Streptophyta; class Magnoliopsida; order Malvales; family Malvaceae; genus Gossypium; species Gossypium australe. Next base: position 114,971,258 of record CM016621.1, read on the forward strand.
GGAGCAAAGGGTGTTTTTATTTTGTTTTTTTGGCGTTGAGACAAGGAAGCTAACGAGGGAGCATTTAAAAGGAAGTTGTGACGAGGTTATATCACGAAATGAGCAGTAGTAGAGTGGCTGGAGGCTTGGGGTGTTTTCTTCAGGTCTCGGGTTCGAGACCTAGGGGCAGCAATGGACGGTTTTATTTTATTTTTTTTCTTTTTGGCCGGCAAGGAGTGAACTTGTGGCCTGCACATGAGCACTTAGTGGAGAATAAAGCAAGATGGGTTGTTTTTAGATTTCTGCGGGAAATATGGGATAGTTTTTATTTTATTTTATTTTATTATTTCTATGGGAAGATGGGATTAAAAGATGGGAAAATTTGTTAAATATTATTTTGTTTTATGGGTAATGATTAATAATAGAGTTATCACAAAAAAGGGGGGGAGCATGGCCGAAATTCATCAATTTGTTCTCCTTTTCTTTCCAAAATTTCCTTGGCCGAAATGGGGGACTCTAGGGGCTTGAGTTTCGGTTTTGAAGGAGCTCTAGGGAGTGTTTTCGGCTAACTCATTTTACTTTCATTTTCTTTCATTGTTGTTCAAACCGAAACCCCTATAGACATTTTCTTCTTTCCCCTTTCCTCTTGTTGCTTAAACCGAATACCCTTAGTCCCATTCCCTCCTTTTTCTCACGCAATCTAGCCTTTCTTGTGGTGCCGAAATTGAATTCTTTTCTTCTTGGGAGCCTAGCCGAATCTCTTGGTAAGTGAACTCTCCCTTAACATTCGGTTTTGACTCACTCTCCTTAAGTATGCCGAAAGCATGAGGCTAAGCCTTGGTAAGGTTGGCCGAATGTCTTCTTAAGACAAGAGGTGATGTGTTTTCTTGTGTGTAGGTGCGTTAAGGGACTCTGAAGGAGTCTTCCGAAATTTCAATTCGTTTTGGTAAGAAAAAGGGGTAGTTTCGGCCAAGGGCCTTTTGTTAAAGAATTTATGCCTAAAAGCCGAAACTAATATATATGCCAAATAGGGATCTCAACGAATTCAGGAATAAGAGTATTTTCGGGATTTGGTAGGAGACCAAATTAGCAACCAAGGTGAGGGTTACTTCGTGTACGACATAGTTATTGGGATTATTAATATAGCCGAATGGCTAATAGATCTGAAAGTGTGGGTGTTGTCCGATTGTAGGGGGGACAATATCACGGGATTTTGCTAGTATAGCTCGGGATTCGCTAGTCTCGCAAGTAAACAGGTGTGTAAACCCTTACACACTTCATTAGTATAGACTGTTATTATGATGATATATGACCTCTCGTGTAGTAACTTTGCCTTGTGGGCATAGGCTTGGATTCCGGGTAAGTTCCCTATTACGTGATCTACGATGTGTGTTCGTGTATGCCATCACATGCTGTTAAATGCTATGCTATATGTAAATGCATGATATATGAGATCATGATACTTGTTATGTGAGCATGATGATGGTGGGATTGATGAGAGGAGGGAGATGATTTCTATGGACTGTCACCAGTGGTTTTGACCACACGATGGGTTGGCCCCATCACTTGATATATTTGTGACTTCGGTCACCAGTGGTTTTGACCACCAGTGGTTTTGACCACCAGTGATTTTGACCACACCGTTGATATAATTTGTGACTAAGTCCCAGTGGTTTGGTACCACCAGTGGTTTTGACCACATGTTGATATTTGTGACCTATGGTCATCAGTGGTTTTGACCACACGATGGGTTGGCCCCATCACTTGATATATTTGTGACTTCGGTCACCAGTGGTTTTGACCACCAGTGGTTTTGACCACACGGGGTAGAAAAAGGAGTATGGATGGCTAGCTTGGGTTGCATGTTTGCATGTCTTACTAATATCTTGTGTATGAGTTGCATTTTCGGGTTGGGGATTTATACACTGAGTCTTGGTGACTCAACCCTTCCCATATCATTTTGCAGGTGAGTAGATCGTGGAGATGGAGCCGGAGAGGACTCGAGGCGTCCATGCTTGTTCCTTGCATTTGAAATTTTATTTCGCACTGTTAAAGTTTATTATTTACTAAATTTTGGTTTGGTTTGTAATATGGCCGCTAGTTGTTATTTAGATGTTTAAGTAGTTGCTTTTACTTTACTTCTATTATATTACTAATGAACTTATAAACTGTTGAATGAATCGGTTAAAAGTAACGATTTCAAAATGGGTAACCTTTACGAGTTTTCAAAAATGTTACCATCGGGTAGTAAAACTTACCAAGTTAACAATAACTCTGATGTTTCTAAAAATTAAATGATCAAATGTTTTCAAAGGTTTCAACTCAACCATGCTTATAAAATCAATCCCACCTGAGTTTTAATAGACACCGTTTTATAATCTCAGCAAATTTTCATATTTTTACCAGTTAATCAAAATCTTTCAAAACGTGTTTACTTTGTGACATACCAGATCCTGTCAAGGCTCATGGGCCGGGTTTGGGGTGTTACAAATTTGGTATCAGAGCCCGGTTCAAAACTCGGCTGTGGGGGGCCCAAGGCCCAAAAATGTTTTTTTGATAGGCCTCTGTGAAATATTATGGAAATGGTTTTGTGTTGAACAACATGGCATCGAGTCTCCGGCACCAATCCGCTCGGGTAAGTATTTCTAACCTCTGTGTGAATTATTATCTGTAAAGGGGTAGAAATGGAACGTAGATAGTATGAAAGGTATGTGAACCCTAGGACTAGTTTACCCCAACAATCGCATAAGATTTTAATTGCCTAATTAAACAAACCTATGACTAAGTCGCCGAGTTAGGGTGTGGTAACCCTTGTGCGCATATCTAGGATTGGATCCGGAAGAGCCTGGTATTTAAGCAGTCCTAGTGACTCACCTCCTCTTCGCAGGAATCCTACCTGGTGCGTAGCTTCGGTTCACCCTAACCATGAGGACTTGTTCATAGGCTAAACCCAATAACTAAAACCCGAAAGGGAACTAGCCGCATTTTTATAAAAACTCTAGTTTTAAAACTCTTAAAAATTACCCTTTAACTTGTGAGAACTATTTTACAAAAATTTTCGGAAAAATTTTGATTTATGGAAATTACAAAAATACCCTTAGTGGTAAAATTATAAAAATGCCCCTGGTTTCTAAAATTACTAAGCTACCCGCAAATTCAACAAATTTTTCTTATTTTACAAGCATACCCAAAACCCTTAATTTGTAAATATCAAAAATGCCATGATTTTAGAAATTTACAAAATTGCCCCTAACTTATAAAATTACCAAAATAACCCTGGTTTTCAAAATCTTTGCAACACTACCAATTTGGAGAACAAATTTCCAAAAAGAACCCTCAAAGTTTTACAACTTTTGAAATACCTCAGAATTATTGAAACCTTACAAATTTACCCCGGTTTATTACCAAAATACCCCTGTAGGGCAAATGACGAAAATACCCCCGGGATAGGAATTGGACAAAAGGGTGATGGAATAAGTGAATGTGTATCTTTGAATTAGAATAGAAGACTTGAAACTTGATTGATTGAAAGAACAACTTTTAAACTTCGTTCATAAAATTTCTTCGCTAATAATCAGTGAACCAATGACTAACTCATAAAACTTTTTAAGACAGATTGCGCGATAAGAGATGAGTTCTAGAGGCCGTGGCCGTCGTGGACGCGGTAGGGGCAGGATGGCTGTGTCAGAACCCGTTAGGTCGGGCTAGGGGTCTGATCATGAGATACTGCCACCACCACCCCCAACTTTTGGTGTTGAACAACAGGATCAGACGAGGGGCGAGACAGTATCACAGGCTACGCTATGAGTTCTAGAGATGATGGCTGGGGCAGGTGGAGGTATAGGAGCTCGAAAATCTGTACCTGAGCGACTCCGAGTGAACGGGGCGGAGATATTCCAGGGTGTATCAGGTGTGGCGCCCAGTACGGCGGAGTATTGGTTGGAATCAACTGAAAGGATCATGGATGACCTGGATTTTTCAGCTGAGGAGAAGCTGAAGGGTATAATCTCTCTACTTCGGGATGAGTCATACCAGTGGTGGCTCACCGTAAGGGATGGAGTGATAGCGGAGGATCTCACATGGGAATTCTTTAAGGCAGCCTACCAAAGGAAATATATAGGAGCTAGCTACGTGGATGCGCAACGGAAGGCTTTCTTGAACCTGGTTCAGGGCATTAAGACGGTGGCAGAGTATGAGGCTGAATTTCTCCGATTAAGCAGGTATTCTTGTGGTATTGTGGGTACTGAGTATGAGCGCTGTGTCAGATTCGAGGATGGGCTAAGGGATGAGCTGAGGATGATGATAGCTCCGCAATAGGAGCGAGAGTTCGTTGTCCTAGTAGAAAAGGCTAAAGTTGCTGAAGGGGTAAGATAGTCTTTTAGACGGAATCAGGATAAGAACTGGAATAAGAGGAGCTCCGGATCTTTGAGGTTTTCTGGAAATCAGCAGAAAAGGACAAGGTATGGTGGGTCAGATCAAGCTGCTAGGCCTGCTGTACTGCTGCTAATACTCAATGGCCGCCACGGTGTGCTCGGTGTGGGAAGTCTCACACGGGGGAGTGTTGGAATGGTAATCGGGGATGCTTCGAATGTGGATCCGTGACACATCGAGTGAGAGACTGTCCAAAAAAGGCAGCTAGGCTAAGATCTGAGGGTCAGGAACGTCCACTGAATAGGAGGGATAACCAGCAGCCACCGAGAGGTCGTGGTGCAGGAAGGGGAGGTAATGGTGCTGGCAAAGGTCGTGGGGTATCGAGTGGAGGTACCGGTGGTACTGAGGCTAGGCAACCTGGTTTGGTCTATGCCGCAAGGTGTCAAGACGAGGGCGACGCACCTGACGTCATAACCGGTATGTTTTTGATCTTTGGAGTACCCTATAGCACCTTAATCGATGTTGGCTCGACTCACTCATACATTGCTAGTAGCGTAGTGGAAACTCTAAACTAGACTTTGAGCTTACTTCTAAGAAGATGACTGTGTTAAGCCCTCTAGGTCACTCTGTAGAAGTAAATAAACTCTATAGGGATGTACCCCTAGAACTCCAAGGGGGTCGTGTTCTTGGCTGACTTGATGGAACTACCGTTTAGGGAGTTCGATCTGATTCTCGGAATGGATTGGCTAGTAAAGTATCAAGCTAGCCTGGATTGCGCAGCTAAGCGCATGGTGTTAAAGACCGTGAAAGGAGATGAGGTAGTGATGATAGGTAAGAGGAGAGATTACCTATCTAATCTGGTTTCGGCATTGAAGGCAGAAAAGATGGTTAGAAAGGGTTGTGAGGCTTATGTAGTGCATGTTCGTGCCTTGGACGCTAAGGATACAGCTGTTAGGGATGTCCGGACTGTAAGGGAATATGTTGATGTGTTTCCAGAAGAACTCCCGGGTCTACCTCCTGATCGTGAGGTTGAGTTTGGTATAGATTTGTTACCCGAAACCGCGCCAGTATCTATAGCTCCATATCGGATGGCACCAAAAGAATTAGGGGAGTTGAAGGCTCAGATCCAGGAATTGTTGGATAGAGGGTTCATCCGACCGAGTGTATCGCCTTGGGGAGCTCCAGTGCTTTTTGTCAAAAAAGAAGGATGGAACAATGAGGATGTGCATAGACTATCGACAGCTGAACAAGCTGACAATAAAGAACAGGTATCCTTTGCCCAGGATTGATGATTTGTTTGATCAACTCAAGGGTGCATCGGTTTTCTCTAAGATCGACCTTAGATCGGGGTATCATCAGCTTAAGGTGAAGGAAGCAGATATCCATAAGACAGCATTCCGTACTCGGTATGGGCACTACGAGTTTCTGGTAATGCCTTTTGGTTTGACAAATGCACCAGCAACGTTTATGGACCTGATGAACCGGGTTTTCCAACCCTATCTGGATCGGTTCGTCGTAGTGTTTATAGACGACATTTTGGTGTACTCGAAGTCTAAAGAGGAGCATGACGCACACCTTCATGTGGTTCTACAAGTTCTAAGGGAGAAACAGTTGTACGCCAAATTCAACAAGTGTGAGTTCTGGCTTAAGGAGGTAACTTTCCTAGGGCATGTTGTTTCAGCTGAGGGAATCAGGGTCGATCCTAGTAAGATTGAGGCAGTATTGGAATGGAAACCACCAAAGTCGGTTACGGAAATCCGAAGTTTTCTGGGGTTGGCAGGATATTACAGAAGATTCGTGGAAAATTTCTCCTTGATCGCAGCACCGTTGACCAAGTTGCTGAGAAAAGGAGTTCCGTTTGTATGGTCTGAGAAGCAGCAAGAGAGTTTCGACAAACTAAAGAAGTTTTTGACAGAAGCACCAGTCTTGATTCAGCCTGAGTCAAGAAAGGAATTCACTGTGTATTGTGATGCATCGCATACCGGTTTAGGATGTGTGTTGATGCAAGAAGGGAAGGTGGTCGCTTATGCGTCACGGCAGTTGAAGCCTCACGAAGGTAACTATCCGACACATGATTTGGAATTAGCTGCTGTGGTTTTTGCCTTGAAGATTTGGAGGCACTATCTGTATGGGGAGAAGTCGGTGGTGTACTCGGATCACAAGAGCCTGAAGTACCTCTTGACCCAAAAAGATTTAAATCTGAGGCAGCGGAGGTGGATTGAGTGCTGAAGGACTACGACTGCTCTATCGAATACCATCCGGGCAAGGCTAATGTAGTCGCTGATGCTTTGAGTCGTAAAGTGGTGGCAGAATTGCGAGCAATGTTTGCTCATCTAAGCCTCTATGAGGATGGTAGTCTTCTGGAAGAATTACGGGTAAAACCATCTTGGATCGATGAGGTTAAAGAGAGGCAGTTGACCGACGAGGTTTTGAGTGCTCGGAGGTTGCAAGTACAGAGTGGTGAGGCCGAAGGTTTCAGCTTGGGTAGTGATGGAGTGTTGTATTTTCAGGGGAGAGTATGTATGCCTAAGGATGATGATTTGAGGCAGCGAATCCTTAGAGAAGCTCATAGCAGCCCGTACGCTATGCATCTTGGAAGCAGCAAGATGTATCGGGATTTAAGGGAGCAGTTTTGGTGGCCGGGTTTTAAGCGAGAAGTAACCGAGTTAGTGGGCAAGTGTCTGACATGCCAGCAAGTTAAGGCTGAGCATCAGTTGCCATCAGGGCTGTTACAGCCGGTAAAAATCCCACAGTGGAAGTGGGAGGGGATTACGATGAATTTCGTAAGTGGGCTTCCCCTTACGCCCAGTAAGAAAGACTCAATATGGGTGATAGTGGACCGGATAACCAAGTCGGCCCATTTCATACCGGTAAGGGTTTACTACTCGCTTCAAAGGTTAGCCAAGCTGTATATAGCTGAGATAGTGCGGTTGCATGGAGTACCTGTGTCCATTATCTCAGATAGAGATCCCCGGTTCACGTCAAGATTTTGGAAGGCCTTACATCAGGCGTTGGGTACGAAGTTAAATTTCAGCATGGCCTTTCATCCGCAGTCTGATGGACAATCTGAGAGAGTAATCTAGGTTTTGGAAGATATGTTAAGAGGCTGTGTTTTGGACTTCCGTGGTAGTTGGGAGGAGTACCTACCTTTGGCAGAATTCGCTTATAACAACAGTTATCAAGCGAGTACCCAGATGGCACCGTATGAGGTGCTGTATGGTCGGAAATGCCGTACTCCTACCTGTTGGACAGAACTGGGTGAGCGTCAGATGTTGGGTCCAGAGTTGGTGGCAGAGACGGAAGATAAGGTTAGGGTAATTCGGGCTCGTCTGAAGGAGGCATCGGACAGGCAGAAATCATACGCTGATCTTAAGCGCCGGGGTGTGGAGTATGCAGTGGGTGATAAGGTCTTCTTGAAGGTATCACCTTGGAAGAAGGTGCTGAGGTTTGGCCGGAAGGGCAAGCTAAGCCCTAGGTTCATCGGGCCGTACACAGTGTTGAAACGTGTGGGACCAGTAGCTTACCAGCTCGAATTACCGGCAAAATTAAGTCAGATTCATGACGTCTTCGATGTGTCAATGCTTTGGCGCTATCGATCAGATCCATCACACATCGTACCGATTGCGGATATTGAGGTGAACGCGAACTTGTCTTTTGAGGAGGAGCTGGTACAAATTTTAGATCGAGATGTCAAAGTTCTGAGGAGGAAGTCGGTACCGTTGGTAAAGGTGTTATAGCGAAACCATGGTACGGAAGAGGCCATGTGGGAACCCGAGGATGTGATGCGACAGCAATATCCCCAACTCTTTTGATCCAGGTAATTTCGAGGCAGAAATTATTTTTAAGGGGGTAGAACTGTAACATCCCGAATTAGGGTTTGTTTGCGATTTATTTATTTTCATGTGATTTGCCTGAAGAAATGCGTATGTTATGATATATTCTAGGGTCTAGTCATAACCCCGGGTTAGGCCGGACTTAGGGCTGAAAACTTCTTTTTAGCTCTTGAGAAGAAAAAGCTAAGTGAGGAGGCTATAAATATTAATTGGGGCGAAGCATGACACAAGAAATTATTTGGCAAAGTGGATTGGGGCGCTAAGGTGCAAGGGAGTGCAGAGGGGAAGAGATTCGAATAACGCGGGGCGCATCAGAGACTTTTCTTTTTGCGTCAGGAAGGGAGATGGGCCAGGGACGCTTTAAAGAGAAGTGTTGGGGATTTATGGCATAAGAAACGCCCTGGTAAAGTGGCTTCCATGCGCCACTTAAGGGCCTGGAGGCGACACCTGGAGCAGGGCTGGAGTTCGAATCATGGTGGCCGCACGGGACGTGTTTTATTTTGGGCTTTTTAGCGTTAAAGAGGAAGGGGTTAAGCTAGGAAGGTCTTAAAGAATAATTGGTAGGGACTATGGACATGAAAGTTGGCTTGGTGGAGTGGCTTGGGGCGCCACTTAAGGGTCTTGGCGAATGGAATCAAGTTCGAGTCACGCTGGGAGCAAAGGGTGTTTTTATTTTGTTTTTTTGGCGTTGAGACAAGGAAGCTAACGAGGGAGCATTTAAAAGGAAGTTGTGACGAGGTTATATCACGAAATGAGCAGTAGTAGAGTGGCTGGAGGCTTGGGGTGTTTTCGTCAGGTCTCGGGTTCGAGACCTAGGGGCAGCAATGGACGGTTTTATTTTATTTTTTTTCTTTTTGGCCGGCAAGGAGTGAACTTGTGGCCTGCACATGAGCACTTAGTGGAGAATAAAGCAAGATGGGTTGTTTTTAGATTTCTGCAGGAAGTATGGGATAGTTTTTATTTTATTTTATTTTATTATTTCTATGGGAAGATGGGATTAAAAGATGGGAAAATTTGTTAAATATTATTTTGTTTTATGGGTAATGATTAATAATAGAGAGTTATCACAAAAAAGGGGGGGAGCATGGCCGAAATTCATCAATTTATTCTCCTTTTCTTTCCAAATTTTCCTTGGCCGAAATGGGGGACTCTAGGGGCTTGAGTTTCGGTTTTGAAGGAGCTCTAGGGAGTGTTTTTGGCTAACTCATTTTACTTTCATTTTCTTTCATTGTTGTTCAAACCGAAACCCCTATAGACATTTTCTTCTTTTCCCTTTTCGTCTTGTTGCTAGAACCGAATACCCTTAGTCCCATTCCCTCATTTTTCTCACGCAATCTAGCCTTTCTTGTGGTGCCGAAATTGAATTCTTTTCTTCTTGGGAGCCTAGCCGAATCTCTTGGTAAGTGAACTCTCCCTTAACATTCAGTTTTGACTCACTCTCCTTAAGTATGCCGAAAGCATGAGGCTAAGCCTTGGTAGGGTTGGCCGAATGTCTTCTTAAGACAAGAGGTGATGTGTTTTCTTGTGTGTAGGTGCGTTAAGGGATTTTGAAGGAGTCTTCCGAAATTTCAATTCGTTTTGGTAAGAAAAAGGGGTAGTTTCGGCCAAGGGCCTTTTGTTAAAGAATTTATGCCTAAAACCCGAAACTAATATATATGCCAAATAGGGATCTCAACGAATTCAGGAATAAGAGCATTTTCGGGATTTGGTAGGAGACCAAATCAGCAACCAAGTTGAGGGTTACTTCGTGTACGACATAGTTATTGGGATTATTAATATAGCCGAATGGCTAATAGATCTTAAAGTATGGGTGTTGGCCGATTGTAGGGGGGACAATATCACGGGATTTTGCTAGTATAGCTCGGGATTCGCTAGTCTCGCAAGTAAACAGGTGTGTAAACCCTTACACACTTCATTAGTATAGACTGTTATTATGATGATATATGACCTCTCGTGTAGTAACTTTGCCTTGTGGGCATAGGCTTGGATTCCGGGTAAGTTCCCTATTACGTGATCTATGATGCGTGTTCGTGTATGCCATCACATGCTGTTAAATGCTATGCTATATGTAAACGCATGATATATGAGATCATGATACTTGTTATGTGAGCATGATGATGGTGGGATTGATGAGAGGAGGGAGATGATTTCTATGGACTGTCACCAGTGGTTTTGACCACACGATGGGTTGGCCCCATCACTTGATATATTTGTGACTTCGGTCACCAGTGGTTTTGACTACCAGTGGTTTTGACAACACCGTTGATATAATTTGTGACTAAGTCCCAGTGGTTTGGTACCACCAGTGGTTTTGACCACATGTTGATATTTGTGACCTATGGTCATCAGTGGTTTTGACCACACGATGGGTTGGCCCTATCACTTGATATATTTGTGACTTCGGTCACCAGTGGTTTTGACCACCAGTGATTTTGACCACACGGGGTAGAAAAAGGAGTATGGATGGCTAGCTTGGGTTGCATGTTTGCATGTCTTAGTAATATCTTGTGTATGAGTTGCATTTTCGGGTTGGGGATCTATACACTGAGTCTTGGTGACTCACCCCTTCCCATATCATTTTGCAGGTGAGTAGATCGCGGAGATGGAGCCGGAGAGGACTCGAGGCGGCCATGCTTGTTCCTTGCATTTGAAATTTTATTTCGCACCGTTAAAGTTTATTATTTACTAAATTTTGGTTTGGTTTGTAATATGGCCGCTAGTTGTTATTTAGATGTTTAAGTAGTTGCTTTTACTTTACTTCTATTATATTACTAATGAACTTATAAACTGTTGAATGAATAGGTTAAAAGTAACGATTTCAAAATGGGTAACCTATATGAGTTTTCGAAGATGTTACCATCGGGTAGCAAAACTTACCAAGTTAACAATAACTCTGATGTTTCTAAAAATTAAATGATCAAATGTTTTCAAAGGTTTCAACTCAACCATGCTTATAAAATCAATCCCACCTGAGTTTTAATAGACACCGTTTTATAATCTCAGCAAATTTTCAGATTTTTACCAGTTAATCAAAATCTTTCAAAACGTTTTTACTCTGTGACATACCAGATCCGGTCAAGGCTCATGGGCCGGGTTTGGGGTGTTACATAATCACATATAGCAAACACAGAAAATAATATTAAAATATTTTTCTGACTCGGATTTGTGGTCCCGAAACCCCTATTCCGACTAGGGTCTAAACCGGACTGTTACACTTTCAAAGGGGAGAAAAATAGTTCAACTCTTCTTACATCTTTTAAGGATCTCATCTATATGCCACTTTTTACCTTACTGCGTATTATGTTCAACTCTTTTAAGGATCTAATTTGCATATCTCATAAGTTTATTTTTATCCTCACACTAATGTATTGTAACACCCCAAACCAGGTCTATGCGTTAAGACAAGATTTGGTTTGTCATACAGATCGAACATCCATTAAATTCTCTAATGATTTAGGTAAAACAGTTCTACAAAACCTTTTGAAAATGAAGTTTAGTAAAAATTAAGAAAAATGATTTAAAATCGATGAATTAAGAAATACTAGTTTGAAATTTTATCATTTAGTATTTAATTGTCAAAAACCTTAAAGTAGTTTTTAAAGAGTCCAAAAGAATTTGAAATCAAGAATAGTTAAAGTATCTCAAATGTTTTAAAACAAAATTAAATCCATCCACATATAAAAATCCATAAAAATATTAATAAAGGCCTTATTACATCATACCCAAAATAGTAATTAAAAGTAATCACTTAATAAAAGTTCATAGTTTATTAAACCCATATTCGCAGTATGGCCTCCACGAAGTCATCCTCGGCCCAAGCCTCCGTCAATTGCCATTACCTAAGATGGATAATTAAACAGAGTGAGTTACTCAGAACTCATTGTATAACTCACTTACCACATTTATTGGGCCAGATCATCAAGATATTATTTTGGGCTTGAGCCCATTTACAGATTTAACAATATAATAAATGAAATGCATGTAAAATGAAATTTCCCAACCAAACCTAATTTCCATCCGCTACACACCACCCGTACCAACCAACACACCTGTGGGGATCAAGTCAACCCACCCTGCCAACACACCAATCGTAGGCATAAAGCCATTTTTAAATAATATTGTGGTGCACCACCGAACTAGATTGTGACAAAGTCACCGAACTAGAGGCATTAAGCCATTAAAAATTTGTGGCAGAGCCACCGAACTAGATTTTGGCAACAGGCCTTTCTTCTCTTCATCAATTATCCCAACCCATGCAATCATGTATGCATAACAATCTATATCCATATGATAATTTAACAAGAAGCCCATAATACATGTGAGTCTATATTTTAAATTTTCATTTTGGCCCATAAGACAAAATAGCATTTAGCCCATTCCATTTAACGATCTAGCAGTTTTCGGCCCATTTAACGATCTAGTAGTTTTTCGGCCCATTTTAACGATCTAGCAGTTTTTCGGCCCATTTAACGATCTAGCAGTTTTTCGGCCCATTTAACGATCTAGCAGTTTTTCGGCCTATTTAACGATCTAGCAGTTTTTCGTAAATTTCACGACTTTAACTGTTTTCATGCATTTGCACAAAAGTGTTAATTACTACGTATTTTTCCATTTTTCCATCTTTACGATTTTATCCCAAGACTTACGGTATAGTATCTAACCCGAGATAAGTGTGAAGTTACACACCTGGTTACTATGAGAACTAGACTTTCCCGCTCGTCGATACCTAAACGCATCACGATAAATTAGAACACTATAATTTATTTACAAATCGAATCTTAGAAATAATGATCTAGACTTTTTACCCTCAGAATTTTGAACTACTTCTCTTTGCGGTTTCTCCCCGATTGTTGGTTCGTTACCCGATGAAAATCCACTAACAAACAAAGGTTCAGGAGTACGAACGACTTCAAACAACTGATTCTTCTCGGATGAGCGTCCACAACCCGGTGGAAAATCTCGGATTCCCGAAACAGCCCTTCGCTTAAACTTAGGGGGAATAGCGGAACCACCCCTCTTCCGAACACTATTCACCGCCCTTTTCGTCCCTATCTTGATTGTCTCCATTGACAAAAGATCATTAGTCCGACTTAATAATATATCGAAATTATGACTAATGGTTTTAAGGGTGAGATTGGCTTACCACAAATATCCTTGTTCCACAATATGTAAATCGAGCGATAACGTCCCCTAAATCGAAATCGATTAATAATCCATCTATATCAATATGACAAGTAATATGAGAATCCTTGAATAAACTCCTTACCTTAACTCTTTAGATCGATTCTAATGATTCACGATGCTCACGAACACTTGAGTTTCGGCCCTCCAAAATCACACTAAAATATAATGAAAGGAAACGTTTAAGAGAATGAACGATGATTTCGATCAAAGATATTCTCCCTATCATCATTAAGATTCGGCCAAAGCAACTAATAACTAACATAAACTAAAAAGAAACTCTTTCCTATTGTCCACAGTTGAAAAAGAAATGATTGAGAAGAATACTTATGTATAATGGGAGATTCGGCTATGAATAAACAAAGAAAAGAAAAAAGATTCGGCAATGGAGTAAACTAACATTCATCCATAAGAGAAAAATAATGAAGAAAGTGTTTGAATGATAAAAATGAAGAAGAAGAGAGAATGGGAAGAAGGTGTTAAAATTCAGTTTTCAAAGAGAAGAAAAGAGAATGAGTTTAGGAACAATGTGTATTCGGCAATGGGGGAGGAGAAGGAAAAGAAAATGATCTTGGCTTTGGTATTTCGGCAAAAAGAGAAAAGTGTCTTGAGATGCTAAACAAAAATGTGCCCAAATGGTAACATGAAAATGAAATGGTCAAAAGAACAAGGCTTACCAAAAGCTCAAATTCGGCTAAGAAAAAAAAGGTTGAGAAGAGAATTGCAAATTTTGCACAAAAATGCTAGGAATGACCAAAAGCTAACTCCTAATCCTAGCCAAGCTACTAACACATTCGGCCAACCCCCTTAGTCCACAATGACGTCCATGTTCATGGTCAAAATGGCCATGAAAAAGTTACCAAAACATCAACCTTGATTCAAGCCTTGCAATCCTCCATTTTCCTAAAGTTTGAGAATCCTATCCCCAAAATCAAGCAATCCTCCATTTTCCTAAAGTTTGAGAATCCTATCCCCCAAATCAAGCAATTCCATCCCTAAAATCATGCTTGCCATAAACTTTAGTCTTCTTACCATAAAAAAAATTAGTCCATCATATCCATGAATGATGCTTGGCTGACACATGCTAGGAGAAAGCAAAAATAAAAGCTCCCAATTTGCATGCTAGGAGATTCGAACCTCTCCCCTCAAGTCCAACTTATGGCACCATCACCACTTTGCCAATTGCTCATCTTATGCCATCTTTTATCACTTAATTAACTTAAACTTCAAGGTCACCTGATTCCTCTACAGTAAAGTACTCTTTACTAAAATTTATTCTAACTCCAATTAAACCCGAGCCTTCTCAAGACTGTATTAAGCACACAATAAAATCATACCCGAGCTAACACAAGCAACATAATGATACTCAATTTTTTAGGATGTTACATGTATATAGATAAACTAAAAGATATGTCTTGTGGAGCAAACTTATAGAGTAAAATTTTCATAAATTATGCGTGAGGTGTTCATGGTAAAAACAACCGCATGCGAAATTACAATTGATTACTTTCATTTTGCAGACCAAATCAGCAACCAGTTGAAGTAAAAAAAAGTATAAATACAGGATCAAAGTAATGTAGTGCTTGTTTATTTCTTTCTCTCCTTCTTTTTACAATGCCGATTGTGTGAAATAAATAGTTAACTATGAGACAAAATATTCCAATTTTTCTAGCATAAAATTGCTCATATTATTTGGTAATTAATTTCAAATTTACATGTTTGTCTCATATTTTATTTACACCCATGATTCTGTCAACATGTCTAACCCTTGTTTTGAAGGTTTCTTATTATGAATTCAATCGTACTTCTACCAACTTTGCTGGTTAATTCGCTCTAATTAGCTTTAGTTTCACGATGAAAACTTTTACACATTCTAGATTTCTTCCAGTGCAACCAAACATACAAGCATCAATAAAAGGTTTGATCAGATAAATTCATTACATGCAGACATGCAAATGAAAATAACACAAACTCAGGAATTTACATGGCATAGCATAGAATAGCAGCAAAATCTTTTTCCAATGAAAAAAATTAAGGAAAGCTGTATAAATTATGTGACACAAATTAAATACATACAACTCTCAAATCATACACAACAAATGGCAACATATCAAAATTCCAAAAGTAAAACTATAAGGTGGTGATTAGGCTTAGAATTTCCAGTTCTCAGATGAAAGGGTTAAAAAATAAAGCATAAAGATGTATTTATAAAGTGAAACTATGAAGAAAACAGAGTAGTCACTAGGGACAATAATATAACATAATCATCTCTTCCAACTTCGGCTTCAGGATAAATGATCTTTCATTCCACCAACACGCCATGTCTCTTGGGCTATATCAGATGAAATGTCATAGAAATCAGGGTCGTTTTCATCACTACTAAGCTCTCTTTCACCTTCATGTTTTCTTCTTCCATTAAAGACCTCAATTTTTTTTTCCTTGTCTTTCCTCTTGCACTCTTGTTTGTCTCCTTGATCTTCCTCGTCCTCTTCGACCTTGTTAACTTCTTCTAACCAACTTTTAGTATGAGCGAATCGACAATGCATAAGCAAGACAGCATTTGCAGGTGAGACTACAACAGCTTGATCATCAACATGATCAAGGGAGCATTTACCAGCAATCACAAAATATCAATTTGCATGCAAGCCTGAGAAGATTGCAAATTTCAAAAACCTAACTGTTAGCTTAAAGGTCTAAATTCAAATGCTGAGTTGGTTATTATATCTAATTAAGTAATGAAACTTGTATTTATAATTTATTGAAGGAATCAGGCTGCCACAATATCTATAAATGATTAAGTTCAAGCTATACAAATTATATTAAAAATAAGATGATCATTACAAAAAATAAAAATAAAAAGGAAGGCCATTTTCACCAGCAGTAACATGTAATTAAGTAAGCCATGTATTTTTCTGTTTCTTAATATTAGCCTGAACTAAGTATTGCATTGCAAATGCCATAATATGATCCATGTCAATAATGTAAACAGAGACACACATATTAAAATTTAAATTTAAATTCATAAAAATTTATGTACTTATATTCATGCATTTATACGAACACAAGAAAGATATGCAAATTTACAAGAACAAACAAAATGTCAAATCAATATAGTTCTTTCCCTCAATACAAACATCGTGTGACATCAACCAATATAAAGAAAATAACAAAAAGTATGCCCTGGTTTTAGTACTCTTTAAGGTAGTTACTAAAAGTTGCTTTCAACCAAGTTAAAAAGCATATCAATAAATCAAGTTAAGGAGGACTTCTAACGAAAGTTGACAAAACTTTTTCCAGAGATGGATGTACTATCCACGATCCATTCTAACAATTTGATCTTTAGTCTTACCTTCATAAGAATGAGTAGCCTTTATTTCTGACAATTTATTATTGGTTTCCGTATTCATTAATAAGAAAGATTTTCATTTTCTGAATAATGTATACAACCTGAGTCCATTCTATATCAACAACAACAATAGTACACACGATAGAGTGATAGATTATGACTTTCCATACAAGCTTTCACATATACAAGAAAAAAAAAGTGAAATAATTCCATCTAAAATGAAATTAATCAAAGAAAGCCAAAACTGATGCAATAGAACAAATGATTAAGAACGTAAAATTTTCTTATATTAGTTCCATTTGTTTTAAAAAAAAAGATTGCAAGGTAAATCAGCACAAAATCATCAGTAAGAAAGAAAAATTTGGAATACCCACAAAGGAATTGTGAACAAACAAGCAGATCCATATCAAAAAAAATCGAATTAAGAAACCAATTATTCAAGAACCATGAAAGAATTGGAAAATATAATGATTAAGAACAAAAACGGTTACCCTCTTCTTATTTGTCAGCAACCACTTGATTTTAAGTATTTGAACATAAATTTTTCGGTAAAGAAGACATACTTGGACCCTTCATTGAATCCATCTTTTGTTTTTCTATGTTGAATAAAAAATCCAATCAATTGACAAAGTACTCAATTTGATTTCTACTATTTTGATTCAATAAAGATGATAATAGTTTTTTCAGTCAAATGAAAAAGAAAACTAAAAAGAGAAAGGATATGAATGGTTTTTTCAGCTAAGGTTTAGGGTTTAAAAATTTTAATTAATTAAATTTATTTAATTAAAAATCTATTTTCATCCCATTTGGGAGTCCAAGTTGGCACTTAAAATCTAGTTGGGTTGCCACGTAGGATTACCGTCAGGGAGATAACAAAACTTAATGACAAAGTGATCACTTCGTAACAAAATAATAACATAAGTGAAATATAATCTAAGGCAAAAAAAAGTGACTATTTTTGTAGTTTACCCATAATAATATAATAAAAAATGTAAATTATCTTTTTTTTCAAATTTAATATTATAAAAAAATAACATACCTTAAGTCGGCTGTGGTTGGGACCTTGCATTTTTTTATAATCGATTGTGTGGGGGTTGGGGATCAAACCCATCCCTTTTATACTAAATTTAATATATATATATATATATATATATATATATATATATATTAATATAACAACAGTTAAAGAAAAACATGAAAAGTCAAAAATCAACAGAACTGTGACTGATCACTCACATCGATGGCAGGCCGTTAGGTTGGTGTCGCCAAGATGTTAGGCGATAACTGTAACATCCCGAATTTGGGCCTAGTAGGATTGAGCCCAATGGGCCTTGAGCGTAGTAGCGTTTAAAATTTTTGGAGAACAAGAGATCAGCTTTAGTGCAAGTTGGACCGATTGGATAACTGATTTTGGAATGTTAGAGGGCTTCTATGAAGTCCCGGGATCAAACTTTGGCTTTAAGGAAATTTTGGTTTTCTTTTTAAATGGACTTTAGAATTTGGATATAGATTTAAAATTAGTTGTGCATGGTTTAAGATACAAATGGGCTTGTGGCCCAGTGGCAAAGTGGCGCCACTTAAAGAGCAGGGAAGTGGCGTCAACTGAGGAGGCCCAAATTCAAGTTGCATGAAGCCCAACTATTTTAATTAAAATTGGCATTAGGGTTTTATTCTCTCATTCTCTTCTTTATTTTCGGCATTTAGGGTTTTCATCTTCTCTCTTTTCCTCCTTTTCTGAATAAGAGCCGAAAACTCCCTTAAGCATTCTTTCTTTTCACATTTGTCTACCATAGCCGAATCAGCCCTAGCCTTGCCGAAATTCTTCTTTTTCCTATACCGTTCCTATCACTTCTTTACGTTTGATATTACTCTTTTCTCTCAATCATCTCCTTCTCAAAAGCCGAAACTTTATAGATCTCTTGAGATCATCTTTTCTTTTTGATCTTCTCAAAAGCCAAAACTTCATAGATCTCTTGAGATCATCTTTTCTTTTTGATCTTCTCAAAAGCTGAAACTTTATAGATCTCTTGAGATCTTCTTTTCTTTTTGGTCTTCTCAAAAGCCGAAATCTTCTAGGAGTTGCCGAATTCTCTGTAAAGGTGGGTGACGATTTCTTCTGATCTATTCTTTTTCTCTTTCGGTTTTTAGAAGACAAAGCCGAAAGGTTAATGGATTGTTGGTTTCTTGTGTTTACGTGTCGGGCGACATTCGGGAATTGAAGTAGATCGCTTAGATCTAAAAGCCGGAACCGTTAGCCTCTGAACCTCATATCTCTCTTTTTGGGATTTCAAGGTAAGGGGTTCTCTTTAGATTCTCTTTAGATTCGCTATCATAATTGTGATCTTAACCATATGTTATGATAAGGTCTTTTAATGGAATCAAATATCGATCAGGCGAATGAGGGGATTGGATCTGTAAAACCAATCCCTAAGTTTAAGAAACGAGCGGTGTCAGCAGTTCGAGATTGGCCACCGGGTTGTGGACCGGCGTCAGAACAAAATCTTAGACAGTTAGCAGTCGTATCGGCTTCTGATAGTGTCGATATAGAGGGTCTCGTCTTGACTGTAATCAGGTGTGTAGATCTCTAACACACTAATTAATCTGTACTAAATATATGTTATGGGCTAAAAGCCAGAAAAAGGCTGTATAGTAATCTGTACTAAATATATGTTATGGGCTAAAAGCCGGAAAAAGACTGTCTAGACAGTCGGATTACCCAAAAAGGGTAGGCAAGGGATGCCAAGTACATAATCATAGAAACTTCTCTATGTGTATCGATGTATGTGATAGACTGTGAACTTTTAGGTAGTATATTGTTTTGATTTTGCATGTATGTATGCATGGGATGGGGTTGATATGATGAAGGGGAAGAGCATTTTAATAGGTCACTTGGTGATCGGTGCTTAAACCACGAATTATAAAATTAGGTCACAATAGTGATCGGTGGCTGAGCCACGTTATATTATGAGGTCACATAGTGATCGGTGGCTAAGCCACGTTAAATTTATTCCTGATTGATAGTAATAGGCAGCATGACTGTCGATATGGTGTGTAGCGGTTGGTGGGTTGATTGTAGAAATCCCCAAGGTGTGTTGGCTGGTAAGGGCTGGTGTGTAGAGGATGGACTTTTAGGTTGGGTTGGGCCATGTTGCATGTAAATATTTTGTTGCCATTGTGTATGGGCCAAGGCCCATAATGTGTTTGTGGGCCTCAAGCCTTTTATGTGTTTCAGGATTTGTACACTGAGTCTTGGTGACTCACCCTTTTATTTTCCCTGACTTTTCAGATGAGCACTAGATCGTGGACATGGGAGCCGAGGCGGACTCGATGGGCTATCAAGTCTTTTTATTTTCATAAACTATTTCCGGTTTTTCTTTAAGTTTAAATTTTGGGACTATTTATGTAATAAGGCCTCCATAGCTTAGGTTATCAATTTATAATTGTTAATGTCTTCATTTATTTTTTTAAATTTATGTTCAGCAAAAGAGCAAAGGTTTTCTTCCAATATCACTTACTTAATGAATACTTTTATAAAGAAACTGAATTTCCAAAGATCATCCAAGTGAAGTTTTTAACGTAAACCCCGTAGCATACCAGATCCGGTCGTAGCGTTTGGGCCGGGTTTGGGGTGTTACAATAACGGCCTGACGACCTGCCATCGAGGTGACCAGTCAGTCACGTGTTCTGCTGATTTTTGACTTTTTTAGTCTTTTTTTAATTTTAAAAAAATAAAAAAGAAATTATATATTAATTTATTTCAGTCCCGCTTGACATGTCGGTGACACTGTAACACCTCTTACCCGTATTCGACACCGGAACAGGGTACGAGGCATTATCGGACTTAAACACAAGCAAACATACAAAATCGAGACGTAATTTCCATCCAAATTTAAAACTTTTCACATACATTCATATCGTCCCTAAAACAAGCCTACGAGGCCCAAAACATGAGTCGGAAGTGGTTTGGGACTAAGCCGAGAACTTTGGAAACTTTTGGAGAACATAGAAAACTTTTCATGAAAAGGGGTCACACGTCTGTGTGGGTTTGGGACACGCCCGTGTGACCCTAAGACACGCCCTTGCTTTAGGCCATGTTCAAATTAGGGAGCATTCTGTTTATAACGTCATCATCAATTTAAGGTCACACGGCCAAGTCACATGCCTGTGTGCTTAGGCCGTGTGATCGATTAAATTCTCATAATTTTTCATAAAATAGGTGCAGACTTCACACGGCCAGGGCACACGCCCGTGTTCGAGGTCGTGTCGTCCACACGACTGAGACACACGCCAGTGTCTCTACCCGTGTGCTCATTACTGAGCATTCTATTTTGCAATTTTTAGGGTGCAGGGGACACACGGCCAGGTCACATGCCCGTGGGGCAGACCGTGTGTCACACACGGCCGAGACACACGCCCGTGTGTCTACCCGTGTGGACAATAAAAAGGCTATTTACCAAGCCATTTGTCACCCTTATTCACACATA
Organism: Gossypium australe; assembly: GCA_005393395.2. Lineage (NCBI taxonomy): Eukaryota > Viridiplantae > Streptophyta > Magnoliopsida > Malvales > Malvaceae > Gossypium > Gossypium australe. The sequence continues at coordinate 114,992,452 of CM016621.1, forward strand.
CACTCACATCAATTCAAAAGGCACATAACATCACATAGTTAGGCTTACAACCATGTTAGCCAATATGAGCCAACTTACATGGCCAAATAGCAAAACAAACCTTTGACAATCACAAGCCAACACATGAGATACAATCACAATGACACATTTAACAAAATGATTAAGTCCCTATACATGCCATAGACTTAAAATACTTGAATTCATTTATACCCAAAATGACAGCTTGATAGTGTGATAGGATCTCCGGCGAACTCCAACTTGAGCTAGCTTATTAACCCTATAAGACATGGGAAAGGAAAGGGGAGTAAGCTTTAAAGCTTAGTAAGTTCATATGCAAATAATACAAAATATTATTCATACACTTGACATACAAATAACTTAACAAATATTAACATAAATGTCATTAAACTTCATAATTGTCATATGAACATAAATGTCATTTAATATCAACATGACACATGTCAACATAATTGTCATATACTAATGGCTCATCACATGAATCTCATAACACATGTCGACATAATTGTCATATACCAATAGCTCATCGTATGAATAACATCACACATATCAACATATTTGTCATTAAAGCTTCATAAGCACAACTTGCTCAATCACAATTTTACCAATTGTTCATCATATACTAAGTTCATTTTCTTTGAGTTTTTCGTACATACCTGTACCAACTCGTAACATAATCACATACTTTCTCGTCTTTGACATTCCCATTGAATTTCCCATTGAACCATTTGGAATACTAAAGGATACTCGGTAACCTAGTACATACAGTACTATACCAATGCCATATCCCAGATATGGTCTTACATGTAATCTCATACCGATGCCAATAACCTAATTATGGTCTTACACGAAGTCTCAAATCGATGCAATATCCTAGATATGGTCTTACATGAAGTCTTAAATCGATGCCATATCCCAGATATGGTCTTACACGTAATCTTAGTGACCCTAATGCCATGACATTTGTATCCTATCTATTCCTAAGGTTCAACCGGGATTTTCTCGTTTGTCAAACTTTGTCGATTGCGTTCAAGGAGTCGATCATAATTCATATAATATTAAAGCATTTAAAACATAAATTAAACAATGCGTTATTTACATACGAACTTACCTCGGCATCAAAATGGTAAAAAGGACTAAATCGTCAAATACTCGTTTTTCCCCCGTTCTAGGTCCAAACCTCATTTTTTCTTGATCTATAATATCACGTTTAATTTATTCAATCATTATACAATTCAAATTAGCACAAAATCAGCTTATGACAAAAATTACATTTTTGCCCGTAAACTTTGACATATTTACAATTTTGCTCCTAGGCTAGAAAAATGAAATATATTCAATTTCTTTGATTCTGAAGCCTAGCCGATCCTTTTTCATAACTATAACAGCTCACAATTTCCATTAAAACACACTTTTACTACATATTTTACAACTTTTACAAACAAGTCCTTTTAGGCATTTTCACTAAAAATCACTTAGTAAAAGTTGTTTATCATACCTTAAACAATCAATATCTTCCATCAAACATCAAAATACATGCATGTCACACATGGGTAAATTTTTAGGCATGAAACCTACTTAAAAATAATGGTAGAAATAGGTAAACCAGGTCACGAGGACTTTGAAAATGTAAAGAGCATTAAAAACAGGGCTAGGATGCACTTACTATCAAGCTTGAAAAGTGGAAAAACCCTAGCTATGAAGCCCTTATGAAATTCAGCCAAGGTAGAAGAAAGATGAGTCAATTTTGGCTTTATTTTCCCTTTTTATTCTTTTGTAACCAAATGACCAAAATGCCCCTAAAGCCTTTATTTGAAATTTTTCCTAAACATGTCCATTTTTGTCTATAAAAATAGAAATTGGTCAAATTACTATTTAAGGACCTCTAATTAAGAATCCATAACTATTTTATGCTTAAAGCTTCTAGAACACACATTTTGCAACCTTTGCAATTTAGTCCTAAAAGTCAAATTGGACACTTTACCAACAAAATTTCTTAACGAAACTTTGACACAATCAAGCAATCATATCATGAACCTTAAAACAATCATAAAATAAATATTTCTACTTTAGATTTGTGGTCTTGAAACTACTATTCCGACTAGACCCTAATTTGGGCTGTTACAGACACCATTAAAAATAATTTTTCGGCATGTATTTGTATTTTTCAAGGGCATATTTTTTACATGATACATACCAATGTCACCGTTTGCTCAGGTGGCACAAAAAAAATTATTATTTTTTAAAATTTAATCATTTATGCAATGATTGCTGCCAGGTGAGTGTGGTGCCACTGGTTGCTCAGGTGGCACCGTGGGATCACTACTACTTCTGTCTATTCTTGTAAATAATGGCCATGCAATCCCATTTCGATGATTAATTTTTTCATATTTTATAAGTAAAAAAATCGAAAAGTAATTCTTTTATAAAAAAAGAGAATAATAGATAAATAAATTCTTGATGAATAAAGATATTTATCATGTTTCTCTATACAAATAAAAATTATAGGTAATATAAAACTTCACTTTTAATTAATTAGTTACATTAAAATCCCAAAATAAAATTTATATTTATCATGTGTTGTCTTGAAAAAAAAATCATTTTGAGAAGGGATTGACTGACATGTAACAATTATTTGAAAAACATATACTTCTCGGAATAAAAATAAGTTCAATAAAATGACATCACTTCTGTTTTGTTTTGTTTTAAAGAGAAAGGGGCGGTGCCGCAATGTGTATTGGTGGAGAGCGGCAGATAGTAGGCAAAGAAGATAATTTCTATTTCAAGCCACTCGTTCATTTCAACTGCTAACACTCCAAAAACCAGGGGAAGAAGAAGAAGTAGGAAATGCCCACCTTAAATTTATACACCAACGTACCTGTGGACGCCGTCACCACCTCTGACATCCTTAAGGACGCCACCAAAGCTGTTGCCAAAATCATCGGCAAACCTGAATCTGTTTGTTCTTATTTACTTCTTTTTTTCCTTGTCTATTTTAATTTTAATGGCTTTATTTTGGTTAATTATTTTTTTTGGGGGGGGGGTAAAAATGGGTTAACAGTACGTGATGATTTTGGTTAATGGCGGAGTTCCCATGGCATTTGCTGGGATGGAAGCCCCTGCTGCTTATGGAGAATTGATTTCTATTGGGGGCCTTGGACCTTCTGTTAATGCCAAATTGAGTTCAACTGTCGCTGATATTCTTCAAACCAAGCTCTCAATTGATAGCTCCCGCTTCTACATCAAATTCTATGATGTTCAGGTCTTTTTTTTTTTTTTTTTCACTCTACTTTTACTCTTTTCATTCCATGGTATTCATGGATTATTTTCTTCTTTTCACAGATAATCTTTAACGCATATATGCTTTGTCTGATGTAAATTATTTAGTTATAATCATAATCTTTATCATTCATACCCAATTTTTATCTTCTTTGAGCTAAACTTTAGCCAAAATATTGTAGGAGGCAAACAGAAATAAATTGTTTGTATATCTCACATTTTAGATATTCTATGGAACCTTTGTAAAACAATGCTTTTTAGCTTTTGATGATTCTTCAACTATGCTTTGGTTTGATTCTACTCTCTGCCATGCAATAAAATTGCATCATACTCATCAGAATGAGGCCAACAGATGATATTATCACTTGCAAGAAGACCTTTCTAGCTTCAGTTTTACTCATTTCAAGTGACTCTTAGAAATTTATTGTCTTTCCTTCTAAGGTGGTTGTGATTTTGATCTCTTATGTGTAAGCAAAATTCAAAATAGAGTAACAATTCTTGGTTTTGGGTTCAATGAGATGAAGCAATTTCATCTTACTTTGGATCTATTTTTCTGTTAAAACTAAGAGTAATCATTTTAGCACTGTAAAGTATCTATCTTGCTTTTTAAGCACTTATTTGTGTGGATTTTTTACTAGGATATTCTTTCATTGCCACTTTCTCTGTTATAAAACTTGGACTGGCCTGGCAGTCAAACCATCCTACCCAGCTCCTAGTTTTACCTCTACCTTCCTCGAGCTCATTTGAGAACATGACATTTCATTCAAAGCATTGACTTGAATGATCCAACGTTGGACTAATGGACTTGAAACTCAAAACCCTGAACAAATAACTGTCCTGTCTGATTCTGATAATGATGCTTGGAGTTAAGCATCCTATTTCACTTTTGGCTGTTAACAGTTGGATAGGTTTTTAAATATTAGTATGTGATTACCCTGTTTGATTATGTTACATGATGTCGTATCCTTACTGAAGGAACACCTAGAAATAAGAAATGTTTTTTTCAAAATATAAATGATTTTACTGTGCACAAGTTTATCTGAGAGGACTGGATTGTAGCATATATACAAGATTGACAAGCTATAGGAGTCATAATTCTTACACTTCTCTTGAGTAGATACATGACAAGGTTCTCTGGATAAACAATTCGGGCAACTCAAGACTGTATCTTGAACAATCGAAGTTGATTCCATAGCGTATCTATCTATCTATCTATCTATCTATCTTAAATACATTATCCTATTACTATATATGCCAAAAGGAAGACATGCAATCTGTCTACTTGCATGCCTTTTCGTATGTGCAAATGTGTATCCATATTCGAACTGCTGATTTTATGAATATGCTAAGATCAAAAGAAACATGTTGTATCATCAGGTTACTGAAACATAGCAATGCCATTAGACTTGCATTTAAATAACTTGCATGAAACGAGATTTATTTCTGTTGGATGGAGTTATTAGTGCTTTAATTGGTGCTCTGAAGTTCAATTGCCATTCAATTCCTCCATCACTTCTAGTAATTCATCTTATTTCTATTCTTGTTTTTATTGGTGCAGCGGGCATTCTTTGGATTTAATGGTTCGACTTTTTGATGAATGGCTGAAAAAGCATCCGGGGTCCAAGTCAGAATCATATATGTGCTGGAATGATTTGTTTTTATCAATTGAAGACTTCTCTCTCTCTCTCTCTCTCTCTCTCTCTATCTCTCTCTCTCTCTCTGAAGACTTTCCTCCCTTAAGAAATTGTTCAACTTTCTGAGTAACTCATCAAATGTATAATTGCCACTATGGAAAGCGTTGCAAGTTGAATCAGGTGCGTTCTAGATAGTAATATTTCTTTTATCTGTAATGTTGCCTGATTGACATTGCCATGTTCATGTTATGATGATTAGTTAAAAACCATGGAAGTGAACCTCAAGTATAAGTAATTCTTATGATTATAACACCAAATTCCAAACACATTTCATCATATTTTTTATTGTAATAGAAATATATGTGTAGGTGTGATTGTTGGATACAAGTATGTATCTGACACGGGTATGGTAAGTTTTTTTATTGAATATATTTAACAAAATAGATGTGTTGTACTAATTTTGTTATTTCAATTTTAATTACAATATGCATAATGATGCCATAAAAATTATTCATTTTTTTTTAAGTGATAATGGTCTTGGGCATATATTATATGTTATTAAATAGTGTATGTGATTTTCTATATTATACATATACTAAGTCATTTTTAAAACTTTAAATCAATAATAGCTACACCATCTTAAGTTGATTTATTTAAATAAAATTAGCTGTTATTTAAGATAAAGTTTTATTTAAATAACTACAAATTGAAATAACATTAATATATGTGTGAAAAAATCTAGTAATATGCTAACATGATTTAATATTACTACAATTACTTTATGATAAATTTTGTGCCTGCATGATTAGAAGTCTACCAAGTTTCAAAATCATCAGTTAGAGTAGCCATAGCATGGAAATTATTCCATATGCCTTTCTCACCACTTAAAGCTATAGATTCCAAGCAATTATTAATATATAATTTTTATACATCCTTGCTTCGTTGTTTATAAGTATCGATACTCAAAAGGTGAAGTATCGATACTATAGTGCTCTCAAAAGTTTGTTTCGACGTTGCAAGTATTGATACCCCGACTTAAGATATCGATACCTAGGTGCAGTGAAGCCTAAGGCAGGCATCTTAAGGTTCCCTTGCTAGAAATTCCTACCATAGCTTTGGTGTCACTCTAGAGTTTTTAGGCTAGGTTTTAAGGTCTAAACATCAAAGTGCTATCTATCTAGTGACCTATCAAAGGTCTTAATTTGAATCCATCATCCATCACAATTAAAGACCAGCCAACTATAGCATTCATATCATAAACATGCTAACCATAGCATAGTGATTCTTAATTACATGCCAAGCTATCATCAAAACAAAGGCTTGAATTCTCACATGAACATCCTTATAATTACATGCTGTTTCTACAAATTTTAACCAAAACATAAGAACAGAAGGAGTACGTCAAGATACGGTTGTGACACAAGGGCCATGCAACTCTTCTCAACCTAAAACTCAAATTTCAGCTTCAACCTATGCGCGATAACAAGAACTATGCACTGAGTTAGAAGAGCTCAGTAGTGCTCGATTGAATTCTAATAGTGCCGTATATAGTAAATATCAGTCTTAACATTGAATGGTTCTCAAAATTTTAATTGAAGTCTATGACACAACTCTTCTTTTAATGCTTAGACCTTTTATATGTAAACTTCTTTTAATTAGACTTTAGCCTTATGTCTTCTTACCTTTACCATGTTTGTCTTTATTCTTTTAATCATTCCTTTAAAAATAAGTTTGGGGTCTTTACCTCACTTCCATTCTTTCAATACCAATGTCTTTGAAATCTATTCTATTTCCAAAATCATTAGGTTAATTATTAAACACTTATAATTTTTTTTATGACTTTCTCAATGATAACCTTTGACACCCCTAAAATCTATATATTATAAAAATAGTATTAAATTAAAATAGTGTATAATTGATTTACATGTAAAATGAGGAGAAGATATAAAGATGATAAAAAAAGGGGTAAGAGATGCCAAAGAAAAAATTGAATTAAGAAGAATGATGATTTAAGGAATGGACTAGATTGTAATAATGTCAAAAGTTTTGAGACACTAGTACAGTTATTTTGTATTCAAGGGGTTAAAGTGTAAATATGAGAAAAGTTAAAGGATCAAAAGTGAATAATCCAATTTCTTAAGATATGAAATTGAGATAGAGGAACCAAATTGGATAAGTGAAAGAAATATAAGGGACTAAATCGAAATTTTATCAAAAGTGAGTAATGAATTAAGAATGGGATTTTGAAGAAATGTGAAAGGTAAAATGACCTTTTCTCAAATTAGATAATTATATGGTATAATTAAGGATGAAAGGTGTTTAATTGTGATTGGTTGATTAATTTATTAATTTATAGGATATTTTAATATTTTAACTAAATAATTAAATGAGATATTTTTGGAGAAAAGTGTAGAAAATTCCCTCATCTTCCTTACATGTCACGTTGGTTATAAATAGATGTAAAGGGGTTTTCATTTCTTTACAATTTGGTCTTTTATCTTGAAATCCCACTTTTTCTCGCAAACTCATTGATAATTTTCATAGCCTCCCAAAATGAGAAGTGAAGTAGAGACATTAGAGAGTTAGAATATCATCTTGGAAGAAAGAAATTGCAAGTGGAAGTGGAGAAAGTGGTGAAAAAAGTGAGGAAATTAAAGAGACAAAGTAAGTACTTTAAGAATTTTACTTTATTAAATTTTAATCAAGTATAGAGTATGCTAAATTAGTTGAATCAATTGGTATATTGAAGTAGTAGAAAAAGAGACTAAATTGTAAAATAAACAAAATAGGTTATGTGAAATTGAATGTTGAAAAGAGAATATAAATGAAGTGTGATGAAATTGTGATGATATAAAAGGTGAATACGTGGGAAATTTTCAAGTTACATTAAATTTTTTATAATAAGGATTAAATTGTAAAGTGTACAAAAGTTTATGTGCGAAATAAAGTATTGTGTTAGGAAGTTAAAATGGAATTTTGAGTGTTAGTAAATTAATTACAAAGTGATGTTAAGGTGAAATTATAGTAAATAATGAATTTTTATAATGATAGAAATTAAATTGTAAACTTATGAAATTTATAATTGAAATAAGAGAAGTTATGATAAAATTTGTAACACCCCAAACCCGGCCTAGAAGTTAGGCCTGAATCCGGCGTGTCACATTGAAGTGTTTTTCGAAAACCATGTTTTTATTGAAAACCTTTCTTAAAGAAAAGCTTGAGTAAAAATCTCAGTTACGTCAGTTTATTTTTAATCGTGGTTTATTAAAAAGTTATTACCTTCAAAACCTTATTTGTTGCGGAAGCTTAGTTTAAAGCAAATGATTTACGAAAACGTGATGTTTAAAGATTAAGTTGTGAAATTCTAGTGTTTTGAAAATAGTTTTGTTAGAAAAATCGCGATCTATTTTTAACAGTTATAAAACATCATAAATAAATATCCCAAATAAAAATCAGAGATTAAAAGTGGCCTTATTATAACCCAATAAGAAAGCGGTTTCAGTAATGTCGAAACCACTTTTAAGTTTGATTTTAAAACGGGGATCGACTTTAAAACAAAAATGGAGTCGCCACCAATCCCTTTTTACTTAGGTGTGATTGGATAACCTTATAAAACATTTTGTTTCAAAACATTGATTTTTGGTCCACAAAATACCAGAGAACAGGTTCGGGAGTCGATTACGTACGAGGAAGGGTTAGCGCCCTCGTAACGCCCAAAAATTGATACCTAATTGATTAATTGATGCCCTTATGTCGAGAATTTGAAAAAGATTTAGGAATATGATTTCCTTAAAAATTTGAACAATTTTGAATTGAAATTGGAGATTCTTTTGTTCCGAAAGCATACAAACATCACATTCAGCACGTTAGGACACGATGTTTTAAACTTTCGTAACCAAAATCATCTCATGATTTACAAAATTCACTAAAAGGATATTTAGTTATTTAGACGAACGAAAACCGAAACCCAGCATGTTAGGGTACAATTTCTGAAACTTCCAAACACGAAATATTGCCTTATTTTCTGAAATTCTTATCCCGAGATAACAAATCGTCATATCCAGTGAGTTAGGACACGACAATTTGAATTCTTGAGAGAAAGTTTTGGATTTGAAATGAGAAGGGATATTTAATATTTTAAGTTCCACGAGAAAAATCGAAACCCAGTAAGTTAGGGCACGATTTTTCTCGGAATCCCCAAATATTACATATCTTCCTTTTTTTTTGTACATAAAAAAAATATTTTTATAAAACGATATTTTGAATAAAATGTGACATATATCTTACAAGCATCAATTTCAAATAACAATTATCTACTATTACAAATCATACTAAAAATTATAATTGATTAACGAAAGAGTAAAATGACAAATGATATATACAATAAAAATACTATACTAAAACAGTATTAAATAAACAAATACAAGTTATAAGATATGCAATACAAATTAGAAAAATGAATCTATAAGAATTAAGAAATAAATATAAAATACTACAAACAAGATCACAAAATAAAATGTATAAAATAATCTTTAATATGTATAAATAATATATTTTAAATACTACGCAGAAAGCTTAGAGTATATATGAAAATGGAAGAATCCTTATAATTTAATAATTTGATATGTAAAATAAATAATATATAATAAAAAAATAGAGGTAAATCTGATATAATGATCATAAAACTAAATATATATATATATATATATAACATAAACAATACATACATATTATATAAAAAAATTATACTACATAGTATTTTAGAAGTAATATATAATATAATATAATATAATATAATAAATACAAAAATCTTAAAAAAACATATATATGATAGAGATTATAAGATAATATATACATATAAATAATAATATTAAAAATTGGTTATAAATAAATAATATATAAAACATATAAATATAATTATAAAAAGTGCATATATAATAGATAATGTAAATAAAATATGATATATAATATAAATAGATTTTATACAAAAATAAAAATTTATAAATAATATATGATATAATATGATACTATATAATATAAAAGATTTTAAAAAACATATAATATAGTAATTAATATATAAAACAATATGTAATGAAAATAATTTTGAGCTAGATAAAGTAATAAACAATAATCATTTAATAAGAACATTACATAAAAAAATATATATATTTATACTATTAATATATTAATATCTAAATAATAAAGAAAATAATATAGACTATTTAATATAATAAAATAATTTAATACAATGTAAAATAACAAAAAAGGGATAAAAATAAAATAAAACAAAGAAAACAGGGGTTAAACTGCAATTAAAACGGATTAAAGGGATTAAATCAAAACGCGCATTAAGCCACAGGGATTTATTGGGCAATTATGCCTTTTCCAAAACGACGTCGTAATGAATTTAGCCCTTAATGCAGTCCGAGGGACTAAATTAGAATGTAAATAAACTTTTAGGGCCAAATTAAAATAAAAAAATGAAATTAAATGGAATTAAAAAAATAAAAAAATGAGGGGGACTAAAATAACAATTAGACCTAATGAAAACGCGCGGGTCCTCCCCGGGTCGGGTCAACGCGCGGATCCTGGCTTGCTAAACGGCGTCGTTTTAGCGCTTATTTGCTTAAGCGAAAACGGCGTCGTTTTTTAAGTGCTATATATAACAATTTTCAGGCCAAAAAAAAAATCATTTGGGCATTCTATTTTTTTAAAAAAAAAACTCAAAATGCTCTCAAAGGTCCCGTCTAGATTCCCCTCGTCGTCCCTTCAGGCCACCGCCATGCGCCTCACGCGCCGTCGCCCACGGCAGTGCACAGGTAAAATCTTCACCCTTTTTACTCGTTTTCTTCTTTTAATAGTATTTATGCGTAAAAGAAAAATGTAAAATAAAAATAAAATAACAAAAAAAATTACCTCAATTAAAAAACTCTGTATTCTCTTTAAATGAATATTTTTGCTTTTTTATTCTCTGTCAATCTGTGTGTTTCTTTGTATTCTGAAAAATTGTGTCTCCCTTTTTACAAATCTTTAGGGTTTTAAATAGCCCCGAAATAATAAACAAAAAAGGAAATATTATGTCCTGTTTATTGCTTTCCTTTTGCAGACGAGAAGCTAAGATCTCGGTGGTGATGTGCGCTGAACGTGGCGTAATCGAAGGCGGCGTAGGCGCGAGGAGCTGTTGGGCGCTGGTGTTGCGGCGCAACGATCGGACTTCTGCACTTGCGGCGCCTAGGGTTTCAGAAACCCTAGGCCACTGAAATTTCCTTAGTTCCTGGGCCGTGTATGTTTGGGCTAAGATTGGGTCTGGGGGTTAGTCTTTAGGTTTGGGTCAAGGGTGTAAATGGGTTACTGGGTAGTTTTAGTTTTGGGTATTGGGCCACCGGATTGGGTTATTTGTAAAAGGACATTTATTGTTTTTTGGTTTTTTTTCTTATTTTGTTTTATGGGCCCGGGAAAAATTGGGTACTTACAAGTATTGTAAAATAAAAACTAAAATTTAAAGTTGCTCGCAGTGTGGCCACCTCTGAGTCCTCCAGTACGTCGAACCGCCTACTGAGGGTTACCTAAAAAATTAAAAGAGGGGGGTGAGTTACGAAAACCCAATGTGTACAACCCTCATCGATCATAAAGCATGCATCACGTCAATCCGGGCCTAAGCTTCTTACAGTAACGGTGGCATTTGGGCCTTAGCCCATAATAGCCTCAGTTGGGTCTTAGCCTATATCAAATGTCACAGATCACATCTATTTGGGCCTAAGCCCATCTCGATAACAGATCAAGTGTATGCAATGCATTAATGCCCATACCAACCCTGCACTTCGTCTCCTGTCCAACCCTGCACTCCTGTGGGGATTTAATCGACCTACCCATCCCTACACTCCTTATGTAGCACCGATTGCGGCACTAACCAATATTGCAACAGAGCTGCCAATCTCATAATCGGCTTAAAGCCATTGGTGGATCCACAATCGTCAAACGACCATGCTACCCTAACAAATTATACACTTCCTCCAAATCAATAATCCCATCCCCCAAGCAGCATAATATCATATGAATGTAGACATACTATAAATAGCATACAACAACAATCATATAACATGTAGGGGCATTTTTGTAACACCCCAAACCCGGCCCATGCGCTATGACCGGATCTGACATGTCACATGAGAAAAACATGTTAAATCCTTTTTATTCGTACTAAAATAGGTATTATTAAGAAAACAAACTTGATTTTAAACATATGATAAAACACTACTAATCTCAAAGGTTGATTGATAAATCGATAATTTGAAATAGAGATCTTATAAACCGTGACTTTTGAAAACGACGTTGAAAATTCGAAAGAGAATCCGGGTCTTTTGAAAATTTCGTTGATATTTCGAAAGAAAATATCCGTGTTAAAAATATTTGTAAAAGTTTATTTTGAAATCCATTTGTTAATCGATTTTGGAAAACCTTTATTTAATTTTTTTAGAAAATTCCCATTTAAAACAATTTAAGCTAAAAAATAAGTATATCAAACAAAAGCAAATAATAAAATACTCCAGATGCCTTATTACAACATAAAAACCCAAAATAGTAAAGTGAACGAAGATAGAAATCTAAAGTTCCAAAATAAAAACACCATTTCTGAAGTATGGCCTCCCCCGAGTCATCCATGGCCCAAGTCCACGTCCCTAAGCATTACCTACAAGGGTTAAGAGAAAAGGGGGGTGAGTTACAAGAACTCAGTGCGAAATCCCCTACCGTCATCCACTAGGCCTGAACCCACAAAGCAAAAACTTGGGCCTGAACCCATAAAGCATAATCTTAGGCCGAAGCCCATTTACAAAATAATGTATAAATTTTATAATGTGAATGAAATGCAATTCCCAAACCAATCCTAATAATCCATCCGCTACACACCACCCGTACCAACCAACACACCTATGGGGATCAAGTCAACCCACCCCGCCAACACACCAATCGCAGGCATTAAGCCATTTATAACAAATATAATTGTGGACAAGCCACCAGAATAACAAAATTTACGTGGCATTCCCACTATACAGATTTGTGGCAGAGCCACCAGAACTTCTCTTCGATATTATCCCATCCCATGCAAAATCATGTATATAATGCATAGCAATTCATGATTTTTACAATATAACAACAGTAATTTATTCGGATATTCATTACAAACGTACGGCCCATTATAAAAATTTATCAAATTGGCCCATCTAGCCATAATATCAGATTGGCCCATTTATCAAAATATCAAATTGGCCCATCTAGCCATAATATCAGATTGGCCCATTTATCAAAATATCAAATTGGCTCATTAAGCAATATATCTCAATTCGGCCCATTGTAACAATTTATCAAATAGGCCCATTAAGGCAATATATATCAAATCGGCCATTAACACTTTTGCAAATTGGCCCATTAGGGGCATTTTCATAATTCAGCTTGTAAGGGCATTTTTGTAATTCGGTAATTTCGCAATCCAGACTTAACTACTAATTTTGGGCTTAAAAATTTAAATTGTCCATCTGCGTCGTACTGACTAAATTGACTATAACTTGAGTTAGGAATCTTGAAATCTAAATACATAAATTTTCCTTGAAACTAGACTCATATACCTTCTTACTACAATTTTTCCAGAATTTTTTGGCTTAACCATTTAGTACAGTTTATTCCTTAAATTTTCCCTTGGTTCACTGTTCAACAATTCTGACCTCTCTTACCCAAAATTCAAATATCTCACTGTACAGTTTTCATACGTTGCTCCCACTTGTTTCTATTGAAACTAGGCTCACTAATGAATCTATACATATAAATTATAACTCATAACTCACTTTGTACAATTTTATACGATTTTTCCAAGACGTATCAGGGAACCACGAAGTCATTCAGAACCAGTCTCACTAAAATTTACATATCTCAGAATATAAAATTCCTTTTCCTTCTCCGTTTCTTCCATATTAAAATAGACACAGTAAGCTTTAATTTGATATCTTATTCACTTTCTAATTCCCTTTCTACTATTTTTCATGATTTTTCAAAAACACGCCCCTGCTTCTATCTGAAACTGTTTTATTACAAAATACGATTACCACTACGATCATACGCACGCCCGAGTGATCACGGATGCCGGTTTTTGGTTTTCTTCGGTATTTTGACCGATACCGAATATTTCATACAAAATTTCAGAGAAGTGTGAGATTACACACCATTTCAGATATGTATACGGAAGGTACGAGATTACACACCTGATTTTGATTTCCTAAAGAACCACTCGTCGATGACCTAGAACAATACCAACCAAAAGTTAGCCTCGGATTTCCAAAAGATTTCGTATCACTTACACTTGAATCACTTACCACTATGTCCGAAGGTAGAATATATCGAGTGATTTGTCCCTAAAACATATAGTCGATTATTTCAAATTATTACTCCGTTAGCAACTAATCGAATATTGAATAATATCAATAATCCATAAGAACTCCTTACCTTATTAATATTGGATCCGATTTCTCCGTTCGACTTAAGGCTAGAATGATGTTCAGCCTCCCACTAGATACTACAAAAGGGAGAGTGATCTCATTTGAGAGAGTAGAATAAAATGATGGTCTCAGTCAATATGACCATCCCAAACCAAGGCATAATTCGGCATTGAGAGAAAGAAAATAAAATGTTGAAGAGAACCACTTACCGATTTATCAAGGAATGAGTGTTAATACGGATGAGAAGAAAAGATAAAGAAGAAATAAAGGGTTAGGCTATAAAGGAAAATAAAAAATGATATTCGGCTATGGAGGATAATCAAACCAGAAAATGTGATTTTATGGTGGTGTCGATTTAGAGAAGAGGAAAGATTGGAGGAATGGTTAAAAGAAAAGGATGGAAGGTTGAATGGATGCTAGGTGATTTGGCTATCAAAGGGAAAAGAACAAGAGGTGAATATTTTGACCAAACAAAAGAGAAGAAAAATTCACAATTATGCTAGAAGGTTTCGGCAAAGAAGAAAGAAAAGAAGAAAACTAAACTCACAAAGAGTAGAAATTTGGAGAAAATGACACTATTGATGCTAAAGGTATTTTTGACCAAAACAAACACTAAGGCTTTACCAAAACACCAAGAAAAATTTGGCTACCTCCCTTTACCCCCAAAATCGTCCACATACATGACCATAATGGTCAAAAGTTGGTCAACCACACTTTCCATAACACTTCCTTTGAAAAAGGCCACATGTTCCCCTTACTTTCCCCTTTTCTTTGATTTCTTTCCTCACCTTCATCCTTTCCTATTTTCCTTAGCCCTCTTGCCAAAAATAAAAAGTCCACCTTGCCTTATTTACATGCTTGGCCGACACTTAGGGAAAGAATGCAAAAATAATGGTCAAAATTTGCACACAATGGGATTTGAACCTCTTCCCTCAAGGTACTTCATGTGGCGCCATAACCTCTTTACTAATTGCTCACTTATGCAAGCAAATTACCCACCTATTTCCATAAGCCTTGATGCCACTTACTATCTCTCTTTAATAGGCTTAAACACAAAATTTATACTAAGGCCCAACTTGAACCCGGAACTTCTTAGAAACCTCGTAACTTTCCAAAATCACCTTCCTAATTAGTCCAATCTTGAAATAATGCCATTCTATTTTTCTCAAAATTTTAAACACTCCTAAGCCCAAGGCTCAATGGGCCCAATCCTACTAGGCTCAATTTCGGGATGTTACAATTTTAGTCATTTTGCCCTTCAGGACATAACGGTCATTTACCCTATGGGGGTATTTTACCCTCTAGGGGTATTTCGGTCATTTTACAAACTTCCGTAAAGGTCTACAGTTGCCTCGAGCGATAGATAATATATATGGTCAAGTGGTGTAAATGGGCCCAAAGCCTAATTTTCGACCCAAGTGGGCCCACACGCTCGTGTGGCCTACTAAGCCCAAAACTGTCTTTGGCCATGTGATCGTAATGGCTGGCTCATTATTTCTTATCCATCTAAAAGATTTACACGCGTAGGGCCCACGGGCCCATTGGGCCCATTCGACCCATTCCGGTCCATTTGGCCCCAAAAACGGTCTAAGCCCATGAGGACGCTCATGGTGGCCTCAACCATCTTACGTCCATATTCGTGGGTTCAGTCCACCACACGTGCGATCGCACGCTCGTGTGGCATCACTCGTCGGTATTTCGGCTTTTCGGTATTTGCCGATCTACTTAGTGTGGTGTGTGTGTACACACCTGCTACGAAGCGCACTACGAATCCCTAACGCTGCACCTCAATCGAACTAGCTTTGCTAAGTCCTCCCCAACCGTTAGTGGCTATTAAACCTCTTGTCGAATTCTGCTTTAAATGAACCTTATTAAAAGAGATTAAAACTATATAGTTAAAACGACACTTGGCAGTTAACAGAGTCATCAGGAATATTCAGCCTTTAACCAAAACAAGGCAAGAACACTTACTTTGGTTAAGAACCCAAGAGTAGTATGTCAATTGCTTCAAGTCACTTGCCCCTCTATCAAACCCCGAGCAACCCTAGGTACCAACAACATTAAACTAAGAGAAAATAGGGAAGATTCGGCAGAAAGGAAGGGAATAATACCAGTAACAAAACTAAATAAAAAGAATCACTATCACTTACTCTCGATCTCGGCAAATAAAGAAGAAAAAAATTGTAACTTTATGAAGGGAGAAAAAATGAGAACAGATTCGGCAAAAGTTGATAGCGAGAGAGTAGATGTATTCGGCTTCTGCACTCCTTAAGACGAAAAGAAACAAGTGTTGGGGAAAAAGGTAGTTCGACTCAGAAGATGATAGAATAGAAAATTCGGCTATCACTGAAAGAAAAAGGAAAATTGAAAGAGAACGCAATAGGGGAGAATCGGCCAAACACAAGATGCAGAAGAGAAGGATTGGTAGAGTCAAAAGAACTGAGAGAGAGGAAGGAGAAAATTTGGCTATGAAGAAAATGAAGTGAAATAGAGCAAAAAAAAAAATGCACGAGAGGTCACTTTTAGTGCAATATTGGCAGCATCCAGAAAAGAGAAAAGTAGCTAAAAGAAAAGAGAAACAACACTAAAAAAACACTGAAATATGCACCAAATTCCTCTATTTGGCCGAATTTCTTGAGTGCCACAAATCCCATTCGGCACCAGTTCTTCTCCAACCACAAATCTCCTTGATTTCCTCCCTTTATCTCTCCATGATCCTCTCCTTAATTCACTCATTTGACCCATTCAAACTCTCCAACACAGAGTTCAAATCCAACACAAACTCTTGCCCACACATGAGTAAAATAAATAATCCCATTTGCATATAGTGAGACTTGAACCTCTATCCTCCTTGTCACACCTGTGACGCCACAATCACTCCACCACAGGCTCTCTTATGTCTCTTTTAACCACAATTATTTAAAAAGGCTTAATACCAAGAGCCAGGGTTCCCCTAATGCTAAAAATAAAAATTTTTCCAATGACATGGCTTGAATCCAGGACTTCATAGAAGCCTCTTAACCTTCCAAAATCACTCACCTAACAGATCCAACATGCATTTGTACCGTTCTCTTGTTCTCAAAAATTTTAAACACTCCAATGCCAAAGGCCCAATAGGCCCAATTCTACTAGGCTCAAATTCGGGGTTGTAATACCCCTATCCCGTAACAGTCGCCGGAATAGGTAAGGGGCATTACCAGACTTGTAACACAGTTTGGAACAGTAAAATTTTAACTTTTATCAAACATCATCTCAATTCAATAATATCAAGCATTCATATTTATAGCATGCTTAAAACAAGCATATAAAATTCTAATTACACAATGGGGAATAATTTAATAACATATAAAAGATATAGGAAAACTTACGAAATTGGGTCACACGGTCAAATCACACGCTCGTGTGCTCTGACCGTGTGGCACAAAACATGATTGGTTTAAGCCATTTTCACAGATCTTATGACATGTACCTACAAGCATCATTTGCATAACATGTTCAAGTATATATATCATCTATACCAAAATGCCAATTAATAAAACTATCACAAGATGAATACATCATATAATACTTTTATATCAAATCAACCATTTTCACTCAAGCCATATCATATAGCTTGATCAAAATACAACAGATCATATATCATTCATATACACAAGTGACCATATAATTCAACTTATTAACTAGCCTATACATGCCATATTATCCCGCATCAAAGAGTTGAGAAATACCAATTACCCCTTAGATAGTGTGATGAAATCTTCGATGATTTCCAACCTGAGCGAGCATTTGAATCACTGTAAAATACAGAGAATAAACAGACTAAGCTAATAAGCTTAGTAAGCTCGTATAATTAACAGCACTATATAAAAGATTTAACAATTAGCTTGTCATTTTAAGCAATTTGATTGCTTTTGAACCAGCCTTATTTAATTCAATATTTATTTCCTTAATAGTCATGTAATTCATGCGTAATTTATCACATCTACTCACGTATCACATGAATTTATCAATGTCACTTACTTGTCAAGTATTACACATATACCTGTACTGATTCGTATCCTCATTTCTATTTTCACATCGTCATCTTTTCAGTCAAATCAATGAAACTATCATTGAATACTCAGTATCTTGCTCATTAAGAACCATATACTTGGTAGCCATCTATACTTATACCATATAAATATTACCTATTCATATTTCATCAAAACATCATGAGTAAAAACAATAAGCATTTAAATTCACATAATATTCATATCAATTTATTTCCATTCAAATGACCTGTAACACATTCATATAACCGATAGCAGAATTATACCGTATAACATCAATTCATTAGTAAGAACAATAGTTCATCCATTCACAAGGAAGAAACCAAACTTATAATGTCTATTTAATATCTAATTCATCTCTCATTTCATTTATACCCATCAAATATCTCATATAAGATTTCATCTTGTAACTTATATAATTCATGTAACACATCATCTTTATAATTCATCTACTCGTGTAGCAGTCAATTCATGTAAATCATGTAACCTATATAACATATATTCATGTAAATCATATAACTCTTGTAGCAATATAATATACATGTAATTCATGTAATTCATATAGCATGTATTCGTATAAATCATGTAATTCCTGTAACATATAAATCATGTATACCAAGTGTTATGTATCATGTACACATATAATTGTAACATATAATCCATGTAACTTATATTTCATTTAGCATATAATCTTATATAAATTATGTAACATATATCATGTACTTCTTATATCTCTTATAACATTTACTTTATATATTACAAATCGATAAATTACCTGTTGATCCATTCAGAATTGGATAGGATACGTGGATAATCACACATATCGTACAATGCCAACGTCCCAGTCGTGGTCTTACATGCAATCACATATCGATGCCACATCGGCATAAAGTCTGCTAGGCATAAAGCTTATAATAATTCACCAGCATAAAGCCTGCTAGGCACAAGCCTGTATCACACACCGGCACAAGGCTTGCTAGGCTCAAAGCCTGATTTAATACACTGGCATAAAGCCTTATTTAATTCACCAGCGCAAGGCTTGCTAGGCTCAAAGCCCGAATATCACTGTTATAAAGTCATCTTATACATAATTCATATATTGAAAATTCTAGCTATTCCATAAAGTTCATACAGACTTTCAAATGTCGTAACTCAGTCGAATTAAACTCAAATATATTATTTCCATGCATAATCATATTCAACTATCTCAATTATAACTCTATAAAATTCAAAACAGCATATTAAACTAATTTAAATTCAAAATTAATGATATTTAATATAACAATTTCTCAATTCATATATTTTAATTCAATTAAAACATATATATTCAAATGCTCAGTTTGCATAAGCCATGTTTATTATCCAGCCGAATTCCTGTACATATATAACATCTATAATATTTTTTTATTCAAGTACCAATTCATCCCATATCTCATTTCCTCGTATAGTTCTTGTACCGTATAATATATTTGATCATATAATCATGTATCAGGAAACTTGTATTCAGATACTTGTAACATATAATTTTTGTATCAATTAATCATATAATTCGGTGGCAACAACATATTCATAGAACCGATAATTCTAGTAAATTATTCTCTACGTATACATATATATATTCAATTTAAATAATTACACATATCTAATAGTTTGATTTTTAGCTATACAAACTTACCTCATAATCCGTCGACTATTCGTCTACTTTTCGTTTTCCTCGATCTAATTTCGATAATTGTTTCTCTTGATCTATATTAATTCAAATTCAACCTATTTAATCACCAACACATTCAATTTAATCCATAAACATGTAATTTGACCTATTTATAAAATAACCCTTATACTATCACATTTTAACACTTTAGTCCATAATACATAAATATGCAAAATTACACAAAATTTTCATATACCCATTCATAACCGAATTTTCTATAGCATCAAAACAGCCTATATTTTTATTTTATTCACATTTCTAGCCTCAAAAATTCTATCTTTTTCAATTTAATCCCATATACTCAATTTTGTCAAAAATCACTTTATAAAACTTGTATATCTATAAACAACCATCAATAATTTATCAAGAAACATCAAAATACATAAGTATTCAACAATGGCACATTTTAAAAACATCACCAATTTCAGAAATTAGGGCATGGGCTTTGTAGATTACTAAGCAACGATCTCAAAAACGTAAAAATTATCAAAAACCGAGTTTAATACATACCTTAATCAAGCATCAATATAGCCGAACCCTAAAAATGTGAAGAAGAATTCTTTTCTTTCTTATAATCGGCCATGAATGAAGAAAATAAAGACATTTTTCTATTTTATTTTACTAATATAACATATATTAACTAATTTATAAATTTAACCTTATTAATAAAACATAGAGCCATGCAAACTTAAGCCCACTACCACCCATTCAAAAAGGCAATGGTATAATTGCCATGCAAGGACTCCCACTAAGACAACCAATGTCATTTAAGCCATTTATGCAATAGAACTCATAATTATCGCTTTACGCGATTTAGTCCTTTTTACCGAATTAACTATTTAATAGATAAAATTTGTAACACCCCAAACCCGGTCAAAACGCTACGACCGAATCTGGTATGTCACAAGGTAAAACGTTTTTGGAAGACAAGTCTGTTGAATCAATTTGCGAAGAAAACACTTAATCTTATGAAAACCAAAGTTGCGTTAAGTAGTTTATTAAAATCATCTCAAAGTTTGTTTTAAAGAGAATCGAGTTGACTTATCGTTGTTACAGGTTCACTTATTTACCCGATGGTAAAGTTTTGGAAAAATCTCAAAATTTATTAAGGTTGTGAAAACATTCATTTTATAATTTCTTTACTTGTTAGTCATGCTTTAATGTTCAACACAAATTCAAATAAATAATTAAACCCAAAGCAAATATAGATGGCCTTATTACACAACCAAAACCCCAAAATTTAAAACAAAGTAAAACCGAAATTTAATCGTTTAAAATGAAGCCAACTATTGAGCATGACCACCTCGAGTCCATCTCGGCTCCATATCCGCGATCTAGGAATTATCTGCAAAATGTAAAGGAAGGGGTGAGTCACCGAGACTCAGTGTGTAATTCCCCATCCTGAAGATAACAAGCCCTTACACAGTTCATAAACAAGTATGCATGCCATGCAACCCAAAAACCTAACCATCCGAAACTCCTGATTCTACCCCGTGTGGTACCAAACCACTGGTGGTGCCAAACCACTGGTGACCCAAAGTCACAGATAATCATATGTGGGGCCAACCTACTGTGGTGCCAGACCACTGGAACGAGTCACGAAGATAACATATGTGGTACCAAACCACTGGTGGTGCCAAACCACTGGTGACCCAAAGTCACAAATAATCATATCTTCCCCCTCCTCTCATCATACCCATGCAATATGACATAATAATTCGTGTATGCAGTATGTCATGTATGCTAACATATATCAAATATAAGTATAACATGAATTACCATCATAATCAGATAGACATAAAACAACATAATCATGCTAATCAACCTTTAAGGGTATAACCGTAATTTTACCTACCAAGGGCATTTCGTAATTTACCCACCAAGGGCATTTTCATAATTTACCTTTTAGGGGGTATTTTGGTACTTTACCCTTCCAAGGGTATATCAGTAATTTCGCACCTGCAATGGCCTTTCTGAAGGCTGAATGTCGCCCGGAGCGACTCAGCTACCATTTCAGGTTGTACCGGACTATTGGGCCTAAAACCCAATTTTGGCCCATTCGGACCCACACGCTCGTGTGGCCCACCTAACACAAATCTAGCCACGTATATAAGTTCCACCTATTCTAGTTCACTTTATACCACACTATCATACAATTTATTCAATTGGGCCCACGGGCCCATTGGCCCACTTCGACCCATCGCGGCCCTAAGCAGCCTCAACCCACAAGAATACTACTGATGGCCTCAACTATCGCGTCGAAGCCCCACACGTGCGCTTGCACGCTCGTGTGGCTACTATTGCCGTGACCGGCACTTCGGCATTTGCCGCTCTACGACTAGGGTAGAGAGAGTTACACACCTGATAGGAATCTGAAGCTGCTAAACCGCGCTCCGAGCACTCCTTTGCCCAACGCCAACCAGGTATGTTAACTCTCCTCCTGGAATGCTCTTTATATAGCTAGCTCTTCATCCTTCTTCTTTGTATCTTTCCGATGTGGGATCCCTTCGTCAGTAGAGTTTAAATTCAACTGAAACTCTTGCCATCCAATCGCAAAATAAATACTCCCTTGCTGCTCATGAGATTCGAACCCAGGCTCCCTTGCAACATAATCCACGCCGCTAACCACTTGGCCACAAGCTCCTCTTGTGTCTTAAACCATGCGCAACTAAATTTAAACCTATAGCCAAATTCTAAGGTCCAAGTAAAAAGAAAACCAAAATGCAAAAGCCAAGACTTGAACCTTGGACCTCCTTCCTTCCTTGTGGCGTCACCCCCTTGTCTCTTATGTGGCGTCACTTTGCCACTACACCACACACTCCACTTGTGTCATTTTCCTCCACATTTTATTCTTAAGGCCTACCTGCCAACTTCCAGGGTTTTTTTCACCTAAAACCAAAATTTCCCCAAAGCCAAAGTTCGATCCTGGGACTTCATAGAAGGCCTCTAACCTTCCAAAATCACTTATCTAACAAGTCCAACTTGCATTTAAGCCGATCTCTTGTTCTCCAAAAATTTAAACGCTACTACGCTCAAGGCCCATTGGGCCCAATTCTTCTAGGCCCAATTTCAGGATGTTACAAAATTTCTTTATGAAATTTTTATACCGTAATACTATCATGCTGAAAATACTAATAGAATAATAAAATAAATATTTTGACTCGGTTAGGTGGTCCCGGAACCACTCGTTCTGATCAGACTCAAAATTGGGCTGTTACAAGGGTGTTACAAAATTATATGTTGATGATAAGTGAGTTTTAAGGATTAAATTGAAAATAATTAAAAGTATAATGATTATGTATGTCTAAATAACAATTAATACAAAGAATCATGAAAGAGTAAAAATTAGCATTAAAATAGTTTCTAGATAGTAGTAGTGATCCAACTTTGAAAATTTACCAAAAATTGTGGAAATCGAGTTAGAGGTTGAATAAAATATGAAATTAAATCTTATTCAGTCTAGTTTTTCATAGAAGAAACATTGTAAGCAATGAAATTGTAGATTATGAGATATAATAAATTTTGTAAGACAATGTCAAAATTATTTTGGGTTCCTCTATTCTAACTTTGCAAATTCATTATAAATTGTAAAAAAATGTTTATGAGATGAAATTTATATGCCTAAAATATTAATGAGTATTTTCAATTGAAACAAATAAAAACATAATAAAAGACTTTTACTAAAAGATATTTAGTTTTTAGTGAAGAAGATTTAGAGTTGACTAGCAATAGAACATAGGACAATTTGAAGAAAAAATGTATTGATTGACTTAAGTATAAATTTTGAAACTTTTATGGTATAAAACTCATTCAATCTAGTTTCAAAAACAACAAGTGGATCTTAATTTTGAATTATATAGACTGATATATAAATAAATTAATGACTGTCACTCAAATGGACAACCTTGATAAGAGTATGTGTGTAACTAGAAAAAACTTAATTAATGTTACATATAAGCATCATATGTTAAGAGCAAAAGATTATATATATATATATATATATATATATATAAATTAAGGAAGTGAAATGGAGAGGAGGAGGAGGGAAAAATGATAGAAGAGTGATATTGCTAAGTTGTTGCAAATAATAGATTTAC
Organism: Gossypium australe; assembly: GCA_005393395.2. Lineage (NCBI taxonomy): Eukaryota > Viridiplantae > Streptophyta > Magnoliopsida > Malvales > Malvaceae > Gossypium > Gossypium australe. The sequence goes on from CM016621.1 coordinate 115,016,728, forward strand.
TAATACATAAGAGAAGTTCAAATATATTGTTAAGGTACTAAGTGAGTGATAATTATAAAATGAATTAAGGTAGTCCTAATTGATAAATTGATTGCTACATGTTGAAAATAGTTATGGTATGTAGAAAAAGTAAAATGTATTTGTAAGTTAAGTCCTCTAATGGACTTATTTGTAAAACTTTGATAATTGTGTTAGTTTTAATAGCTTTTCTATCTTTGATTGAATAAAATGTTTTATTATGTGGACTTGAGATTATAAATGGGTAAATGTGAATGATATATGTGAAATGAGTTAAATTGATTAAATTTCGAGCTTTGAAAAAGGACTTGGATGTTAAATAAACTTGAAATATGGTAAAATATGGGAAATAGGATTCTCGTCACGACATCACCCCAGAATTTTGAAAATCTTTCACTTTAGTCCATGTTCCTCTTTATACTATTTTAAAGGCTACAATAAACCCATATAAGATTCAAAAATGATACTAAGGCATATTAAAAGCTTAAATTGATCAATTTAAAATAGGTATTCAAAAACAAATGAATTTGACTGTTGCTTCGGCAACAAATATAGTATCCCGATATCTTGACCCGGCAATCGGTTCGGGTGTAGCGTTGTTACATAATCATACTTTTAATTATGGAATCTTAATACAACAATCATACTAAATGCTCTCTTTAATTCTATTCACTTGTACACATGTATTTATCATGCATTCTAATTTCAAAAATAGTTACGATCTAATATGGTATAGCAGTTTGATAGTGTTAAGGGTGGAAAAGTATTCGAATTACAACACTAAGAGCATAGTTTCTCAAGTGCGGAGGGATGCTGGTGGGTGAAGATGGAATGTCCTCAAAGTTGATCTGGACGATGACGACAATGTAAGGATGATCAAGGACGAGATGTTGGGATGGTGGTGAACTCTTGAAATCTCGATAGATGATTTTAGACCAGATGATCCTAATCAAGACATTGGGTTGCAGAAATGATCTTGAGAAGAAATAGGGTCCTCTTAATGTTGTAGATCAATTAAGTTAGTCTTTGGGAGATGATCTTATCGTGACCTAAGGTTTGCCCAAGGTAGTGGATCAACTGAGTTAGTCTCTAGAGATGATCTTGGTGTGAGTTGTGGTCTACCCAGCATAGTGGATCGGCTAAGTTAGCCCTGGGGATGATCTTGGTGCTCGTTGAGGTTGATCTTTGAGCTAAGGACATCTACAAAAAATAGGGCAAGGTTAGTGGGCATTGGAAGGTTTCCCTTTGAGGTACACTTTGATGTTCAAGTTAGTAATTGGATTAAAACATTATATGAGAGGAAAAGTTTTGAAATACAAGGATAGAGGAAGTCCTGACGTAGATTGGATTGTGTAGTGAGAACTGAGTTGTTAGTATTGAAAGGCTTGTCCTTGAATACTGGAGTGGTCTTGAGTTTATAACCAATAGGGAAGCAACTTGGTGTTGGATGTCCTGGTGTTGGCTAGCATGAAAGTATCTGCAAAGATGCATTGAACCAATTAGCAAGTGATTCTTGCTAGTAGGGGTTGAGGTTGTGGAGAGCTTTGGGCTTGGGCTTGGTAAAGGGCTTGAACTAATAACTTTTGAACCTTTCTAGGATCATTTTTATCAATTGCATTCTCAAGTGACCGTCTCAAGGATCATAATCTTTCACACTCTTTTCAGATCAATTTTCACCCCAACAGATAGCATCACTAATACACCATTAATACAATATAATCTTTTTAAACGCTTTTTAGGAACATATATCACGATTAAGTCACATAACTCTATGGTTTGTTAATGTATTTATGATTTAGATTATCGTTACTTTAATTAAGCTCTTGTAATATGGTTTTATTATTTAATACAATTTCACTTTTAGTAACTCAAAATGAAACTTAGTTAATTATATAAATGACGATCATCCAATAATGATATTGGTACAAAGTGCCCCATTCGATGATACCAATGGCTCATTGCACCCCATCTAACGAATCCAATGTAAAAGATGTGCTTTAACTATCATACTCATACAAGCACTCATACACAAACCAACTCATCATAACAGTAAAATGTGGTACTGCTATAGTCCTATTGGCATACCATCTATATTTGAAAACCTCATATTATGATTTATGAAGGTATTACATGATTAAAAAATGTTAATACTTGAAATTGCTTGGTGTAAACATTGTTTTTAAGCAAATCAATTACAATTTTAACGAGCATCATGATTAACATTAACTTAGCTTGCATAAGAGCAAATCAAATTCAATTGAACCTCTAAGTTCAATCAAGAAACACGACTAGTCACAAAATTTCATTATAACGATCTCCATTCAAGGTTCCTTACTTCAGCTTTCATAGCTATAATCTATTCGTTTATATTTTGACTATATGCATATCATTTCTAAATCTCCTTTTGTCAATTATCAACTCTTCATTATTATTATTGTTCCGTTTTCATACATGAACATGATCTATTAGTCATCGAATAACATGTTCTTTTATCTATTTTCATTTCTTATTTTAAATACATAGTCATTTCTAATAATAATTACATTATTAATTGCAATAAATTACATTCTCACACTAAGCCACTTTTCATCATTTAATTCTTAAGCACATTAAACTCTCATTAATTTCCTAGTTATAGATCATAAAGCACATTAAAATTCAATGAGCACTTACGTTGACAAGCTTCTAAAACACTAGGTTCACTCCATTCACCCATGTTCTGATCTCTAGCTTCAAAAAATAAACAAGCATAGAATACAAGCATAACTACTCCTAGCTAAACTTGTGTAGTTAGCTCGTAAACCTTGGCTTAGAGGTCATGAGTCATCGGCCACAAAACTTGTGAGGGGGCAATTTTCTCCATATGGATAGATTGATGATGTAGTCTTGCATGCGGGTGCTTGGAAATTTAGATTCAATTAGAAGTATTATAAATAATTTATTTTCTTACATTAACTACAAATTCTTATTTATGACCTATATTGAACTTTCAAGACAAATTACTAGAAACTCCTCCTAGTCTTCTGTCTCGAAAATCTTCCCCACCTTTTCAAATGTAATTTGGCCAACATTTAACATGTTCCTTATTAATAAAGAGGCCTAATTAATAGCTTAAATATCCATGAAGTCTACGTAGAAGGTTTGATCCCAATGTTATAGTATGAGTATGGCAATCAAAGTTTTGAATTCATTATATCATGTTTTTAATGTTAAGAATTAGAATTAATTAACATATTAAAATATAAAATTAGGTAAAATCTCCTACAATTTAAAAATGGAATGGTAACTTATTTTAAACTTGCACATAGAATACAAGCATAAAAATAAACAAAAACTTACTTCTTTAAAGCAACATATGCTTCAACTTTCTTATGAAGGTACCGAGAGGAGTAGAATGCAATCAAATAATCGTAGATTGGCCAGCTGAAATATGCAAAACTATCATATATTAAACAATTTCATGACAAAGAACCTTTCAACCCAAATTTAGCATAGAAGCAATTGTTGGGATCTAATGCTCTTAGTGAAGTGGTTTCGTTTATATGGATTTGTAATTTTTCAAATAAATTGGTTTAGTAAAATATCCATCAAAATCATCCATATCTTTATATATTGTCCTCAATAGTTTTTGCATGTAAAGCAAAATGAAAGCAAATATTGCCTCATTGATTATGTAATGTTTAACTAATATTAAGCGATATTGCGTGGTCAGATCGTAATATGTAAAGACAACTTATGTTAGTAGATAATTTAAGTCTAATTATAATTAAGAAAATCGATTAAAAGACTAATATCTCGTCTATCAAGTCCACTTGGGAAGATAAGTTATCTTGGGTATCAGAGCGAATAACTCCCAAAAGATAAAGATATAAATGTGTCTAATTTAACTGATAGTACATCGACATGACCCAAGTAGAATAGATCATATATCAATTTATGAATTTATTTACTTGTGATGTTCATAGTGTGATACATTTTAATCCTAAGTTGATGATGGATTATGTATGCGTGACTCGTATATTTTGATGTAAATGAAAGTTTGAGTTCAAATAGATACGAAACTAAAAATTAATATGTTGGATATACGACTTCTGCAACATGTAGCATTATTCCACAACAATGGAATTCATAGCCCAATAAAAGAGTAAATGGTATCTTCTTAATGATACATGATAGATGAAAAGTAATATGACAACGGGTTATTTTTCTTAGTGATAAATGATTTAATTACTATTTGATAGTAATTAGCTTTTTATGGAAGAAGATGCAACGATTACCATGAGATAAAATAGGATCATATTGGGAGAACAAATTTATCCCAAAGAGATTAAAGATATTTTATAAGGGTAACACATTTATGATAAGGTCATTGGATGAGCACTTAATAAGTAGCTTTCGTGATGATATATAATAAAGGAGATCTCAGTCATGATACTTTAGTGGAATGACTTAATAACTAAATAATATTGTAATTAATAGACAAAGAAATAAAACTTAATTTCAAACTATTTGAGCATTAACTATATATGTCCAATTAGTTCTTCTGCTAGCCAAATAACCATAAATGAATTGCATGTAAAACCGACAATATGAAATGAATGAAAACAAATAAGAGAAATAGACATGTATCACTATCCATAGTGAATGCGTTTTCTCGCTAAGTACAAAAGATAACTTAGAAATTAATTGAAAATTTTCAAATTATTATTTAATTAATTATAATTAAATAATTGAAGTTCAAAGTGAGAATTAAATTAATTCGTCATCACGGTTTTGCTGAATAAGAAAATTAAATATATTTTTCTCATAAATTCTATTATGGTAAATGTCACACTAGATTTCCATTAGGTCCGAAAATTTAGAAATAATTAAGGGATTAAATTGAAAGAAGACATCATTTGGTGACCTCTACTGGAAAGTCAGGAGGATACCAATTAAGGATTTGGTTGAAATCCAAGGTCGGTTTGGTTGGATTTAATGATATGATCTGCCTCAGGGTTGAGTCGAGTCGTATGTAAATTTCCCAATCGTATTCAAGAAACAATGAATATTTAGCTTAGTAGAATTGGAAAGGAACGAAGTAGTTTTGGAAAATAGTTGATAGTTTAAGAATATAGCTTGAAAAGGTAAGATATGAAAGAAAGATTGGATTTTGATTCAAAATGGTAGGATGTGATAAAGATGGAACTTTGGTTTTTGATACGATATGGATAGGAAAGGAAAAAATGGATTAAACAAAGGTGCAAATAAGAACCAATACCGATTTGGTATTGACCCATTATTTATAAGCCCTTTAGTTCGGTTTAGGAATGGTTAAGGTAACTTCGACCCACTATCTAGCAAGATAGGAACCTCGGTATGTTTGAACACCACACTACAAGTAGTGATAAGTTCAGTTTTCGACAAAGAAAAATGGATGACAACAACTAGAACACTAGGTAGCCAACGAATCTTTGAACGAAAATAGAGAAAAGTTTGCCTCACAAATTGAGCAGCATATCATTAACAAATTATCAAAAAGTTGCCATCAATAGGTTGATTACATGTATTTATAGTATCAAAAGAAGCTAGCTGAATGATCACTTTTAATGAAGCTAATAATGAGATCAAATGAAAAATATCAACTTTTGAAATTCTAGCCCAAGTAACTCCCACCTTCAATGTGATTAATTTCTTCAATTAAGTTGCTATCATAGTCCTTTGAAGTCTCCATGACCAACCGAAAAGACACTAGCCTCCTTGATGGAGAATTGATTGCATGTAGTGATTACTTATGAAGCAACGATTATGGAAGTTGAAAACAAAGAGGCTGCCGAAATTAAAGAAGAATAATGTTTTTCTTTAATTGATAAAACAACTTCTTAATGATGTATTAAGCCTCTTTATATCAGCCCCCTCTTGTGTAACCGAATTCACTTGAAAAGCCATCTTATTGAATGTATAGCAGCCTTTAGAAGTAATGGATGTGAGTTGAAAAGTCACCTGCAATTAACACATGTAACCGTCACATTAATGCAATTATTAAACTTAAAAAAAATTAACAACTGACTTAAATAAATGAACTAACACTTGAGCATCATTTATTACAGCAACTAGTTTAATTAAGTAAAGCATTATTAAATGAACTTAACTCATGCATCAATAAATTAACCTAATAACTAGATTAATTAATGAAGCAACTATTAAATTAAATTCATTAAAAGAAACTCAATTAATTAAACTAAGATGAGTTGAAATGATGACCAGCAACTCCTTTATTAAACTAAGATGCTTAAATGCAAATATTTAAAATGCAAACTAAATGCAAATTTAGTTGGAACAGTTCAAAAAGCTGGAATTGAGCTGAAATCGGTTTGCAATATGTTGCAAAGAAAATTTATTGAGCTGGTCCCAACTCGATCTATTTCTCCAACCAAAGCCTCGTCCCACAATTGGTTAACTAAGGCCGAAATGGCCTATTTGAATTGCTTAGCTCGAGCTCGCGTAATTGGTCCTTGGGGCAGCACCATTGAATCCTTGCTTGAACTTGGTGCACTTCGGGTCACGATCGTATCATTTAAACCAGCTGAAATTAGGAGGTCTAAATCCCAAAAATAGAAAATTCAGTAAGTTGTTGGCAGGAGTATGAAAGCTCTAACACTTAAGAAAGCAAGCACTTGATGAAGGAAGATGCAACGATTACCATGAAATAAACTAGGATCATATTGGGAGAACAAATTTATCCCAAAGAGACTAAGGATACTTTATAAGGGTAACACATTTATGACAAGGTCATTGGATGATCACTTGATAAGTAGCTTTCATGATGATATATAATAAAAGAGATCTCAATCATGATACTTTAGATGTTACAAATCAAATTCGTAATGTGCAAGTATAGTCACTTGATCACCAAATAGTCCCAAAATAAGATCAACAATCAAATTCATCTCCTCTTCACATGTAATTTTATTCACCCTTAGATTTCGCTAGAAACCAAATTTGATAAAAGCTTACCAAACAAATTCAACCATCATGTCAAATCTTATCATCTCAAAAAACAAAAATAAATCAACCATAGTTAGCATAAATATAAGACATAGTATAAGTAACCATTAACACCAATTGAACGATATTACTCTCCCTTACTCTATTTACGCCTTACTATATTGCATAAAATTGTTTAGAAGGGATGAAATCAAATGCTACATCATCAATAATAAGGGTTGTAACTCGTAGAATACTAGGGATCTTCATGAAATCTAGATATTGTATGTTTAATATTAGATATATCTTCAATATGATTTATATGAGTTGCAATTTTATGTTTCTCTTGACCATTGATTTTTGTTTATCATTATAACTAAAAATTGGTTGATCTTTTTTCACCCAAATATGGTTTTATTGAAATCTTCTTGTCAAATTTGTTGTTGCAACATTACATTTAATAGTCCAAAATAGCTTGTTATAGTCACTCATCATTCTATAATAAGAGGGTCTAATGTGCCCTTCTATCCAATAATGTGACAAATAAATCTTCTATATGTCTTATTGGAACGGCGGAAATGTGCAAGTGTACACAATCGTAACAAGTAATAAAGTGACAAGTAAATGTCGAGTTATCGTACCCACAGGGACTGTAAAAGAATTATTTATGAAAATGATTTCAAAAACTTTGGTGAAGGGAAAATATTTGGATTGAAGAAATATTTAAAAACTAAAAGAAAAACAAAGTAAAGTAAAATAAAACAAAGTTCTAATACACGATTTCAAAAGCTGATTAATCAAGATGATATAATTGTGTTGGATTAATTACATTTCTTAGCTTAGAATTATTAAACTTATGCTTATACTTGTTACGAATAAATCACGGCAACTCGGTAATTTGCTAACTTATGAACATATTTATATGTTATTGCACATACATACTTATTAAATTAAACAATCTCTCGCATATCCCTATGTGATTCAACCGATTAATTCAACCTAACAAGCATATAAAAGATCATGTGAGGTAACAAAGTATCCTTACCTTGAAACAATTTTAATCACACAAATCTTGCAAGTTATGCAAGGCATATGTGTTGCTAAATACAATGCTAATTTAATCTTCAGCTACCTTAGAAGAATTAAACATGCACAGATTAAGTATTGTGTCCATTAATTACAATTCCAATGCGTTTAAAAAATTAATTCTTTAGTTATCCAAACAATTAAAATGCCAGATAACTTAAGCATGATTTTACTTAATCAAACATTTTACCGAGGCCTATAACAGCATAAACATAATTTTAATAATTTAAGCGAACGAAATGCAATCAACCCAACACGAATTAAATTCAAGCTAAGCTGATTAAAATAACCATTTCAATAGCATAAATATTCATAAACATGTTTGTCAAAACAACAACGAAATTTAAAGAGATAGGGAACAAGAAGCAAATTCGGTGTTTCTCCGTGGCTTGACTGATTGCTCCGTTCTTCGTTCTTCGTTGTCCTCGGCTATCAAGGTGGCTTATGAACACTCCAATTGCTGCTCCAAATGGCTGGGAAAACACCTCTTTTCCAAGAGGAGAAATCGGCACAAGAACACAAAAAGAGAAATGGAAAAATGGAAATTGAGAGAAAGTGAGAGAGGAGAATGTTGGAGGCTTGAGGTGTGTTTGGAATGAGCAGCAAGGGGGTGTATTTATAGCTGATCAAGGCTGCTAAAAATATCAAATAGCAGCAGCAAAAGAGGCCTCCCTTGGCCGGCCATCCATGTGGCAAAGTTGAAGGATTCAACTTTGCTAAATATAGCATGGGGCAAATCTACAAAGCTATAATATTTGGAGGGGTTTGAATGAAATTTTGAAAGGTCTTCAAGGGCTTCTTTGCAAACTTAATTAATCAGATAATAAGCTGATTTGGGCCATCATTATGGACGGTTTGGGCTGCCCAATTGGTGGCTGGTTCGGTTCAATCGGTTCAGTTCAACCAGTGCGGTTTAACTGGACCCTTCTTCCATAATTAATTAATAATAATTTATTTAGCCCAAATTAAATTGGGAATAAATTAAAATTAATTATATTGTGATTAAATCTTCATAATTGGACCGTCTTGGGCTGGAAATAAATTCACCTTGATACTTCAAATTGCTTCTCGGGTTTATTCTTCGAGCAGTGTCTGCTGAGCCGATTTTTGCCCTTTGTGCGAATCTGTGGAAAATAGTCAAAATTAAACAAAATTAACTATAAAATTCATTAAAATTTTTCATGTTCATATTTTTAGCATAATAAAATTATTTTATAATATTTAATTATTTTCCGACAAGAATTTACTCGAAACTGCATGAATTTGGGTCAAAAAGGGCATGAAAAAGTATATAAATTTCTGTGTTTCCACACCCCCAAACTCAATTCATTGCTCGTCCCGAGTAATGCACAAATTTGAAAATAATTTTCTCGGAAACAACTTTGAAAAATTCCTTCAGAACAACTTTTTTTTCTCAAAATTATGAATTTGGTATACTTAGGCTCAAAAATAAGAAATTTGATAATTATGCTATTTAAGTATACATATTGTTCAAATTACACCCAACAACTATTATACTAGTAAAATTAGACTAAATGTTTCTTTAATAAAGACATGTTACTCGCTACCAATTTGATTTTAATTCCTTATTCAAAATTAAACTGCAATCATTAAGCTTAACAGATGTCTTCATATGTTGAACAGAGCAATTTCTCTTCACTAATGTAGGTAACATTGGAATTTTGAATCAATAGGTCTTTAATAAGGTTGTAACGTGGCTGGGCTTAGGGGTAGGTAAAAGATAGACAAATTTTTGGCTTAAAAACCCTAGACTCAGCTTAAAATCGAACCTTTAGAATTTTCACCCTTAATACCCAACTTATGCTCTTTCGACCACTTATTTCCTTTTGAGTACATGGTTTTTTTTTTTTACAAAGTTTCGAGCACTTGCTTCAAGTACTACAATTTTCGAGCAATTAATACTTCTTTTCAACTTCCCCAAACTTATTTTCAAACGATCTTCTGAATATTACTGAGTCTAGTGTTTGGGACAATTTTAGAACTAATGAAGAGAAAATTGATGGCTAAATATTGCACAGGTCCAAATAAAATTAGGCCATATAGTCTCAAAATTGGGTTTCAAAGGATAATTTTATCAGGGTCAGCTTGAAAGGCTCAAACGGTCCAAATAACAGTTGCTTAAATCATTTTCAACATTCCATGCTTCCTAGGATTTCACCTCAAGAAATTACTAAGTCAATTCTAAATACTTTAACTTTCATGCATGCCTAATTTTTTCGTAGGGAACTAAAAATTTTATGGCACGACATATCATTATTGAGCTAACATAATAACTTATTGAAATAACAGAACTTTATTAATACTAAAGTTCAGCATACTTAACAAAATTCAAATTATTGAACAGAAATATATCCTAATCATAACTAAAAGAAAATTTTATTCTGATTGGAATCAATTCAAATTTTCGGTCCCCCTACTTAAAGTGAACAATGTCTTCATTGTTTAAAGTGAATAGATACTATACACCAGGTAGGATATTTAGAAAAGAGGAGGTGAGTCAATTGGACTGCTTAAGTACCAGGCTCTTTCTAAAATCCAATCCTAGACATGTATATATCTATTGCCACACTTTAGCCTTTGAGACTTGTTCAGATTTTATTCATGCTTCCTATCTCTTGTTTTATTGTGCAAAAAATAAAAGTTCCTAATTAACCTAATCCTAAAATACTTAAAAAAAAATAAACGAAAGTTGAAGTCCTCCCCTTTTTTTATTTGTTTGTCGATCCTTCCGAATTTGACTCATCTTTTGCTTTATTAGTATTATCTTTGCATGAATCGCCTTGCTCCTTCTTTGATGATGACGTCCATGGTTCAAATATGAAATCTAGAAATTCAGGCACAAAAATAAATGGGTCATTATAAATTTTCTTGAAGGCACTCCTCATCGAGTCATCTCTTATTTTTGAGTATCGCCAGTAGGCTTGTTGCTGCCACTGCATGTGTTGCATTAAGTCCATCAGCTTCAACAGCTCATCATGATGATCTGGGCTAGGCGGTGGAGCTCTAAACATTGAGGGCTCGATATCAGGTTCAGCTTCTGGTTCCATTGGTTCTGCCTCATTAAGGACTTAATTTGATTGCTCTGGTGGGATTTTTGTGGGTTCATCTTCTGCTTCTTCGGGGTCCTCGCTTTCTTCAATTCATTGCTGAAGAACAGAATCTCCGGCCACTCGGTAAAGGTCCCAATCGGTGATTGTACCTTGACTATACTCTGTCTTCTTTACGTCCGCAAGGAGTTTTGCTTTTAAGCACAGAATTGTGATCGTAAAGGGGAAATAGGCAGGGCCAGAACATCTAACGGCACAATTTCGCATTTCTCTCAGGATGATTTTGCCCACATCAATGGTCTTTCTAGTTAGAATCGAATATAATAGGACCATTCGCTCCAATGAGATTGTAGTCCCATGCGAACTAGGCATAAGGCTGAAACGGATGAAATAGAACCATACATTCGCAAGTGGTGTTAAATACTCTCTTCGACACGTGTGGATTTCTTACTTTGACACATTCCACTTAGAACCTGGAACTGTGAGTTCTTTGAGGATTTCTTGCAGATTTTCAGGCTTAATATTGCTCAACAGAGAGGAATATTCATCATTGTCGAAATCAAGTAATTCAAAGAACTCATTAATAGCATTAGAATTTATTGGTACCTTGATTCCGTGGACTGGAAATTCAGTCAATTCACTTGAGGTTAAGTTCACGTAGAATTCACAAACTAGTTCCTCATCCACACTTGGTCTCTTTTCACAAAACAAGTCCCAATTGAGGGCTTCAGCAACTTGACAAATATGTGCCATAAAATATCTATAGTTGCTTTCCTTCAATGTGAAGCCTTTCTCTGGATGCATCTGTTGATTTTTTAAGATACTTTCGTATCTTGCTTTGGCTTCTTCACAGTGAAATTTGTTTTGTGTTTTGTCAATTTGAGCGGAGGCCCGAGTTCTTTTGCGAGTCATAATTAACCACATTCCTCGTAAAAATTAAGAACTCTAAAAAATTATACTAATGAACAAAAAGATGGAAATTTAAAAGGCTTTTGGTTTAGGTTGGGTGAAGGAGGAGTGTGCGCATAGGCGCACAAGGCAGCAAGGAGCACAGCTGAGTAGCAATGCGCGAGGGGGCTGCGAGCAAGTGGCGCGCAAGGCTTTGCGGCAGGTAGGCCACGGGCTGGACGGGTGCGCGGGTCGGAATGGTGCGCAGCAGGCGTGAGGCCCTGACTTGGACAGCCGCTGGATAGCAAGCTGCTGGCCGAATGGTGGCTTAGGGACTTGCGGCACTTGGTGTTTGGTGATAGGGGTTTTGAGAGATGAGTGAATGGGGAGAAATAAGGGTGCAATTTATAGTAAGAGTAATGGGACTTAGACTAGAACTCTTAGAATTTAATAATTAAAAAAATAAGAGTCCAATTCTAATTTTTCTCATGATAAACAACAATTAATAATTAAATAAACACATATAAAATTATCAATTGCTATTTAATTGCCAAGATAAATATAAAATAAAATTAATCCTAAGCTAAGTTAAATTGATAAAAGTTAATATATAAATTATAATGAATATAATTATATATTAAAGTTTATCAATGATTTATAAATATGGTATTAAGTAAAAATATTTATTCTAGATGCCTTTTAAAAATATTTACAAAGAGAGGCACCTAGTTTTTATTATTCACGAAAATAGCAACCAAATTTTAAAAATAATTTAATTAAGTCCCTAGACTTAATGAAAAATTGAAATTGAGTTGCAATTTAAGTCTTGGGTCAAAAATTGACCTTTTTATTTGGAAAACAAAAAAAAATTATTGTCATTTGGGGCTAATTTCTTGGAAAATTAAGTAAAAATCAATTCCCAAGAAAGATTGGAGGGGTCACAAGCGGTCCCGCTTAAGTTCCAATATCCTAGACAGAATTTATTTAAACATAATAAACCCGAAAATATACCCTAAATAATTTATTGAAAACAAGAAAATCTAAAGATCAGATAAACTAAACAAGATTTGATCCTGTTCAGGTCTTTCTCCGTAGTAATGTTTCAAGCGCTGAGCATTGACTTGAAAATTACCTCCCTTACCTTAGAGTTCAACAACTCCGTATGGATAGACGCGATAACTCCGTATGGATAGACGCGATGAATCGTAAATGGACCGGACTAACATGATTTTAACTTACCTGGAAAGAACTTCAATCTAGAATTAAATAACAAGAGTTTCTAACCTACTTCAAACTCTCGAACTCGGATATGCTTGTCATGCCATTTCTTGAGTCTTTCTTTGAGTAATTTGGCATTTTCGTATGAGAACATTCGAAATTCCTCTAGCTCGTTGAGTTGGAGCATTCGTTTCTCTTTAGCAAGCTTGAGATCCAAATTGAGTTGTCGAAGAGCCAAGTAAGCTCTGTGCTCTAACTCCAAAGTGTTGGAACGCCGGTACCCCATGGCCCAGCAGAATAAAATTAGATCCGGCGATCCAAATCATGGATCCATATGTGAGGAACGAATCGGGGTGAAATAAAGGTTTCGAAATTACCAAAACTTCAATCTGAGTAGACAGCGACGCCTTGGCAACAAGAGTTTTGATCTACTGTCGAATCAAGCCTCAACCTTTTCCGATGTTGGCCTCTACATAATCCACCCGGTTTGACTATGAACGGAAGAAATCTCCAAAACTGTTTTGGAGGCTTATTTGCTTGACGGCTGCTAGACCTAACAAGCAATCACTTAGGGTTATCATATTTGGTTTTGTCTCCTTTTAATACCTTTTATAATGGGTGCCTTTCTCATTGGGCCTTTTATAATAGGTATCCTCTTAATTGGGCCTTTTATAATTGGTATCTCTTGAATGTATTACAAGATTAAATAAATACAATAAAGTTTTTAACCGAAAATTATAATTACATTAATTATATCTGAAAATTATAATTACATTAATTATAATAAGGATTCCGGTAAACTATATTTATTTAAATTTATATATGAATCAAATTCATATATTAATAAAATTATGTATCATTATGTGTACAACATCCTTGTACATATAATATGTTCAATATTTGATTGCCCAATTAAATTAATTCTTTAATTAATTTAATTTATGTGACAACCAAGCACAATACCAACTATATTTTATTCCGTTCATTTCAACCATAGGGTGTGACCCTGTAGGTTCTTGCAACGTTAGCAGTAATACTAGAACGATTCTATTGTCACAGACAATGAGTGGCATCTAGCAATGCATCATTGCTACCTAAGTTACAAGAAGTCATGATTCGACATAACCTTTCGTGATTAACCTTTCATGCATTAATCCTTAAGTCCTTTATCTCTGGAACGGATACAAGTCATGGGATAGTCACACTTGCATAATCCATCCCATGTTTCTTGATATCTTGAGTAGACTATGATATACAAATTAGTATGACATCTCATATCAACTTATTTGAGCATGGCCATGCATTTCTAGTCTCACTCAATCAAGTGGCCTAAGATATTACTCCTATTATGTAGGAGGGACTTATCCTTTATTGATCAACCATATCCCTCTACATAGATTGTGGTATATCCAACATCAGCCTTTATAGAACAACCTGTTACGGTGTACGTTTGATTGTATCAAAATATACAACTCACGATGCTGGGATAATAATGATCTCAAGTCTGAGGATCATATACATATTAATCACTATGAGTAATGTTGTGACAATTACATAATAATCCAAGAAACATACTCATAGCGGGTCAATCCAATATGTTGTTCTCTAACACACATATTCATGCAGTGATTTTGACACTCCATATCAATGACAACTCTTTATCATCAATCAACTACATGTTAGTCTTAATGCATTATTATTGTCCTAGTCAACAATAATACTCGACTAAGGATCTTTTAAGAATAATCATATTATTCTCAGGACATTATTATAAAACAGTTTATCTATACACACAGAAAGAAAAACTGAAATAATAATGACAACGCTTTATATTAATAAACATGGTAAATTAAGTATGTTATTACAACCATCTCATGATTGATCTTTGGGCATACTCTTACAATCTCCCACTAGCACTAAGACCAATCACTCATATATCTAATACCAAGTGACTTAGTGTGACGATCATGCTTCTGCTGTGTCAGAGGCTTGGTCAGGGGATCAGCGATGTTATCATCTGAAGGTACTCTGCATATCTCTACATCCCCTCGATCGATAATCTCTTGAATAAGATAGTAGCGTCGAAGTATATGTTTGGATCGCTGGTGAGATCTGGATTCTTTAGCTTGTGCAATAGCTCCATTGTTATCACATCGGAGTTCTATAGCATCTGATATGCTAGGCACAACCCCTAGTCCAGTAATGAACTTCTTGATCCAAACTGCTTCTTTTGCTGCCTCACTGGCTGCAATATACTCGGCCTCTGTTGTAGAATCGGCTACTGTACTTTGCTTTGAACTCTTCCAGCTCACAGCACCACCATTAAGGCAAAACACAATACCTGATTGCGATCGAGAATCATCCTTGTCGGTTTGGAAGCTGGCATCAGTGTAACCTTTTACACTTAACTCTTCCTCACCTCCATATAATAGGAACGTATCCTTAGTTCTTCTTAAGTACTTAAGGATACTCTTGACTGTGGTCCAGTGACCTTCACCGGGATCTACTTGATACCTGCTCGTCATACTTAAGGCATACGAGACATCTGGACGGGTACATAACATAGCATACATGATAGATCCAATAGCGGAAGCATATGGAATTTTACTCATACGTTCTCTCTCTTGTGGAGTTGAAGGACACATTTCCTTCGAGAGTGAAATACCATGTCTCATAGGTAGGAATCCTCTTTTAGATTCTTCTATACTGAACCTTTTCAGTACTTTATCTATGTATGTACTTTGGCTTAGACCTAGTAGTCGTCTTGATCTATCTCTATAGATCTTGACTCCTAAGATATAAGTGGCTTCGTCCAAGTCCTTCATAGAAAAACAACTTCTTAACCAAGTCTTAATAGACTGCAAGGTAGGTATGTCATTTCCCATGATAAGTATGTCATCCACATATAGTACCAAGAATGTGATAGTGCTCCCACTAACTTTCTTGTAAACACATGGTTCATCTTCATTTTTGATAAAACCAAACTCTTTGATTGCATCGTTAAAATGAATATTCCAACTTCGAGAAGCTTGCTTTAGTCCATAAATGGATCTTTGTAGCTTACATATCTTTCTAGCATCCTTTGGATTTACAAAACCTTTAGGTTGTGTCATATACACATCCTCTTCAAGTTTCCCGTTAAGGAAAGCTGTTTTGACGTCCATTTGCCAGATTTCATAATCATGAAATGCAGCTATGGCGAGCAAGATCCTGATGGATTTAAACATAGCTCCAGGAGAAAAAGTTTCATCATAGTCAACACTATGAATTTGGCGAAAACCTTTAGCGACTAATCGCCCTTTGTATGTTTGTACATTACCATCCATGTCTATTTTCTTTTTGAAAACCCATTTGCACCCTATAGGTTTAACCCCTTCGGGTGGGTCAATCAAAGTCCATACTTGGTTTTCATACATGGAATCCATCTCAGATCTCATGGCCTCAAGCCATTTCTCAAAGTATGGGCTCGTCATCGCTTCTTGATAAGTCCTAGGCTCATCTTGATCTATAAGAAGAACGTCACCATGCGTTGTAATGAGAAATCCATATCTCTCAGGTGCACGGCGTTCTCTTAAAGATCTGCGCGGTGGTTGTGTTTCTATAGCAGTTGTTTGTTCCTCAATTTCTTGTGGAATTTGGTTTTGTTCAATCTCTGGTTCAGTGGTATCTTGTGATTCTTGAATTTCTTCAAGTTCAATCTTTCTCCCACTTCCTTTTTTAGAAGTAAATTCTTTCTCTAGGAAGACACCAGTCCGAGCAACAAAAATTTTGTTCTCAGTGGGATTAAAAAAATAATATCCTTTGGTTTCTTTTGGATACCCCACAAAAATACACCTTTCAGATTTGGGTTCAAGCTTAGTAGACGTCTGACGTTTAACATAAGCTTCACAACCCCAAATTTTCATAAAGGACATACTAGGACGTTTCCCAGTCCACATCTCATATGGCGTCTTTTGAACCGATTTAGATGGAACACGATTTAGTGTGAAGGCAGCAGTCTCAAGTGCATGTCCCCAAAAGGAAGTCGGTAGATCAGCATGACTCATCATGGATCGAACCATGTCTAACAAAGTTCGATTTCTTCTCTCAGATACTCCATTCCATTGAGGAGTCCCAGGAGGAGTAAGTTGTGAGACAATCCCACATTTTTTCAAAAGATCATCAAACTCTAGGCTCAGATACTCTCCACCTCGATCAGATCGAAGTGACTTGATAGTTTTGCCTAGTTGATTTTGTACTTCATTTTTAAATTCCTTGAACTTTTCAAGGGACTCAGACTTATGGCGCATGAGATCAACATACCCATATCTACTGAAATCATCAGTGAAAGTAATGAAGTAGTGAAATCCACCTCTGGCCTGTGTATTTATTGGTCCACATACATCAGAATGTATTAGGCCCAATAAATCACTAGCTCGTTCACCTTTTCCAGAAAAAGGAGATTTAGTCATTTTTCCCAATAAGCAAGATTCACATACTTCAAATTGTTCAAAAACAAATGAATTCAAGAGACCATCTCTATGGAGTTTGGATATGCGTTTCTCACTTATGTGGCCCAAACGACAATGCCAAAGATAAGTTTGATTTGAGTCATTTATTTTAGATCTTTTAGTATTTATGTTGTAAATGGGATTCGTTTGATCTAAAATATAGAGGACATTAATCAATTGTGCCGAACCATAGAAAATATTATTGAGATAAAATGAACAACAATTATTCTTAATAATTATCTCAAAACCAATTTTGTCTAAACAAGAAGTTGAAATAATGTTTTTAGTCAAACTGGGCACAAAATAACAATCCTCTAAACATAAATCAAGTCCACTAGGCAAAGATAAAGTATATGTTCCCACAGCTAATGCAGCAACTTTTGCTCCATTTCCAACTCGTAGGTCCACATCTCCTCTAGCCAAAGTCCTACTCCTTTGTAGTCCCTGTACAGAAGTACAAATATGAGAACCACAACCAGTATCTAATACCCAAGAAGTAGTAGTTGATAAATTAATATCAATAACATAAATACCTGAAGCAGACATTCCGCTTGCTTCAGCCTTCTTGACTTCTTCAAGATAGGCAGGGCAGTTCCGTTTCCAATGTCCAGTCACACCACAATGAAAAAAGTTTCCTTCCTTAGACACCCCACCTTTAGGTTTTAGTGCAGCCTTTCCTTTTCCAAATTTGGGCTTACCTTTGCCCTTGGGCTTTGTTTGAACTTTGGCCTTTCCCTTGCCCTTGTTATTACGGACCATCAGTATGGGCTTGGGTCCAACCTTTTTCAAGTTGCCTTCAGTAGTTCGTAACATACTGAGCAATTGTGGTAGAGTCTTGTCAGTTTCATTCATATTGAAATTGAGGACAAACTGGCTGTAGCTATCCGGCAACGATTGTAAAATAACATCAGTGGCCAACTCTTGGCTCAATGGAAACCCAAGCTTAGACAGGCTTTCAATATAGCCAATCATCTTAAGGACATGAGGTCCTACTGGGCTTCCTTCAGCCAACTTACATTGGAATAAGGCCTTAGAGATATCAAACCTCTCTTGCCGTGCTTGTCCCTGATAAAGTTCTTTCAGGTGCTCGATCATATCATAAGCAACCATGTCCTCATGTTGCTTCTGAAGTTCAGGATTCATAGTGGCAAGCATAAGACATCCAACATCTATCATGTCATCGAGATACTTCTGTAAGCATCTCTATCGGTCCTCGAGGCATTAGCGGGTGGTTCATTAGGAAGTGGTTGTTCATTGACATATAATTTCCGTTCTTGTTTAAGGACAATCCTCAAGTTACGGTACCAATCAAGAAAATTCAAACCATTCAATTTGTCTTTCTCAAGGACCGACCGCAATGAGAGTGTGCTAGTGTTTGCAGCCATAATATATCTACAACAATTAAATATGCATGTGAGTAAATTTACCAATTTTATATCAATCATTAAAAAGACTTTATTAAATGATATTCCCACTATTTTATTTCAAAATTAATAACCCTCGTATATTAATTTCGGAAAAACTTTCTCAAAAGTATTTCTAGTAGGTTAAGGATCCATATTTCACCACCTCTTAAGTCAGCTTTGGCTTTACTCTTAAGATTATGGTTATTTAGGTAAGCAACATTTGCTAATTACATCATATGTAACTCCTAATATTTGGTGAACAACTCTTGTTCTAATCATCTTATGATTTATCCAATTTACTTGCCTCTAGGTTTCTAATCCTATTAGAGTAACCTAGTTAAGTCATTAACCAATTTTTAACCAGCGAATATCACTTGTTTATTCTTCGCGTTTAACCAAGATAAAAACTAGTACTTCGCTTTGGCAGAACCTACATAGTATTGATCGAGGCCTTAACGAGGGCAAAATTGGAAGGCCATGTTGACTTAATATTTTAATAGAGGGATTTTATTAAGGTTGTTGCATCTCACCAATTATGGTCTACTTTAGCCCATTTAGTCTTCTAATCGATCTCATCAATTAATAGGGTTTATTATCAACAAGGTTTATTATCATCCATAGCATCTCATACATGAATAAATAAAGCAATAAATAAATGCAATAATTATAGCCCATAAACTAAAGTGGTTCAACCCAAGCCAATGGGAAAACCAAAAGGAAACCTAAAGGTGTAAGCCCTTTCACAAGCTATCATTCACAATCATTGTCCCACCTTCCTTCTTGTTTGGCCCACAGCAACTCTTGCAAATTACAATATGCAGAAACTCGTTTTACATACGAGGGAATAAGATGAGAAGAGAAATACAAGAGAATAGTAGCAAGGCACGACACGCAGGCCGTAATTTAAAAAAAAATACAACCTTTTATCGAATGGGTCATTGGGCTATAACTATGCATTTCAAACACCGTGCATGTCAAAAATAGCATACATAATTCAATGCTTTTTTTTTTTTTTGCTAAGGTGAATTATAAAATATCCTTTCAACCTTTTGTGGCCCATCAAGTTCATAAATTTCTTTTATTAACAAATTTTTTGCGGGGGTCTGAGGATGTCGGAGGAAGCGGAGCCCCCGCGGCCCAAATCGCATACCCCAGTCAAATGAAGCCTCACGATTTGATAAATTTTTATCAACAGAATCGTGTTTTTAGGATTTTAATCCTTGAGGTTTCATATCGGAACAACCCTTGTTCCACTAGCCAGTTAACACTTACTGGAAACTATAAATACCACCGCCGCTACAGATTTGTTAATAGTTAACAGTAATAACATAAAATCGAATAGGCCACAACACCATGATTAACATTTAATCAATTACCGAAAGGAACAATTATCAGATTATGCTTAAACGATTTAAACAATCGAAAATATAATAAGATCAAAACATGTATCTCATACAATTACATCACCCAAGTATTTAAACCCGAGTTCGTATCACACAACCTGGCTCTGATACCACTGTTGGAACGCCGGTACCCCATGGCGCAGCAGAATAAAATTAGATCCGGCGATCCAAATCATGGATCCATGTGTGAGGAACGAATCGGGGTGAAATAAAGGTTTCAAAATTACCAAAACTTCAATCTGAGTAGACAGCGACGCCTTGGCAACAAGAGTTTTGATCTACTGTCGAATCAAGCCTCAACCTTTTCCGATGTTGGCCTCTACGTAATCCACCCGGTTTGACTATGAACGGAAGAAATCTCCAAAACTGTTTTGGAGGCTTATTTGCTTGACGGCTGCTAGACCTAACAAGCAATCACTTAGGGTTATCAT
The DNA here is from genome assembly GCA_005393395.2 of Gossypium australe. NCBI lineage: Eukaryota > Viridiplantae > Streptophyta > Magnoliopsida > Malvales > Malvaceae > Gossypium > Gossypium australe. The sequence goes on from CM016621.1 coordinate 115,037,702, forward strand.
ATTTGGTTTTGTCTCCTTTTAATACCTTTTATAATGGGTGCCTTTCTCATTGGGCCTTTTATAATAGGTATCCTCTTAATTGGGCCTTTTATAATTGGTATCTCTTGAATGTATTACAAGATTAAATAAATACAATAAAGTTTTTAACCGAAAATTATAATTACATTAATTATATCTGAAAATTATAATTACATTAATTATAATAAGGATTCCGGTAAACTATATTTATTTAAATTTATATATGAATCAAATTCATATATTAATAAAATTATGTTATCATTATGTGTACAACATCCTTGTACATATAATATGTTCAATATTTGATTGCCCAATTAAATTAATTCTTTAATTAATTTAATTTATGTGACAACCAAGCACAATACCAACTATATTTTATTCCGTTCATTTCAACCATAGGGTGTGACCCTGTAGGTTCTTGCAACGTTAGCAGTAATACTAGAACGATTCTATTGACACAGACAATGAGTGGCATCTAGCAATGCATCATTGCTACCTAAGTTACAAGAAGTCATGATTCGACATAACCTTTCGTGATTAACCTTTCATGCATTAATCCTTAAGTCCTTTATCTCTGGAACGGATACAAGTCATGGGATAGTCACACTTGCATAATCCATCCCATGTTTCTTGATATCTTGAGTAGACTATGATACACAAATTAGTATGACATCTCATATCAACTTATTTGAGCATGGCCATGCATTTCTAGTCTCACTCAATCAAGTGGCCTAAGATATTACTCCTATTATGTAGGAGGGACTTATCCTTTATTGATCAACCATATCCCTCTACATAGATTGTGGTATATCCAACATCAGCCTTTATAGAACAACCTGTTACGGTGTACGTTTGACTGTATCAAAATATATAACTCACGATGCTGGGATAATAATGATCTCAAGTCTGAGGATCATATACATATTAATCACTATGAGTAATGTTGTGACAATTACATAATAATCCAAGAAACATACTCATAGCGGGTCAATCCAATATGTTGTTCTCTAACACACATATTCATGCATTGATTTTGACACTCCATATCAATGACAACTCTTTATCATCAATCAACTACATGTTAGTCTTAATGCATTATTATTGTCCTAGTCAACAATAATACTCGACTAAGGATCTTTTAAGAATAATCATATTATTCTCAGGACATTATTATAAAACAGTTTATCTATACACACAGAAAGAAAAACTGAAATAATAATGACAACGCTTTATATTAATAAACATGGTAAATTAAGTATGTTATTACAACCATCTCATGATTGATCTTTGGGCATACTCTTACACGAAGGTAGATGACATGCTTTCCCAAAGACCAACCTATAGGGTGACATTCCTAAGGGTGTCTTGTATGCTGTTCTGTAAGCCCATAAAGTATTATCTAGTCTCTTGGACTAATCTCGTCGGTTCGGGCAAACTACCATCTCGCGTATGCCTTTGATTTCCTTATTCGCTAGCTTAGCTTGCCTATTTGTCTACGGATGGTAAGCTGTATCAACCTTGTCTTTCACTCCATGTTTATCTAGCAACCATTTTAACCACTTGTTCACAAAATGGGTCCCTTCATCGCTGATAATAGCTCTTGGGGTTCCGAACCTTGTGAACACATGTTTCTGCAAGAACTTCATCACAACCTTGGCATCGTTCGTGGGATAAGCTTCAGCCTCAACCAACTTGGACACATAATCTACTGCTACCAATATGTACTTGTGACCAAAAGACGGAAGGAAAGGACCAAGAAAGTCAATACCCCAAACATCGAACAATTCTACCTCAATGATATTTGTTCGAGGCATCTCATTTCTGTTGGTGATTTTTCCAACCCTCTGACAGCGATCACAACTCTTTATGTAAGCGTATGCATCATTGAATAGTGTTGGCCAAAAGAATCCAGCTTGCAATACTTTGGCAGCTGTACGAGTACCTCCAAAGTGTCCCCCACTCGAAGCTGATTGACAGTGGTATAAAATCTTCGGTATTTCATCTTCTATCACACATCTCCTAATCATCTGATCTGCATACTTTTTAAACAAATATGGCTCTTCCCAAAAATAGTACTTCACATCGTGAAGAAACTTTTTTCTTTGTTGATAAGTTTTATCAATCGGCATCAAACCACAAGCTAAATAGTTAGCAAAATCAGCAAACCAAGGAATATTATGGACATGATTTACCCTCAGTATATGTTCATCTGGAAATGTCTCCTGGATCGGTACAAGTGGAGAATTTCCTTCTTGCGGCTCCAATCTGGATAAGTGATCTGCTACTTGATTTTCTACTCCCCTTCGATCTTGAATTTCTAGATCGAACTCTTGAAGTAGAAGCACCCACCAGACCAATCTCGGCTTAGCATCTTTCTTGGCTAATAAGTACTTAATTATGGAGTGGCCCGTATAGACAATCACTTTGGTACCTACAAGATAAGATCGAAACTTGTCGAAAGCAAACACAATAGCAAGTAACTCTTTTTCTGTTACCGTATAGTTCAGTTGAGCTTCGGTTAGAGTTCTACTTGCGTAGTAGATGGGATGAAAAACTTTGTTCCTTTGCTGGCCCAAGACAGCTCCAATGGCGAAGTCACTTGCGTCACACATCAACACGAATGACGAATCCCAGTCTGGTGTGACGATTATGGGTGTCGTGACTAATCGACTCTTTAGATCGTCGAAGGCTTTTAAGCATTCCTCATCAAACTTGAATATCGAGTCTTTCTCCAATAGCTTGCATAAGGGTTTAGCCACTTTGGAGAAGTCCTTGATAAATCTTCGATAAAAACCGAAGTGGCCCAAAAAGCTCCTAACACCTTTTACAGATGTTGGAGGTGGGAGTTTCTCAATAACGTCTACTTTTGCTTTGTCCACCTCGATCCCATGTCTCATTATCCGATGCCCCAGAATAATTCCTTCTCTTACCATAAAATGGCATTTTTTCCAGTTGAGTACGAGATTTGTTTCTTCGCATCACCTCAGTACCTTAGCTAGATTGGCTAAGAAATCATCATAAGTATCTCCAAATACTGAGAAATCGTCCATGAAAACTTCCAAATACTTCTCAACCATGTTAGTAAAAATAGACATCATACATCTTTGAAATGTAGCTGGTGCATTACATAAACCAAATGGCATGCGTCTAAATGCGAATGTACCGTACGGGCAGGTGAATGTCGTTTTGTGCTGATCATCCGGTGCTACTGTAATCTGATTATACCCTGAGTATCCGTCGAGAAAACAGTAGTAATCTCGTCCTGCGAGTCTATCCAGCATCTGGTCCAAGAACGGAAGAGGAAAGTGATCTTTCCTAGTCGCCTTGTTCAGCTTATGGTAATCGATGCAGATTCTCCATCCGTAACTTTCCTAGTTGGTATCAACTCGTTGTTCTCGTTCTCCACGACCGTGATATCTCTTTTCTTCGACACGCACTGGATTGGACTCACATATGAACTGTCTGAGATGGGGTAAATTATACCCGCATCCAACCACTTGATTCCTTTTTCACTACATCTTTCATGATGGGGTTCAGTCTCCGTTGTCCATCAATCGTTCCTCTCTCGCCATCTTCTAATATGATCTTGTGCATGCATACAGATGGGCTAATACCGTGAATATCAGCTATGGTCCATCCGATAGCGTTCTTGAATTGTTTCAACACTATAATAAGTTTCTCTTCTTGTTCAGTAGTTAATTCTGCTAAAATAATCACAGGCAGAGTAGAGGCATTACCTAAATAAACATATTTCAAGTGTGAAGGTAGTACATTGAGTTTTAATTTAGGTAGCTCCTCGATTGATGCTTTTGGCTGCATGTAATCTCTTTTCTCTAATTCCAAAGATTCAAAATTGGATTGCTAATTAAATCCTTTTGATTAGCTTCTAGCAAAGCTAAGTATTCGTCCTCCTCTTCATCATTTGGGGGATTCGATGTCAAAATTCTTTCCAGTGGGTCATCAACACAGTTAAGTTCCTTCTCTACTATTAATTCCTCTATATCAGACACTGCAGAACAATCATCCATTGTGTCAGGAAATCGTATTGACTTAAAAACATTAAATGTTACCTGATCATCCTGTACACGCATAGTCAGCTCTCCCTTTTTCCCATCAATAAGGGTCCTTCCAGTTGCTAAGAATGGTCTTCCTAGGATAATTGGCACTTCTTTGTCTGCTTCAAAGTCTAGAATTACAAAGTCAGCAGGAAAGATAAATTTATCTACACGTGCTAATACGTCATCGATTTTTCCTTCTGGATGCGCTAAGGATTGATCTGCTAGTTGAAGTGTAATCGTAGTTGGTCTAACCTCTCCTATCCCCAACTTCCTAAATATTGACATAGGCATCAAGTTGATACTTGCGCCTAAGTCACATAATGCTTTACCCCAATATGTTGATCCAATATTGTATGGTATGGTGAAACATCCAGGATCCTTCAATTTTGGGGGTAGTTTGCTCTGAAGATATGCACTGCATTCCTTCATCAGAGCTACCGTCTCAAATTCTCCAAGCCTTCGTTTCTTAGACAAGATATCTTTCATGAACTTGACGTAGTTCGGCATTTGCTCAAATGCTTCGACCAACGGGATGTTGATGTGAAGTTGCTTGAGTACGTCAAGAAACTTCTTGAATTGAATCTCCTGCTTCGGCTTCTGAAGTCTTTGAGGGTAGGGTGGTGGTGGTTTTATTACTGGAACTGATTCTGGTTGATTCGCCTTTGGTGGTATTTCTGCATCTAACGAAGTTGTTGGTTGTTCAGAATTGACTGGTCCTGAGGTTACTTTGTCGGGTTTTGTAGATTTCGGTTCGAGTGAAACTAGGGTTTCAACACTTGGTTGAACTTCTTCTGAGTTTTGAGCATCAGCTTGCTCCTTTTCAGCTTCGACAGTGTTGGGCTCTACTATGTTTCCACTCCTCAATGTCAACGATTTGCAATGTTCCTTCCCTGGATTTCTTGGATTTTCCGTGTCACTAGGTAGAGCACCTTGTGGTCGGTTCCTGAGTTCAGTTGCAAGCTGGCCCACTTGATTCTCCAAATTCTTCAATGTAACTGCTTGGCTCTGGATTAAGGCATCATTCTTTGCCATGTATGTCTTTAGCAAACTCTCCAGGCTATTGGATGCTTCAGCTTGAACTAGTTTCTGAACTTGTTGCGGAAAACTAGGCGGCTGGGTTGGTCTGGGTTGGGTGTAAGTGGTACTGGTTCCAGCCCCTTGGTTACTCCAGGAAAAATTCGGGTGGTTTCTCCATGATGGGTTATAAAAGTTGGATTGCAGCCCTTGCCTTTCTCGGTTTTGGTTCTGATTGCCCATGTAGTACACAGATTCTGGGTTCGACAGACATTCTTCAAAAAAATGTCCCTCCCCACAATAGACACGGGCTATATTCTCAAATTGATTAGGCGGCTGTGCTGCAAAACTATTAGGCCCATTAGTAGTAAGATTTTTAAGCATTGAGGATATCGATGATACCTGAGATGCGAGTGAAGTAAGAGCATCTACTTCATGAATTCCAGCGACTCGTCTTCCTGACGCTGCTCGACTGGTTGGCCATTGATAATTGTTGCTGGCAATCCTCTCGATAATTTCATAAGCCTCGTTATAAGACTCAGAAAGGAGAGCACCATTAGCAGAGGCGTCCACTACCATCCTTGTGTGAGCGTTGAGACCATTATAGAATGTCTCAAGTTCAATGCTATGTGGGATTCCATGATGAGGGCATTTCCGTAATAACTCTTTAAATCTTTCCCATGCCTCATAGAAAGACTCGTCATCCATTTGGTGGAAAGCAGTGATCTCGTTCCTCAGCTTAGCATTCTTGCTTGGCAGAAAATACTTTATGAGGAATCTCTCGGCTAACTCTTGCCATGTAGAAATGGATTTTAGTGGCAATGAATTCAACCAGGCACGAGCTCTGTCCCTTAATGAATATGGGAACAACTTCAATCGTAAGGCATCTTCGGGTACTCTGGCTAACTTGAAAGAATCACTCACTTCCATAAATAGTCTTAAATAAATATGAGGATCTTCAGTAGGCATTCCACTGAATTGGCCCACTGTTGTAACATCCTGAAATTGGGCCTAGTAGGATTGGGCCCATTGGGCCTTGGGCTTAGGAGTGTTTAAAATTTTCGAGAATATGAGAATGGTGTTATTGCAAATTGGACTTATTGGTTAAGTGAATTTGGAAGGTTTCGAGGTTTCTATGAAGTTCCGGGTTCGAGTTGGGCCTTAGTAAAATTTTGTGATTAAGCCTATTAAGGAGAGTTTGTAAGTGGCATCAAGGCTTATGGAAATAGATGAGTAATTTGTTAGCATAAGTGATCAATCAGTAAAGAGGTTATGGCGCCATATGAATACCTTGAGGGAAGAGGTTCGAATCACTTTGTGTGCATTTTGACTTTTATTTTTGCTTCCCTTTCTTAATGTGTCAGTCAAAGAGTATTTATGGTAAGGGTGGACTTCATTATTTTTGGTAAGGTGGCTAAAAGAATAAGGCAAGGTTGAAGTTGGGGAAAGGAATCAAGAGAAATAGGAAAGAAAGGGGGACATGAGGCTTATTTCGTAGGTGATGTTTTGGAAAGCTTGGGTGGCCAAACTCTTATCCTAGGGGGGATGCATGTGGACGGTTTTGGGGAGAATTGGTAGCTGAATTTTTTTATTTTGGCATTTGGTAAAGACTTAGTAGTGTTTTGGCAAAAATTCCCTTTGGCAACTTTGTGTCATTTCTCCCAATTTTGCAACCCTCCTTGCTGAAACATATTAGCACAATAGTGCATTGCTTTTCTCTTTTGTTTGGTCACATACTCATTTTCTTTCCACCTTCCTTGATAGCCGAATATCATTGTTCGATTCTCTCCATAGCCGAACCTATTACCACCCTACTTCTTCACCTTTTCTTTTCCTTTCGTGTTGGACAATCTCTTCTTAATCAAATCGGTAAGTGATCGTATATTCCTCTTTTCATTTCTTTTTCTTTTTCTTCCGAACAGTATATAGGTGAAGAGGGTGTATTGTGGTGATTCTTTCTCAAGCCGAATAAGGTGTGGCTAACATTGTTTTTGTGTTAATCACTTCTAAGGACTCGAAGTACTCTATCGGAGGGCCAATCGAACACCTATCCCTCGTAATAAGAGACTCGGATTGTTGGTAAGTGATAGATTGTTAATCAATCGCAATATTTGGTTGAAGTTGTAAATTGGGTTTTGGACTAATAGTTGACCGATTGTACCTTTAGGTGCTGCGGAGAGTATAGTGTTACGGATTCCGAATAAGGTGTGTAATCCCGTACCCTTCCGAATATATGTTTGAAATGGTGATTAAATCTCACATCTCTCTGAAATTTTACATGAGATATTCTGTGATTTGGTAGAAATACCGAAGAAAACCAATAACCGGCATCCGTGATCACTCGGACGTGCGTATGCTCGTTGTGGTAAACGTATTTTGTAATAAAACAGTTTCGGTCAGAAATAGTGACGTGTATTTGAAAAATCACAAAAAATAGGATAAAAGGAATTACAAAGTGAATAATATATCAGATTAAAGCTTACTGTGTTTATTTTAATATGGAAGAAACGGAGAAGAAAAAGGAATTTTATATTCTGAGATATGTTAATTTTAGTGAGACTGGTTCTGAATGACTTTGGGGTATTCTGTTCTATCTTGAAAAAATCATATAAAATTATACAAAGTGAATTAAGAGTTATAATTGATATGTATGGATTTCTTAGTGAGCCTATTTTCAATAAAAATAAGTGGGAGCAGTAGATGAGAAGCGTACAGGAAGATATTTGTGATTAAGGTAAGAGAGGTCAGAATCATTAGACAGTGAAACAAGGGAAACTTTAAGGAATAAACTGTACTAAATGGTTAAGCTAAAAATTCTGGAAAAATTATAGTAGAAAGATATTCGAGTCTAGTTTCAAGGAAAATTTACATATTTAGATTTTGAGTTTCTTAACTCGAGTTATAGTCAGTTTAGTTAGTATGACACAGATGGACAGTTTCGATTTTATGCCCCAAATTAGTAATTAAGCCTAGGTTGCGAAATTACCATCATACCCTTAGAGGGTAAATTACCGACTTACCCTTAGTGGGTACGATTACCGAATTATGAAAATGCCCTTACGGGCCGAGTTACGAAATGTCCCTATGGACCGAATTACAAAAATACCCTTTATGGGCCAAATTGAAATATGTTGCTATATGGGCCGATTAATATGTTGCTATACGGGCCGATTGATATTTTGCTATATGGGCCGTGTGATTTTTGATATATGGGCCAAATGTGATATTCGATATATGGGCCAAATGTAATATTTGATATATGGGCCAAGTGTGATATGAGCTATATGGGCCAAAATGTGATATGGGCTAGAATGTGAGAATTTTTATAATGGGCCGTATGTTTGTAATAATTATATGAATGGATTATAGTAATTGAATGTGCATATTATATACATGATTTGCATGGGTTGGGATATCTAACGAAGAGAAGTTCTGGTAGCTTTGCTACAAAATTCTGGTGGCTTGTCCACAAACTGATATATGGCTTAATGCCCAGTTTGATATATGGCTTCATGCCCAGTTTGATATATGGCTTCATGCCCAGTTTGATATATGCCTTAATGCCCAGTTTGGTGTGTTGGCGGGGTGGGTGACTAAAGCTCCCCAAAGGTGTGCTGGTTGGTACGGGTGGTGTGTAGCGGATGGAAAACTAGGTTTGGTTTGGGAATTGCATATCATTTGCATATTATATATATATGATACATTCATATTATTGTAAATGGGCTTAGGCCCAAATATTTTCTTAATGGATTTTGGCCCAGTGAATAACGGTAAGTGGGTTACACACTGAGTTCTTGTAACTCACCCCCCTTTCTCTTAACCCTTTCAGGTAATGCTCAGTGACGTGGACTTGGGCCATGGATGACTCGATGGAGGCCATACTTCAGAAATGGTGTTATTGAATTTTAAACTTTTATTTCCGTTTATTTTATTATTTTGCTATTTTGGTTTAAGTTGTAATAAGGCCTCTGAACTATTTTTATTTTTGCTCTATGGTTGGGATGTTTTTATTATTTTTCTTAAATTGTTTAAAACAAGAATTTTTCTAAAAACGTAAATAAAGGTTTTCCTAAATTGATTAACGAATGGATTTCAAAATAAACTTTTACAAATATGATTTAACTCGAACTTTCTTTCAAATTATCAACGACATTTTCAAAAGTCTAGGAATTAAAGTTCAATTCCTTGATTTGTGATTCATCAATCAATCTCTCAAAAATGCTTGTATTTTATCTACGTTTCCACAATGTTTCAAAATGTTTTAGCAACTCTATTTCAAACGTCATATTTTCGTACATTGTTATTTCAAATATGCTTTTGCAACCGAAAAGGTTTATTAAAGATAATTATGTTTTCACGTAGACACAATTGCTTAAGTGTTTTGGGTTTTAACAAAGAGGCTATAATTCTCAAACAAGTTTTTAACAATATGGTAAAGATGGTTTTTGAAAAACATTTCCAAGTGGCACGCCAGATTCGGGCCTAACTTCTAGGCCGGGTTTGGGGTGTTACAACTGTTTGAAGCGTCTGGAACATGACTGGCTTTAGCTCGAATTGTTGTGCCTCGATTTCAGGTCTCCTAATACCCGGATTAAGATCGTTAAATAGTGGCACGGCATATTATCTTAAGGCTCTATCCCTATCATCAGCAATAAGGATAGGATTCTGGGCAGGGTTTGCTCCATTTCCTTGGTTCATATTCTCGAAGTTCATTTCTTTGGTCCTTCTCTGGTTTGCTTGTCTTCTTCATTGTCGAAAGGTTCGTTCTATTTCAGGGTCCACATGGAGTAAATCAATAATTTGGTCAATACTCATAAACACCTGAAATATTCACAGAAAAATTAATTAAGTAAAAATTTCAATACGGAAAATAAATAAACCAAAATGTAAACAGAAATTCACAAATAATGACTTTGAAAAACAATCCCCGGCAACGGCGCCAAAAACTTGGAACGGCGGAAATGTGCAAGTGTACACAATCGTAACAAGTAATAAAGTGACAAGTAAATGTCGAGTTATCGTACCCACAGGGACTGTAAAAGAATTATTTATGAAAATGATTTCAAACACTTTGGTGAAGGGAAAATATTTGGATTGAAGAAATATTTAAAAACTAAAAGAAAAACAAAGTAAAATAAAATAAAACAAAGTTCTAATGCACGATTTCAAAAGCTGATTAATCAAGATGATATAATTGTGTTGGATTAATTACATTTCTTAGCTTAGAATTATTAAATTTATGCTTATACTTGTTACGAATAAATCACGGCAACTCGGTAATTTGCTAACTTATGAACATATTTATATGTTATTGCACATACATACTTATTAAATTAAACAATCTCTCGCATATCCCTATGTGATTCAACCGATTAATTCAACCTAACAAGCATATAAAAGATCATGTGAGGTAACAAAGTATCCTTACCTTAAAACAATTTTAATCACAAAAATCTTGCAAGTTATGCAAGGCATATGTATTGCCAAATACAATGCTAATTTAATCTTCAGCTACCTTAGAAGAATTAAACATGCACAGATTAAGTATTGTGTCCATTAATTACAATTCCAATGCGTTTAAATAATTAATTCTTTAGTTATCTAAACAATTAAAATGCCAAATAACTTAAGCATGATTTTACTTAATCAAACATTTTACCGAGGCCTATAACAACATAAACATAATTTTAATAATTTAAGCGGACGAAATGCAATCAACCCAACACGAATTAAATTCAAGCTAAGCTGATTAAAATAACCATTTCAATAGCATAAATATTCATAAACATGTTTGTCAAAACAACAACGAAATTTAAAGAGATAGGGAACAAGAAGCAAATCCGGTGTTTCTTCGTGGCTTGACTGATTGCTCCGTTCTTCGTTCTTCGTTGTCCTCGGCTATCAAGGTGGCTTATGAACACTCCAATTGCTGCTCCAAATGGCTGGGAAAACACCTCTTTTCCAAGAGGAGAAATCGGCACAAGAACACAAAAAGGGAAATGGGAAAATGGAAATTGAGAGAAAGTGAGAGAGGAGAATGTTGGAGGCTTGAGGTGTGTTCGAATGAGCAGCAAGAGGGTGTATTTATAGCTGACCAAGGCTGCTAAAAATAGCAAATAGCAGCAGCAAAAGAGGCCTCCCTTGGCCGGCCATCCATGTGGCAAAGTTTAAGGATTCAACTTTGCTAAATATAGCATGGGGCAAATCTACAAAGCCATAATATTTGGAGGGGTTTGAATGAAATTTTGAAAGGTCTTCAAGGGCTTCTTTGCAAGCTTACTTAATCAGATAATAAGCTGATTTGGGCCATCATTATGGACGGTTTGGGCTGCCCAATTGGTGGCTGGTTTGGTTCAATCGGTTCGGTTCAACCAGTGCGGTTTAACTGAACCCTTCTTCCAAATTAATTAATAATAATTTATTTAGCCCAAATTAAATTGGGAATAAATTAAAATTAATTATGTTATGATTAAATCTTCATAATTGGACCGTCTTGGGCTGCTTGATACTTCAAATTGCTTCTCGGATTTATTCTTCGAGCAGTGTCTGCCGAGCCGATTTTCTCCCTTTGTGCGAATCTGTCGAAAATAGTCAAAATTAAACAAAATTAACTATAAAATTAATTAAAATTTTTCATGTTCATATTTTTAGCATAATTTAATTATTTTATAATATTTAATTATTTTTCGACAAGAATTTACTCGAAACTGCATGAATTTGGGTAAAAAAGGGCATGAAAAAGTATATAAATTTCTGTGTTTCCACTTATTCACTTCCTCAAATGAAGAACATACATCTTTAGCTTTAACAAGAATTATAAAAGATTTAAATTTCTTATCATTGTAAGTAAATGTAACTGAATCCTCTATGGCTTAGTTCAAATATTGTAGATGTCAAAATTTCATGAAGCTTCTCACTTTAGCCTTCAAATCTCTTCAACTCAACTTTTGCATCATTTAATTCTTTTTTGTTGCTCTTAGAGTCACATTTTTTAGTAATCACATCATCTTGTTATTTGATAATCAATTTGAGCTTTGTAGTCTTTTCTTTGAGTGTGGTAATTTCTTCCCTTAAAGACTCATTCATCAGGCATACCATTTCTCATTTCTTCAAAATATGGTAGTAAGCTTTCTCTAGCGATTCAAAGGGTGCATTGCATTATTTGAATTTAACTTAATCACTATTTTGGGCTCTATTACAACATGATTTTCAACAGATGCAATAAGTGCAACATAGTTTCTTAGTTTATCTAAATTAGAAACATTTCTTCATCACTCCAAGTTATTGCAAATGACTTTTGCTTCTTGATTATGTTAGCACATTTGGATTGAATATGTCCAAAGACCTTGCATTTATAGCCTTGAATCGTCTTCTTTGCTTGAGAACTCTTTTCCACATGGATCTTGTTTTAACTACCGTCCTTTACAACATTTGAATTCATTTCCATTTTTAGAGAATTTTTTAATGGCCTTGTTGAAATACTTTGTAAGTTAATCCAATTGCTTTTTAATTTCAGCAATGGATCCAATTGTTGAATATTTTTTGGTGCAACATCTTTCTGAACATTGAGAGCAATATACTTTTTAGGTTTCATCTTATCTATTTTAGTCTCCCCCATATTCATTTCAAAGGTTCTATGTGAACCTATGAGTTTGTCTCTCCTGAGTGTGGTGACATTGTTAGCTTCCTCAATTGATGTAACATTGATAGCAAACCTCTTTAATAAGAATCACATAACTTCATGCTCTAGTTTAACATTAGAGAAATGTGTACAAGACTAAATGCTTCCTTATAAATTTAACATAAATGTGCATAAAACTCAAAAATTTATTCATCTTTATGCATTTTAAAATTTTCAAACTTGGTTTTTAATATCTAAAGTTTTGACATGTGTATGACATCATTTCCTTAATGTTGATTTTGCAATATTTTCTATGCTTCCTTAGCTGACTCACACATTGAGATGATATTAAATTACTCCATATCAACTTCATTGAATGTTGCATTTAAGGCTTTTGAATTGCTACGTGCATTTATCACTTCATTAATTGTGTATTTGCTTCTCTTCTTTAAAAGTATGGTGGCATCAATAGCCATGGTTGTTGGTCGAGTCCCCCCATCTTTTAAAGCCTTCCAAGCCCTTTCATTTATTGACATGATGAAAGTCGGCTTCCACTATGAATAGTTTAATGAACCAAGTATCAATAGTACTCAAGTGATTGAACTACCTTCCTTCATGGATCCTATGTTAGCTAAGTGAACTCAGGATCTTCATCAAGTATGTTTAAAGTCTGCTCTAATACCAATTAAAAAAGTACTCATAGTTTGCCTTTGATGAAGTTTTCTGTCAATTTTGTTGTTATAACAAAGAATGCAACGATACTATTGTGTGAATTAAGTAATAAAGTAAATAGTAGAAATATACTAATTGTGTTAACACAACTTAGATTCAACAGTCATACCTTGTATAGTCTACATCCAAAAATGATTTTACTCGACAATTAATTCGATAAAACTATTTATTTAAGCTTACTCTACATTCATTGTAATGGATAATTCCAACCTTAAAATTATTACAATTACTCACCCAAAAATCTCTTTTACAAACAAAATCTCTTTATGAATAATATCTAAATAAATTGGAGAGTAAAATGCTCAGAAGAATCCTCAGGTAATACAAAGGAAATACTCTTGAAAAGTACAAATAAAGCACTCAAAAAAAATTGCTTTCATCATTTGCGATAGTTATATTTATAGGCTATTTTTTTCTAGCTTATCTCAAGAAGATAAGCAATCTTTGAATTTCGAACTTGATTTATGCTAGATAAAAGCTCCAATTTTGAAATACTTAACTTTAAATTCAAAATGTTATCTAATACACAAGTGAGTTGCCCAACTTTATCGAATAAAGTATAAGCAAATTTGAAAATTTTCACACATTTCAAAATTCCTACAAAAGATTAGACATTATCCAAACTTTATATAGTTCCTTTTGTACATTAAATATCTTGCATTTGCTACTTAATACATCCTTTAATAAAAAAAAAAACATTAAGCATTTACAAGTCAAGATCACGAACACAAACTACTTTGAATGTCATAGAAAACTTGTTGTGGTTCATTTTATAACATAAAGTTCAACAATGAAGTATAACAATCAAAGTTTCTAACAAGCTTTTTCACTTGGTGTTTTAACAAAACCCTGTAGCAAATGAGAGAACTTACAACCCTTAGAAATTTAATTAATTAAAAGGAACTGTAAGAAACCTCAATATATAGGATGGAGGCTAAGACCACACTACCAATGGTGTGGTAATTGTTGATGACTGTTATTTCATATGCACGATGAAGATTGAGACCATATTACATCATATTTAGGGTTGTCTTACGAGAATGGTAATTTAGAGGGAAATGGGTTACTCTTGGATGAGTAGATAACTTTTTGAGGGCTTCTACCATAGCTTTTAAATATCTATAAAGGAAATGGGCATTTTGTTCAAAATGAAATCTGGCAACGATTGTCTTTGATTGGGTCACTTATTGTCGAAGGAAGGCCTCTAACAACTTTATCGTTTCAAAGGCTAATAATGTAGCCTTTCATATTCTTGTAGAGCATGGTTTAGTGAAGAGGATGGACGAAATCTAGATAAAAGACATCCCCACCATATTATTGGATGTAATAAATGTTTCATGTAACACACATTGATTCATTTATAAAAGTAGTATTTTATTAGAAAAAATTGATTATAAATTGTATCTAAAATTTTTATTTGAATTAATTGAATCAGGTTACATGACAAAAATTTTAATATAGCCTAAAAGATTACAACGAACTTACTCAGTGGTCCAAATAATTTCAAATACCATTTATTAAATGTTTGCATTAGTGAAAACATATACATGAATAAATTAAATTAAAGAAGGAAAAACAACATTTAAAATAATGTAGAATGGTTCTATTGCAGTAAAATTGAATTTGGTGGGATGCTAAAAAAGGAGGTTCTCCAAAGGGATTAAAATGACCCATATGTTGCACTTGTAGCTGTTGAGGGTATTGGTAAGGTACTACATCATTGGTTGCTGCTGTTGTGGATATGTTGTTGTTGAGTCAATATTGGCATCATCTGTACATTAGTTGGGGCTGCAATGTGGTTGGGCAATATAAATGTATCTTGAAATGGGTTTTGAACAATAGCCACCCCTTCACACTACACCAAAACAGACTTTTAGCGGCATTTTTTTAGGCCTTTAGCGGCGTTTATAAGCGCCACTAATAGTATTTGCGGCACTTCTAAAAGCGCCGCAAAAAACGCCGCTAAAGGTCAAGACTTTTAGCGGCGCTTTTTCCACAAACATCGCTAAAGATCAGGACTTTTAGTTGCGCTTTTCCACAAACGCCGCTAAAGGTCAGGACTTTTAGTGGCGCTTTTCCAACAAACGCCGCTAAAGGTCAGGACTTTTAGCGGCGCTTTTCCCACAAACGCCGCTAAAGGTCTAGACTTTTAGCGGCGCTTTTCCCACAAACGCCGCTAAAGGTCTAGACTTTTAGCGGTGCTTTTCCCACAAACGTCGCTAAAAGTCATGAAAATAAAAAAATAAAATATTATACTTTTAGCGGCGCTTTTCCCAAAAATGACGCTAAAGGTCACAAAAATTAAAAAAAAATTAATATATTATAAAAACACCCCAAATCCAATTTAAAAATGTATAATTTAATTTGAAGACGTATTAAAATGAAAATTCATGAACAATACGTGTTAAAATGGAAATTCATGAACAAGACATAAGGAATAGCGATCGAGGTACATTGATACCAATAGCATGATCAAAGAACTTAAATCACATAAGGAAAACACATGGTTAGACAGATCTTTTTACATTTTAATACATCATAACCATAATTGGTACAATTTTATACCCTAATTGCTGCATCAGATCTTGTGCAGCTCTGAGAGGTAATGGTTGCATCGTGAACGTCTTACCACTACCTAAAATCACAAACATATACCATCAATCATTAGTGTAGAAAATAGCAACAATGCAAGACAACCATGAACTGGAAAGACAAGAAATGTGGAGCAAGAATAAGGACAAGGAAAATGATACATTTCAAACCAAAATTTTCTTACAGAATTACCCTAAATTTTTCTTACAAAATTATTTACCCAAACCAAATAATCCCAAATACTAACATTTCAAAATAATACATTTTAAAATTCTAGCAGTCTAAATATTTCAAAATTTTAAAAATCTCCATCCAAACACACCCTTTAGCTACAGAAGGATTAATAATATTCTAATCTCTTGTAATTATTTTTTTCAACAAAATAGTATTATTAATACAGTCAACAAAAAAATATCAATAAGTAAACTAAAACATTACGCCTGAGAACATAAATACAGTAAATCAATGACCTCAAATCACAAAATAAAACGTTAACATTATAGGTTCATACCTTAGACAGAAGCTCTGTATCATCCATACCTCAGACCGAACCTTGTAGGCATGGGAAATTATTTAGGTTCCAACCTGACGTTGCATATTTATCTGCATCATTTCCAGTTAACACAGAAGACACCTTAGGAAAGCCACTGCCAAATGTTCCTGTTTCCAAGTCAGCTCTATAATATACCTGCAATACAAAAGCAAACTCCAGTAGAAGTAAACAGGGATTTCCATCATATATACAACTTACATTATCTCGAGGCTTGTCATCGAACTAAAATCAGGAAGAAAACCAGATAACTCAAAGCTACCGAGATACCTGAAAACAATCTTCTTTGGTCGTACAAAGAGTCGAGGCAAATCCACCATGAGAAGCTTTGTCAAAACCCTGAAAATAAATGTAGGGAGACAAAATATGAGTAAAGTAGAAAAAGGAGATACAGAGAAGCAGTCAAACCCAGAAGATACAAAATAACACCTAAAATAAAATGAAAATATTAACAAGAAAAGAGCCAAAGAGAATTCCTCTGCTCCATCACCAAGTAAAACATTTACATAAGCTGAATGATGCATAAAAAAAGTATATTAATAGCAGCAACAGCAACAATAATTAGAAGTACTAGTTAATGAATGCCAAATTCAGTACCCATTTCATACGCAGGAACGGAAGATTATCATAAATTCATAACAGAGAGATTCTTATAATATCAAGAACATTGAGGTACAACTACACCAAGCTTACGTAAAATCTTAACTTAAAACTACAAGTAGACTAGTAGGCTAAAATGCAAAACAAATGTCTGCCATTTGCCTCTACTCAAACAAGTTCTAAAAACCTACATCAAGAAATCTGTAATTTAATGACTCCAATGCTGTAATTTAAAAACCTACATCAAGAAATTGTTTCTACTAACATTTCGAGTCAACAATGAAATGAACACAATAGTAATGAGCAAACATGAGTCATTGAAGAACACTAAGTAAATTAAGCAATGCTAAAATTTCCAAATTTGTCCTAGTTTCCCTTGACAGTAGACAGACCGACACCTTAACAAATAACTTCTTTATTTATTTTTAATCTGTAGCTTAAAGACAGAAATATATTTAAGAAGGGAGTCATCACAATTACATACCCATCAAGTTAAACAAGCGAAATGGTGATAACTCAAACTTGATCTTCGGAAGAGAAACAAAAGCCCGCGAAATAGCTCCCATATATATATATATATATATATATACTATAAGCATGGGAAATCTGATTGAATCTTTAACCATTTATATATAGTTAATAAGCCCACTTTATACTATAAGCATATCCTAATCCATTTAACAGAAACATACATTAACTATAACCATTTAGTTTCACTTCTTGCATGTCTCTTGATTTTACTTTATATATATGTTTGTGAGTTATTGTGTCGTATACGTATGTATATGTGTATAATGTATATATTACTTCATGGTTGTATTGTGTAATTTGATAATGCAAATTTGAGCTTCGCTGTTTTTTTGCCCAAGCTCGAAATCAGATGATTCAATATACCTTCAATGTTCATACTTTTCAGACCCACATCTTCACAGTCCTGGAGTTGGTCATGCTTATCGAAGCCAAATTCTGAACCAAATGCATAGACAGGCATGCAATAAATTTGTTCCAACTATACGAAGAAGTTAGAAAATCATCAAATTCTTGTTGATAATACTACATTGTAAAATAAATATTTCTTTTGTCATGCAAAATACTAAACTCCATTTATCTTATAAAAAATAATTAATTACCTGAGCATTGATTTCCGTAACGGTATTTGTGTTTGAGGTACCGGGACATGCCTTCTTGTACCTCTCTATTGTTGATCTTATGCTGCACCCAAGAAACCAAATCAACAGGGATATAGGAAATGGACGTAAAAAGAAAAAGCACAAATATTATATTTACCATAAGAATGCTTAGTTTTATAGAATCCATAACTCCTTGTTCATTTGAGTTTAGGGTAATCCAAGTACAAAATCAGTGATTCCATGGTGCATTAGGGACTGGAAGTGATGCATATAAGCCCTATCCTGAGCATTTTAGTTTGGACTTGAAACACGCCCCATGGACTATATTGGATTAATAAAAGTTGGATTGAATTAAAGGAAGAGTGATTTGTTGCCCAAAATGACTTTACAAGATCTCCACCATGTGTTTCTTTAATTACTCGCTTTGTGAACTAATTAAAGCATAAGTATTCAGCTCAATTGACAGTCCATTGGCAATATGAAATTCAATCCTTCTAACTACTCGCTTTGTGAACATTCGCTTTCTCAGTTGATCTTTCATATCTTCCAATCTGAAATTAGATTATGAACAAGAATCGTGAATGTACATATAAAAATCTGTTAAGTTTTAAAATTGCGACTGCGTTTAGGTATATCATGATTATATCTATATAAGTAGTCCGAAATCATTAAAAATAATACAATTTTGAAGAAAACAATCCATTGGAAGTTAATATGAGCAATATGCATGAGGTGAGAGATCATAAACAGTGTTTGAGAGACGCAAGGCCTAGAAATACCAATCCATCACGATGTTTGGTTATCACATTCTTTTTTACTTCAAAAATAAACAACTATTTTATAGGTGACCATAACATGTGACCACTGACCAGCACGCATCTATACCAGTGCATGATAATGATTCTCTTTTGAATTTGAGCTCACTTGATGGTATTAGTAATTGCATAAAAGTAATGAGATTAATATAAAAAAAAAAAACCATAAATACATACTTCTGGCTGGCAGAAGGCATGAATTGAGCAAGATCCTCACCATCTAACCCAATCAAATCATGAAAGAAATAAAAAATTGTTATCCAAAGTAAATGTATAAACCACCCGTTCAATCTACACAAGAAAACACAACATGAATGAATAAACATACAGCATAGAAGGTAGAAACATTGAACTCTGAATCTGGAAGACTCAAAGGGAGAAGTTCAATTGAGATTCCAAGATCTTGTGCATCCTGGAGGGGAAAAAAAGAAGAGTAAAAAAGAAAAAATGCTGGTGACATAATCTGGTAATGGGAATCAGTTTGAATGCACTCATATAACACTGAACCACAAAGCAAGCGCAACTTTATATTTAGTTTACTTTAGCTCGCTGCAATGTAGTTCTTGTCATATCTTTTTTTGCAGCATCCTGGAGACTCCCAAAGGGATCATCTTCGTTAGTAAAGAGAAGAATTCGCTTACCAGCTGTCTTAATAGACCTGAAAGAGTTTTGCTGTCAAAAACTGAACCAGATGCAGGAACCTTGGGAAACAAAGGAAGAAAGGATATAAGCGCTGTTTAGTCATAAGACAAATGCAACAGGAAACCATACCCTTTACGAAGAAGAGCTTGGGCAACCCAGAGGGCATTATAAAGGGAATTCTCCCGAGACCCAGGAACAATACCATACTGACTCCCAATTTCTCTCATAAATGATTCTGCAAAATAGCTTAAAAAAATGTATGTTGGTTCCCCAAAAGATTTTGACAAATTTAAACATAAAAGATCATATTTAGTGAATCTAATAAAATATGATGAACTTTTAAGTAGTATTTTGCGATCAGTTTATAGTAATGTAGCAACAATCTATAGTTAAAGCAGGCTATCAAAAGCTTAGAATCAAATCTTCATTATTGATCACCAATAATGCAATTAATTTGAATATAAATTACCTTCTATACAGTCAAATTCTTTAATAAGCCTAGCTGTCGGCCTATCTAGCTGCTCCCTTTCAGCAACATTAAAAAACAAAAACACCATTTAAATCTTGCAAGTTCTTCTTTTCCCTCTGCAGACAGAACACAAGATAGTAAGAAAATATATCATAGGCACTTAGGGCAGCAGGCTTCTAGAGCATATAGCAAAATATACCAACTCTATTTGCAAAGATTGTATTTATTTTCTGTATATTTATTAAAGGACTCATCTATTTGATGGAAACTTGTCCAAGTTTTACCAATGCCAACTGGTCGGAATAAACACACAGAAAATAAGTACAATCTCTGCAAATAGACGAGTCCTTTAATAAACATATAGAAAATAAGTCCAATCCCTGCAAATAGATGTGGTATATTTTGCTAATAAACCCAATTTACTAGTTGACGTTGGTATAGAAAATATAGCAAACTAGGAGTAGTTATCCCACATTGATGGAAACTATTGACCAACAAAGGCAGCTACTTGGTGTTCTATGTGCATTCCTACCTATTCTGTCAATATTTAAAAATAAAAATAAAAAATCAACAGCTAGTCAGTACATTTCAAATAGAAAAAGAAGAAGAAGAAAAACAAGTTAATCAAAAAACATATCCATTACGGAAAAGCTTAATTACGGTATTAATCCATGAAAGAAAAAAGAAAACCAATTACTAAAAAAACTGTAAAGAAAAGGAAATGGGTATTCTTTATCCGTTTTGATTATACATAAAAACTTACACCAGGACATGTGTTGAACATTTTTGGAGAAGCATCGACCAAGTAAACAACATACTCTTTGGAACTCTCACTTTGCTGCAAATATTGGACAAAAACAACACAATTACATCTCGCGTTTCTTAACCATGGAGAAGAATATAGAAGAAAAGAAAGAGAAAGAGAGGAAACCTGGAAGAATTCGTTATCTGGGTCGTCTTCTTCGTCCTTGAAAACATCTTCTGGGTCCAAATCCATTGTTAAAGTTTTCAAAGGTTTTTGCCGGGGTTTTTGAAGTGCTGCTAATTTTGGAAACGTTTTGCTGAATTCCTTCATGAGAACAAAAAGAGAATCATTTGAAAGCAAATTTTGGGGGCAAGTATAGCTTATTTTTTGCGGCGATTTTACTACAAACCTCGTTATTGTTCTATTACATAATTTTAATTTTTTTTATTTTTAACTTATATTTATCTATGTTTTTTCTTCTAAAATTTGTGTGCTAAGATTATTATTTTTTTAAATTTTTATTTTTATTATATTTTGAGTGTTGAACTTTTTAACTAAAATATTAAATATTAAAATTTTAAGTTTTTAAGTTTTTAATTTTTTAAATTTTTATTATTAAATTTTAAAATTTTAATTACTATTATCAACTCTTTTACGAGTTCATTTTTTCTTTCTTTTTACATTAACATTATTCTTTTAAGTATGGTTTGCATTAGTTGTTTAGATTTTTATATAAATGGTATTTAATTATATGTATACACCTAAATTTTGATATAGATACATCTCAGAATTATATATGAATTTTGGTTTAATGTGTAATTCTAGATGTGAAATTCTAATTATGGTTTAAATGTATAGTTGAAACTTTAATTTTGATTTAGTCATACATATTATTTTAAAATCTAAATACATCAATATATTTTTATATTGAATAAATATAAATTTTTATGTATGAAATATATAAATAAAAAATGATGTTAATTATATTACTAATTGTGTTAATATTTTACAATATCTAGATCAAATTAAAGTTCATGTATACAATTGCACACTAAAACATTGTTCATGTATGTTTTGGGATTTAACCTATTTTGATATATATATATATATATATATATATATTAAAATAATAATTTATATTTATCTTATTTTGATTTATATTCTAAAAAATCCAAGATTAATCCTTAAATCATAAACCCTGGACCTTAAATATTATACCTTAAACCACAAACACCAAAACCTAAACCTCAAATTCAAAACCCCAAACCATAAATTTTAGACCATAAAACTCAAACCCTAAACTCTAATCTGCAAACCTTAAACCATAATCCGAGACCAACTTTTTGGGAATTCATGTGGCCAATGTTAGTGTAGTACAAAACATATATTTTAATAGCTAACACATTAACCATAAATCCCTCATGAGGGATTTCGGTTTCGAGATTTTTGGTCATATAGCTAACACCCTAAACCCTAAACCCTAAAATCTTAAACTTAAACCATAAGCCATAAACTTAGAAACCTAACACATTAATCATTTCCCCTAAACCCCTAACTTTAAACCCACAAACCCTAACCCATTGACCATTCCCCCCTAAACCCCTAACCCTAAACCTTAACCCCTAACCACTAACACTTAAACCTTAATACCGGTAAACACTAAGATATTAAACACTATACAATAAACCCCAACAACAAACTTTAAAACACTAAACCCATACACCAAAATAACAAACCCTAAACCATGAAACTAACATACTAAACATTAAACCCTAAATCAAGTTTAATAACTTAATTTGTAGCTTAAATGAAAACTTCTAAATTGTTTAGTTAGCAATTTGTTAACTTTTCATAATTAAGTAACTAAAATGAAACTTTCTCATTGCTTATAAGTGAATGTATCAAAATAAAATATAATTCAAAGTAAGAATAAGAAAAATATATGAAAAACTTTTAGCGGTGTTTGTGAAAAAGCGCCGCTAATGCTCAGATCTTTAGTGGCGTTTTTTAAAAGCGCACTAATGCTCAGATCTTTAGCAGCGTTTGGGGAAAAAACGCCGCTATTTCTGCTTTTTAGCGGCGTTTTTGAAATAAACGCCGCTATTGCTTAACTTTTTGCGGCGTTTTCTTTCAAACACCGCTAATATATAATATTTGCGGCGTTTTTCATTAAAACGCCGCTAAAAGTCTATTTTGGTGTAGTACCATATCCATATCTTGCATTTGTCGGCTGTTTTTGTCTTCTAATAGCTTCATCTTCAGAAACACTATCTACTAATAACTTATTGAATCCATTCGCCTGTCCAAAATAATTCACTACAATTACACTAAATGGATGTAATAACACAATCTTTTGGGTAATGTTTTTTATTAATGTTTTTTTATTATAAAATCTTTTAGGTAAAGTTTTTCCAATTGATGGTAAACAAATGAACTTGAATTGCTAAATTTTACTAAATTTTTTGCATATAAATGATTGAAATACTGTTTTTTTGTTAATTACTTGCATATAAATTACTACATAATTGATTTTCAAGTCACTAATTTAATAATAAAGTTTAATAATGTTATTTTCTCTATTTTCAAAAAGTATAAGAAACAAAATTTTTTTTTCAATTTTTCAATTTTTGTAAAATAGATTTTGAAATTGAAAATCAAACTTAAAAAACTCGCAAACTAAATCAAAGTGCAATATTTGAAAATACCTGACGGAACAATTGCAAGAGCCATTCCATTGTTTTTCTCTATTTCTAGAGTTGTCGGATTTGTTTCATATGGACCCTTAAGAACAAACAAGAAGTTGTTTAGTAAAAAAAAACCTGAACCTACATATTTTACATTTATTAAATGAAAATTGAAATACATATTTTAAAAAAAAACCTACCAACAAATCTCCCATTGGTATAAGTTGTCGAGGTTCCTCCAGTTTGTTCTTTTCTTGTTCATTAATCAATAATTTATTAATTCTAATTTCTCCTTGCTTTTTTGTTTCATCTGACGCTACTTCTGAAACTTGCTCTCGCCCTTCATACTCCTATAATCAAATTCTCAAATTTATATTTTTCTTCAACACCTCATAAAATACAACTTTTTAAATTATTGCTCTCAATCTCTTTTTACCTATATAGTAATTAATATTATAATGTGTTGACTAGTTTGAGATTTTTCTTTTTAACTCTAGACATTATAACAAATCCTTTTAAA
The DNA here is from genome assembly GCA_005393395.2 of Gossypium australe. Lineage (NCBI taxonomy): Eukaryota > Viridiplantae > Streptophyta > Magnoliopsida > Malvales > Malvaceae > Gossypium > Gossypium australe. Next base: position 115,061,892 of record CM016621.1, read on the forward strand.
ATTAAAATTTTATATGTAAATAAAATTGCACATAATAATAATAATTTTTTTTTGAAACAACTTACCAATTTATTTTGGACAGAACCTGATTGTGGAGCTTCTTTTACATATTCTTCCATTGTTGCAAGAAAAGATGGTGGTGGCTGCTTCAGCTCATTGCATTGGAAAAACAAGTGTAAGCATTATAATTTATATATATAAAAGAGTTTAACCTGTCTTAATGTTGGAAACTGAAAGTTCTTAGCAAGTTCTAATCCTTTGCAGTATTCATAAAATTCAGCCAGTTCTTCTACCTGTGAACATTTTTAAAAATATATATATTCCAACAAAAAAAATAACATAAAAATGAAATTCTACTCCAAGTAGTAATATATTAAAATTAAAAGTATTTTTGAATAAAAAAAATTATCAACCTGTTGACCAGCTCTTTTGTATATTTCAAGAGCTTTGACTGCATCATCTTGTGACATTTTAAAAAACTGTAAAAAAAGAAACAAGAAGTTTGACATTAATATATAATGAAATATAAACTTTTTTTTTTTTTTTTATCTCAATGCCAACATAGCCTACCACGTCTATGAGATTCATAATTCCATCATTGATAGCACAATATATTTTGAAACTCTCTTTTAATACCTGCATTAACAATATATAATACAGACAAGAAAAGGTTTATACAAAATGCAACTGAAAATTTAAAGTTGAAATTTATTGATTAATAACAATGCATAACCTTTAAACCTTTAATTTCTCTTTTTCATGGACATGTTATTAATTTTATAAAGTTTTTTTTTTTTTTTTTTAAAAAAAAGGATATGTATTGAGCACATACCAAAGCTAATGCATATTGGATAAGGTAAATATCAGAAGCCGCTCCTTCAGGCTGCGAGAGTTTATAATTAATATAAACAAAGTATTAAAGAATACTAATTATTTTTTAACTTCTTAATAACAAAAAGGTACACTGCGATAATTTAAAATGAGAACTAAAAACAAATACTTGACAGCCGATAAGACGAGAAAGAAGTTGTTGTAGTGCTGGCAATTGCTCTATTAATTCCTCACTAATTCTTCTACTTTGTCCCTGTAAAAATAAAGAAAATTTATTCATCTTATAATTAATTAATATTAACTTTGATTATAACATCTAAAATAAGAACCTTGCTTGAGCCATCGGATGCTAATTTTGTCAACCGTTCTGCTTCAATATCATATTGTAACACTGAAGCAATCGAGCCTCTTTTCTAGAAAAACTGCATACGTCTTAACCCATGCTGTGTGACAATCTCACAAAAAAAAAAAAAAAAAAACCAATGTGCATATTAGAGTTTACAAGAATTTGTTGACTAAAAATATTAAAGTAAAAATAAGTAAATTAATTTGATATAATATGTGAATTTTGATTTTATATAATCTATTGTTTACTTATATTTAAGTTTTTGTTTGGCTTGGTGTCACGAGCCAATTCAGTTGGAAAATTACTAAACTCTTTTATATATATATATATATATAAAGTAAGTTATATGAGAGTGTTTATGTCCTATTATATTTTACAAATCAATGAAAAACTAACCATAAAAGAATATGAACTAAGAACACATACATTTGAAACATTTAACATTATCATTACAATTAAAGCATCATTTAATTTTTATATAAAATTTTAATAAGTATATTTGTTACACCCATATTATAAGTGTGTCATAAATCTATTTTATATATATATTATATAACTTTGATTTAAATTCAACTATATATATCAATTGTAATTTTGATACAAATAAACTCAATTATTTTTATGTTATTAGGCCAATAAATTTTTTTAAGGATAATATAATTGTTTGTATATATACAGTAAGTAAACTTAAAATATTGTAACCTCAACGTTAAGGGTCAAAATCAAATTTACATTGACATTAGAAATATCAACATACCAAAATGACTTGAATCATCTTTAAAGTTAGATATTTGGAGAAAATTTCCACTATGAGCGTAGTTTAGAAGCTCATCTCGGAAGGTAGGATCTCCTTCTCTTGATGTTCTATGAATAACTATCAATATCTTTGTAGCAACCTGTTTTCATTTGGTAAACCATATGGAAACCAAAAACAAAAAGGATAAGCAAATGAAAGAAAAAAAATTATATGCATTTTTTTTTTCAAAATTCTAAATGAAAATAAATTTCTTTTGTTTTCATTGAAAAATAAATTATTTTATTCGAAGATTTAAAAATTTATTTTACAATAACACGTAAGAAAATTCCCACGATAAAAAAAAAAACATTTTTGTATTGACCAATTTTGTGAATGTATATATAGTTAATGAAAAAACACCAAAAACTTAAAATATAAGAAAAAGAGGAAATTAAGGTAAAAAAAAATGTTACAATCCAGCTTCGAGTCTTGGATAATCTTTTTGCTAAAGCTTGAACGCAATATGCTATATCTGTTTGTGGTGGTGATACTGACGTTGCTGCAAATATTTCTACCAACATTCCAAATGGAAAAACAAAACACGTATACCAAATGAGAATCATTAATAAAAAAAGTATTAAAAAAATAAACATAAACTCATGTAGAAGAGCCATTGCTTTATATATGGAAAACTAACTTCGAACATGCCGTTCTTTTGGAGGAGATTCAATATGGTTGGTGGCTTTTACAATTGCAATGTCTAATTCCTGCATGAATATCAAACAAATTATATATTAAAACAATTAATAATTAACCCCAAAAATAATTAAGAGAAAATAAATTATATACCTTGAAATTAATTTTGCAAGGCCAATCTTGGTTTTGTCTTTGAGAACCCCATTTGCCTTTCTAAGAGTATTCAGTGTTCCCATCTTTGTATTTCTTTCTTCTTCTTTTTCTTTTTTCTAAAAAAGAAATAAGAAAAAGAAGAAGTTGTAATACAAAATTTTAACAGTGGCAGAAGGATCAATTAAATGTCTACAATTTTTGTCTGGAAAATACAGATAAAGTTACGATGTTTCTATATGTTTGACCTTTTTGTTTGTTTGTTTGTTTTGATTTGCTGTTAACAAATAAACGAAAAAAAAAAAGGCTAACAAAATGACTCTATCCCTTTCTCTAAAATAGGTCTAACGAAAAATAGCTAATTTAGATCTTTTAGTAATTTAACCATCTTTAAATAATTTCATTCAATTTTTTAAACATATTGCAATCTGTAAAAAAAGTGAAAAACAAAAAAAAAAAAAACCAAATGATATCCCAAAAGTCAATTTGATTGAAATCCATTTATCTAGGTTTTTTTTTTATTGTTGAGATGAAACAATTATTAAGTTTACAAGAAACGAAATATGAGAAGAAGTGAATGCAAAAGTGGGCTACAATAATTGCAACAAGCATAACGTAAACAAGGGACAACAAAGTTGTTTACGTAGTTCAATTTTTCTATGCTTGCGAAGCTTAACTCAGTGAGTTGAATTCACTATCTTCGAAACAAATATAACTAGTGGTCCTAGTTTTAACACACCCCAATGAAGAATCCTCACTCTTGTACTTTAAAGACTAAATCTCTTACCACTAAATTCTTTCCTTAAGAACTAGCTCGTAAAACTAACCACACAAAAGTTCTACAATCACAAATACACTCACAAAATAATGTTCCTAATTAAACAGATAAGTGCTCCCAAAAATCAATGCAATAACCTATAAAAGTCTCTCAATTATATAAAATTTTAGGACTTACTAACATAATGAAGATTAATCACAATCCCTTCTAAACCATAACTAAAATAACTAAATACAATATAATAGTACTATTAGAAGACAAGTTTTCTAGAATCTATTCGATCCAATTTCCTTGATCCAAGGGATTCGATATAAATAATTCAATTCCATCCAGTCTTCTAGGTATGTTTCTCCAAATGATTTGATCTCTATTGATGGACTTAAATCATTCCATAATATCAACACAACCCAAAGATTTGGCTCAATAAATTGTCAATCTTCCAAATATGACAAGTTGATGTTTTATCGTAGCGGTGAAGGAAGTGGACACTTCCTTCAATACATTGCAGTAACTTCAAATCCCCCCTCCCCAATTTTTTGAACAAAATAATTTTAAGCCAACGAACTTAATAGGCAATCAACCAAAGCTCCCCCTTAGCAGAATCCACGGTCCCTTTCCAATTATTTAACGACATTTTAACAAATTTTTTTCATATCATTAATACATAAATTTGGAAATTTTTTTACCCAAACCCCAAACATTAAATCCTAAATTATGAGCCCCAAAACCCAATCCCTAAACACAAACTATGAACCTCCAACCATGAACTCAGAGTTTAGGGTTTGAGATTTAAGTTTAAAGTTAAGATTTAGGGTTTGGGTTTAAGGTTTGAGTTTAAGGTTCAATGTTTAGAGTTTGAGATTTAAGGTTTAGAGTAAAAAATTACCAAAATTATGTATCAATGATATGGAAAAAAATTCCGAAATGTCATTAAATAATTAGAAAGTGACAATTAATGATGTGGTGGAAAGGGTCCATAAAATAATTTCTCCAATGTAAAAGAAAAAGTGAAAAGATTTACAAACACAAAAATCGAACATTGGATTTCGTATCAATAAACTTGAAATCTTCACAAATATGTCAGAACCAATAGCATGATTAACTATTTACATTTTTAAATTTAAAATATTAATTTCAAATTTAACACGAGCCATAAATGAAAACAAAAACAAATTGATAAAACTAATGAATAATTCTTTATTAAACATATTGAAATTTATTTGGGCTAATGTCTTATTATCTAATTAAAATCAAAATATCGCCCAGACCAAAGCACATAAACCCTCAGCCCATACAAGTGTGCCCATAAACCCTATCTTCTTCTTCTTTTTTTCTTAGTCGCACAACTTAATTTTTTATTCTTTTTCTGTGCTTTTCTTTTCATCGGCCACCACCAATTTTTGTTCAAAAGCCAATAGTAGTGTCCTTGCCCGCGTCGTGTCGAAACTGGTGTGGCCACCGTTCAAGCGATGTTATGGAATAAATTCATGGACCGTTGATACTTTGTATTGTTGTTAATTATGTTTCTACTTTTTAATCACATTTTAATTGCATTAATCAAATACTGTGTTTAGGGGGGAAATGTTTAGTGAAACGGTGTGTATTAGTCCTTAAGTGAAATGGTCATAGTTGGCTAACAGCTTGACAAACTGTACTAGGTCGTTATTCTATCTCTTTTTAGCATGGATAAAGGAGGTGCTGATGGTTATGAAATTGGAGGATTCAATTTTTCTCTCTCTTTTCTTCTCTGTTATAATTTCATCATCATCATCATCATCTAACCTTCTTCTTAGCTCGACACATTACAAAGGTATTAGAGCCTCTACGTTCCTCATGGGTAGTGAAGGAGTTACCACCAGACTGCAGAAGGACATGGCTCAGTTGCAGAGGAGAAGTCACAACTTCGAATGGACATTGATGTGAAGATGGATACCAGGTTTAAGGAATTTCAAGAGGGATTTAAGAATGACATGCGTTCATGGATACCAGGTTTAAGGAATTTCAAGAGGGATTTAAGAATGACATGCATTCAAATTTGTACTCTCTTTTGGAGCAGTTTTTGAGTCAACCACAAGCCACAGAAATGGCTAGTTCAGGTCAGAGCAAAGGAAAGGGCATTTTAGGGGAACCTCCTCTTGGTTTTCCTCCTAAGGAGCCTGTCATACTATCACCACAATCACATCTGGGCTAGTTTTCTCGTGTCAGTGGGTTGGAGTCAAATGCCAAACATGTCAAGTTTGACTACCTTTGTTTCGATGGCTTGGATTTTAGGGGTTGGTGGTCAAAGTTGGAACAACATTTTGAAGCAGAAGGTGTGAGAGATCATGCTAAGTTTCGAATGGCTGTGCTACATTTGGTGGGAAAGGCCTTAGATTGGCATCATTTCTTTGCTGAAAGGCAAGGATGCACCAGTTGACTTGGGAAGCTTATGCTAGAGGATTGAAGGAAAGGTTTGGGTCTGAAATCTACCAGGACCCCATAGAGGAATTGGTGTCCCTCAAGCAGTAAGGAACAGTGGAATAGTTCCATGATCAATTTGTGACTTTATTGAATCAACTCCATTTTCCAAAACCTTATGTCTTACATATATTTGCTAGTAATCTGAGACCTAATGTTGGTCAATATCTTAGGTTGTTCAAACCACATAATCTGGTTGATGGCTACTTAATAGCTAAACAGGTTGAGAACATACTGGGGGAAATCACAAGAGGTACATAGTTCCTAGTGGAGGGGGAGGACTTCAAAAAACCTTATTTCCAATTCCACAAAGGGGTTAATGTAGGGTTTCCTAAGAAACTTTACCAAAGGGTCAAATCACATGGTACCATGAATGGAACTAATATTATTGGAGGGTTCCCAGTGCAAATGTTAGTACCAAGTTGCCTACCAAATCCCTTTCTCAAGCAGAAATGGATGAAATAAGGAACAAGGATCTCTGCTTCTTGTATGCCTCAAAATACACTCTTGGTCATAAATGTACCAAGGCATAATTGTATCAGCTTGTGATTGAACTTTTCGTTGATGTCAATGATATTATGAGAAGTCCAACCACTGAGGACTTCCAAGACTGTCCTAAACAACTTGAACTACAGAAACCAAACAACGGCACCCCTACTCCAGTGCTATCACTGCATGCACTGAAGGGAACTCAAGGTCACCTGACTATGAGATTGGTAGCCTGTATTGATCAGCTAGAAATGATATTGTTGGTTGACTCAAGAAGTACACATAATTTCATCGATTCCAAATTGGCCAAAAGACTGCACTTACTAGTTGAATCAATTAACAAAATGAAAGTTATGACTGCTAATGGAGGGAATTTGTTCACTCAAGGGCTATGTAGAGCTGTTACTTGGGAAGCACAGGGGTATCAGTTTACTACAATTTTTTGGCACTTCTAATAAAAGGATGTGACTTGGCTCTTGGTATTCAATGGTCACTTTCATTGGGGTCCATACTGTGGAACTTTAGTTCCTTGACCATGCAATTCTAATATTAAGGCTAGCAATTTACTCTCAAGGGTATACCACATGGAACTCTTCAGCCTGTATCTGGTGACCACCTTTCCAAATATTTGTGTATGGTAACAAATAGCCCTTGTCTAATGTTGTTCTCTTCTTGTACTCAAGTGGCCTTATCCTTTCCACAGGTTACCTAACCTTTAGACTTGCAGGATCTTTTGAGAGAATTTGATGATGTCTTTCAAAATCCTACTGGGCTTCCTCCTAATAGATCACACGATCATAAGATACCCCTCTAAGATGAGAAACAAGTAGTGAGGGTGAGACCTTATAGGTACCCTGCTGTACAAAAAATTGAGATTGAGAAGTTGGTTCATGTAACACCCCAAACCCGGCCCAAACGCCACGACCAGATCTGATATGTTACGGATTAATTGTTAAAAACTTTACTTTGAAGGGATTTGAAATCTCGGTTTGATTATGTAATTATTCATTAAATAAGTGCTATTCGCAGAAAACCTTTGTGGGGTTTTTATTTATTTAAAACTTGTTTGAAAATCCCATTTTATTTCCTCTTATAAGTAAGTCTTTGAACATAAATTTATATAATGTAAACATTAACAAATATAAATTGGTAACCTAAAGTATGGAAGCCTTATTACATAAATAGTCCCAAAATTAAAACTTAAAGAAAAAAGGGGAAATAGTTTCTGAAAATAAAAGACTTGATGGCCCCTCGAGTCCGCCTCGGCTCCCATATCCACGATCTACTGCTCACCTGAAAGGTTTAGGAAAAATAAGGGGTGAGTCACCAAGACTCAGTGTGCAAATCCCGAAAACACAAAAAGGCATGAGGCCCACAAACACATTATGGCCTTGGCCCATACACAATGGCAACAAAACATATGCATGCTACATGGCCCAACCCAACCTAATAGTCCATCCTCTACACACCAGCCCTTACCAGCCATCACACCTCGGAGATTTCTACAATCAACCCACCAACCGTTACACACCATATCATCAGTCATACTGCCTATTCCTAACAATCATGAATAAATTTAACGTGGCTTAGCCACCGATCACTATTGTGACCTAACTTTATAATTTGTGGTTTAACCATCGATCACCAAGTGACCTATAAACATGCTCTTCCCCTTCATCATATTAACCTCATCCCATGCATACATTCATGCAGAATCAAACAATATACCGTCTAAAAGATCATAGACTATCACATACATCAATACACATAGAGAAGTTTCTATGATTACGTACCTGGCATCCCTTGCTTACCCTTTTCGGGTAATACGACTGTCCACACAGCCTTTTTTCGACTTCTAGCCCATAACATATATAGTACAGATTAATTAGTGTGTTAGAGATCTACACACCTGATTACAGTCAAGACGATACTTTCTATGTCGGCACTGTCAGTAGCCGATACGACTGCTAACTGCCTAAGGTTTTGCTCTGAAGTAGGTCCACAACCCAGCGGCCAATCCCGTACTGCTGACACCGCTCGTTTTTTTAAACTTAGGGATTGGGTTTACAGATCCAATCCCCTCCTTCGCCTAATCGACATTTGATTCCATCAAAAGACCTTATCAGTTGCTACCATCACAACATATGGTTGTTAATCCATATCATAGAGTTAAGACCACAAATACGATAAACGAACCTAACAAAAATCTAAAGAGAACCCCTTACCTCGAAATCCTGAAAAGAGATGGAGTTTAGAGACTAGCGGTTTCCAGCTTTTAGATCTAGACGATCTACTTCGATTCCCGATGTGTCTCCCCAAAATTCTAAAGAAAAATCTTATCACGCCAACTAGCCTTTCGGCTTTGGCCTCCAAAAACCGGAAGAGAAGAAAAAAGAACAGAAGAAATTGGCACTTACCTTAACATAGAGAATTCGGCAACTCCTAGGGAATTTTGGCTTTTGAGAAGATCAGAAAGAAAAGATGATCTGAAGAGATCTATGAAGATTTGGCTTTGATGAAGAAATCGGCAAAGAGAAGGGAATAGACAAGGGTATTCGGCTATGGAGATGAAAGCAGAGAAAACAATGAAATTTCGGCTTTTGCATAAAAGTGGAGATGAGAGAATAGGATTAAGGGTTTCGGCTTTTGAATAATGAGAGAAAAGAATGGGAAATAAAACCCTAATGCCGAAAATAAAAAGATATTCCCCTCACTTAAACACAAAATTTCGGCACCTACCACCTAAAACCCGAAAATGCCCCTTTTTAAAACTAAAACTAAGCTATTAATTAAGGGAAATTTCGGCACCCCTTGAACATACCAGAACCGATTCCTCCTCCCCCTCAGTGTTGGAATTTTGGCCACCACTGTGACCAGCAGATAATTCTTAAATTTTCTCCCTTATCTTCATCTGATCACTCATCCACCAGTGACCCAGATGACACCTCCTCTTTTTCCTTTTATTTGCCACATCATCAGCCATATTATCTACATTATCTAAACATTTATTCCCCTTATTTCCAAGCCCCATTGCCGTCCAACTTGCTTCCCTCTTTAATGCCGAAAATAATTAAACTTAAATAAGAAAGTTGGGCTTCATTCGACTCGAACTTGGGCCTCCTCAGCTGACGCCACCTCCCTACTCTCTAAGTAGCGCCACTTTGCCACTGGGCCACAAGCCCATTTGTGTCTTAAAACACAGATAACATCTTTTAAGCCCTATCCTACCTGGCTCTCCACTAGAGTACCCAACAGAAAATTTTAACTAAGGCCTCGGCCCAACCCTGAGCCCAGTCTGAACCCCTTAAACACCCTAATTAACACATTGTGCATAACATAAACATCACAGCACATTAAATCCAATGCCCCTCCAAATCAGGATGTTACAGTTCTACCCCCTTAAAGAAATTTCGGCCTCAAAATTACCTGATCAGAATAGATGCAGGTACTGCTGCCGCATCGTCTCCTCTGGTTCCCAAGTAGCCTCCTCAGAAACGTGATTCCACCATAGAACCTTAACCAACGGAACCGTCTTCCTTCGTAACACTTTGACATCACGATCCAAAATTTCCACTGGTTCCTCTTCAAAGGATAGGTCAGGTCTTACCTCGATTTCCTCCACAGGCACCACATGAGATGGATCCGTACGATATCGTCTCAGCATAGAGACATGAAACACATTGTGAATCTGGCTTAACTCCGAAGGTAGCTCAAGCTGATAGGCTACCGGTCCCACTCGTTTCAACACCCGATATGGTTCGATGAATCTAGGACTTAACTTACCCTTTCATCCAAACCTTAATACTTTCTTCCATGGCGACACCTTCAAGAACACCTTGTCACCCACTGCAAACTCTATGTCCTTACGCTTCAAATCAGCATAGGACTTCTGTCTGTCTGACGCTTCCTTTAGTCGAGCCTGAATTAACTCAACCTTCTCCTCTGTCTCGGTAACCAACTCTGGACCCAAAACCCGACGTTCCTCTAATTCCGTCCAATAGGTAGGAGTACGACACTTTCTCCCGTACAATGCTTCATAGGGCGCCATCTGAATACTAGACTGGTAACTGTTGTTGTACGCAAACTCCGCCAACGGTAAGAACTCTTCCCAACCACCCTTGAAATCAATGACACAACCCCTTAACATGTCCTCTAGGACCTGGATTACCTGCTTAGACTGACCATTGGTCTGAGGATGGAACGCTGTACTGAAATCTAACTTCGTACCCAACGCTTGATGCAACACCTTCTAAAATCGTGATGTGAACCTAGGGTCCCTGTCCAATATGATCGGTACTGGTACTCCATGCAACCTCACTACCTCCGCTATGTATAGCTTAGCCAATTTCTGTAGAGAGTAATCGACACGTACTGGTATGAAATGAGCAGACTTCGTCAAGCGATCAACAATCACCCAGACCAAATCTTTCTTAGTAGGCGTGAGAGGTAGCCCACTAACAAAGTCCATTGTGATCCTTTCCCACTTCCATTGTGGAATCTTCACCGGCTGCAATAACCCTGATGGTAACTGATGTTCCGCCTTTACCTACTGACAGCTCAAACACTTCCCCACAAATTCGGTCACCTCTTGTTTTAGGCCCGGCCACCAAAACTGCTCTCGCAAATCCCGATACATCTTACTCCCTCCAGGGTGCATAGCGTATGGACTACCATGCGCTTCTTGCAAAATCTTACGTCTCAACTCAGGATCTTTTGGCATGCACACTCTCCCTTGAAAACATATTAGCCCTTCCTCATTCACACCAAAACCTGCTGATCCATCACTTGATCCTACGTGAGACTTCCCCTTTAGCAACTCATCAGTCTGCTGCTTCTCCTTAACCTGATTGACCCAAGAGGGTTTCACTTGCAGTTCAGCTAATAAACTCCCATCATCGTATAAACTGAGGTGAGCAAACATCGCTCTCAAGTCAGAGATTACTTTACGACTCAGGGCATCTGCCACCATATTAGCTTTACCCGGATGGTACTCGATCGAGCAGTCATAATCCTTTAACAACTCGATCCACTTCCTTTGCCTTAGATTCAACTCATTCTGGGTCAAAAGGTATTTTAAGCTCTTATGATCGGTATAAATGATCGATTTCTCCCCGTACAGATAATGTCTCCAGATCTTCAAAGCAAAAACCACCGCTGCAAATTCCAAATCATGTGTGGAATAATTTGGTTCGTGTGGTCTTAACTGTCGAGATGCATACGCAACAACCTTTCCATCTTGCATCAACACGCATCCTAGTCCCGTGTGTGAAGCATCACAGTAAATCACGAACTCTTTTCCAGCCTCCGGCTGAATCAACACTGGAGCCTCTATCAAGATCCTCTTTAACCTCTTGAAACTCTCTTGCTGCTTATCAGCCCAAACAAAAGGAACCCCTTTCCGCAACAACTTAGTCAACGGTGCCGCAATCAATGAAAATCCTTCAACAAACCTTCGGTAATCCCCGGCCAAACCAAGAAAACTCTAAATTTCTGCTACCGACCTAGGCGGCTTCCAATCCGACACCGCTTCAATCTTCCGGGGATCGACTCTTATCCCTTCCGCCGACACTACGTGACGTAGAAAAGTAACTTCTCTTAGCCAAAATTCGCACTTACTGAATTTGGCATATAGCTGCTTCTCCCTCAGAATCTGCAAAACCACCCGAAGATGTGAGTCATGCTCATTTTCTGACTTTGAATAAACCAGGATGTCATCTATAAATACCACGACAAACTGATCCAAGTAGGGTTGGAACACTCGGTTCATCATGTCCATAAACGCTGCTGGCGCATTGGTTAACCCAAATGGCATCACCATGAATTCGTAGTGACCATAGCGAGTCCTAAAAGCCATATTATGAATATCTGCCTCATTGACCCTAAGCTGATGGTACCCTGACCTCAGATCTATCTTCGAAAAGACTGAAGCCCCCTTCAATTGATCGAACAAGTCATCGATCATTGGCAATGGGTAGTTGTTCTTGATTGTTAACTTATTCAACTGACGATAGTCAATACACATACGCATTGATCCGTCTTTCTTCTTAACGAATAACACCGGCGCTCCCTAAGGCGACACACTTGGTCGAATAAACCCTCTATCCAGCAACTCTTGAATTTGTGCTTTCAATTCCACCAACTCCTTTGGTGCCATTCTTTATGGAGCAATAGATATTGATGCCGTTCCCGGAAGAAGATCAATACCAAACTCCACTTCACGATTCGGGGGTAATCCTGAAAGCTCTTCTGAGAAAACATCAGGAAATTCCTTCACGATTCTAACGTCCCCAACAGTTAGTTCCTTGGCTTCCAAAGCCCGAACAAATAGTAAAATTGCCTTGCATCCTTTTCTCACCATCCTTTCTGCTCTTAAGGCAAACACCACATTTGACAAACAGTTCCCCCTTTCACCTATCACCAACACTTCACCACCCTCGGGGGTTTTTAACACCAAACGCTTGGCTGCACAATCTACACTAGCTTGATACCTCACCAGCCAATCCATACCTAAGATTAAGTCAAACTCCCCGAACGGTAATTCCATCAGATTAGTCAGGAAAACTATTCCCTGAACTTCTAAAAGTACCTCCCGATAAAGCTTATTTACCACCACTAACTGTCCTAATGGGCTAATTACGGTCATCTCCCTAGAGGAAATCTCAGAATCTATGCTTAAGGTTTCAGACACCCTACTAGCAACATATGAATGCGTCGACCCAATATCAATCAATGCAGTGTAAGGGAAGACAAAAATTAAAAACGTACCGGTCATGACATCCAGTGCATCAGCCTCCTCTCGACGTCTGGCAGCATAGACTAACCCCGGCTGTCTTGCCTCAGTGTTTCTTGCCCCTTGGCCTGGTGCTCCACGGCCCCGACTGGAACCGTTACCACCTCTGGCTGGACCACGACCTCCCCGTGGCTGCTGACCTCCTCTTCTTGGTTGTGCATTCCCTTGACCGGTGGGCCCTTCACTGCCCCATTGCTGCGGACAGTTTCTAACTTGGTGGTATGTAGATCCACACCGGAAGCACTTTTCACTGCCCGCCCAACACTCACCTACATGGAATTTACCACATCGAGCACACTTCTGTGTTTGACTAGTAGCAGGTCTCCCATCCCGTCTCGGCCCGTCTGATCTAGGTCTTTTCTGGATACACCCAGCTGCCCCTGATGATCCAAAATTTCTCTTACTTCCACTCCTATCTCTATCCCGATTCAGTTTTTCTGTCCGCTTAACCTCCTCAGCTATCTTAGCTTTTTCCACAAGCACAGCAAATTCTCTCTCCTGCTGCGGTGCTATCAGTACACGCAGATCATCCCTCAGACCATTTCAAATCGAACACAACGTTCATGGTCTGTGGCCACCATCCCTCGAGCATAACGGCTAAGGCGTAAAAATTTCGCTTCATACGCAGCCACCAACCTACTTCCCTAAACCAGATTCAGAAACGCTCTACGCTGCGCATCCACATAACTTGTCCCAATGTATTTACTCTAAAACGTTGTTTTGAAGAAATCCCAGGTGATACGGTCAGCCACCGTACCATCCTTAACCGTAAGCCACCATTGATAAGCTTCGTCCCGCAGGAGAGATACAACTCCTTTCAGGTTTTCCTCCTCTATGAAATCCAGATCATCCATTATACGCTCAACCGCCTCCAACCAGTACTCAGCCGTACCTGGGGCTATACCAGGAATTCCCCTAAAAACTTCTGCCCCATTAGCTCTAAGTCATCCCGACACAGATTTTCAGGCTCCTGTGCCCATGCCTGCCCCAGCAACCCTCTCTAAAACCCTTAACATCGCCTGAGATACCACATCATCTCTGGCCGTTTGATCCTGAAATTCGGCCTCCGCAACTGGTGGAGCTGGCATCTCGTTTCCTGACCCATGGCCAGATCCCACTGGTTCTGACACGGCCATCCTACCCCTACCACGGCCACACGCAGGACATCCACGACCCCTTGTACTCATTCTACCGACTTGCGTTTATCTGATTAGAAATTTTATGAATTATTAATTTCTTTCACTAATTACCCACGAACAATCTTATGGGCAGTAGTTTCAAGAGTAGTTCTTTCGAATTTAGAATTATATCTACAGGTTTCAGTCTCAAGTTCGTATCTCCTAGTTCTAGGAACCACATACATTCAACCATCATACAGCAACATACAAGTAGCATCCATGAACTCACATTCATCACATAAGGGTATTTTCGTCATTTCACTACCCATGGGTATTTCTGTAATTTTGTCCTACAGGGTATTTTCATAATTTCCCCAAAATAAGGTATCTTGATGATTTTTCAAAATAGAGGTATTTTGGTATTTTTTTTTGAAACAGGGGTACTTTGGAAGATTTAATTTTGTAAACCGGGTGCTCTTGTGAATCTAGGGGTTTTCAGGTATTTTGGTAATTTTGCCAACGGGGGTGTTTCAGTATCTTCACAAATTTTGGTAGTTTTACAAATCCAGGGTATTCTGGGAAATTTCCACAAATCAAGGGTATTTCAGAAATTTTACAAAACTAGGGGTATTTTAGTAACTTTGCGAAATAGGGTGGCTGGTCCCTTTTGGGTTTTAATTATAAATTTTGGCCCGTCAACAAGTCTTCATGGCTAAGGTAAACAGTCATTACGCACTAGGTAGGATTCCAGCGAAGAGGAGGTGGGCCACTAGGACCGCTTAAGTACCAAGCTCTCTCTGAATCCAATCCTAGACATGCGTATGCCTGTTGCCACACCCTAACCCAGCGACTTGTTCACGGGTATGTTTGGTTAGATTAAGTCTTATGATTTTAAAGAGTTATTTAAACTAAGCCTAAAGTCCATCAAACTCTAATCATACTAGCCTACGTCCCTATGGAGCCCATCAAGCCCAACATGCATATCACATAATGAGTTTAGAATACTTACCTGCGTGGATCGGGTGCCAGTAGACTCGAAGGCCATATCTCAACCTGAAGCATTTTTTTCTCAAATTCACATCAATTTTCAAAACACTATTGGACCTATTTCACAGCCCGAGTTTTGCAACTGGGCTCTGATACCAAAATGTAACACCTCAAACCCGGCCCAAATGCCAAGACCAGATCTGGTATGTTACGGGTTAATTATTAAAAACTTTGCATTGAAGGGATTTGAAATCTCGGTTTGATTATGTAATTATTCATTAAATAAGTGCTATTCGCAGAAAACCTTTGTGCGTTTTTTTTATTTATTTAAAACTTGTTTGAAAATCCCATTTTATTTCCTCTTATAAGTAAGTCTTTGAACACAAATTTATATAATGTAAACATTAACAAATATAAATTGGTAACCTAAAGTATGGAGGCCTTATTACATAAATAGTCCCAAAATTAAAACTTAAAGAAAAAACCGGAAATAGTTTATGAAAATAAAAGTCTTGATGGCCCCTCGAGTCCGCCTCGGCTCCCATATCCACGATCTACTGCTCACCTGAAAGGTTTAGGAAAAATAAGGGGTGAGTCACCAAGACTCAGTGTGCAAATCCTGAAAACACAAAAAGGCATGAGGCCCACAAACACATTATGGCCTTGGCCCATACACAATGGCAACAAAACATATGCATGCTACATGGCCCAACCCAACCTAATAGTCCATCCTCTACACACCAGCCCTTACCAGCCATCACACCTCGAGGATTTCTACAATCAACCCACCAACCGCTACACACCATATCGACAGTCATACTGCCTATTCCTAACAATCAGGAATAAATTTAATGTGGCTTAGCCACCAATCACTATTGTGACCTAACTTTATAATTCGTGGTTTAACCATCGATCACCAAGTGACCTATAAACATGCTCTTCCCCTTCATCATATTAACCCCATCCCATGCATACATTCATGCAGAATCAAACAATATACCGCCTAAAAGATAACAGCCTATCACATACATCGATACACATAGAGAAGTTTCTATGATTACGTACCTGGCATCCCTTGCCTACCCTTTTCGGGTAATACGACTGTCCATACAGCCTTTTTCCGGCTTCTAGCCCATAACATATATAGTACAGATTAATTAGTGTGTTAGAGATCTACACACCTGATTACAGTCAAGACGATACTTTCTATGTCGGCACTGTCAGTAGCCGATACGACTGCTAACTGCCTAAGGTTTTGCTCCGAAGCCGGTCCACAACTCGACGGCCAATCTCGTACTGCTGACACCGCTTGTTTTTTTAAACTTAAGGATTGGGTTTACAGATCCAATCCCCTCCTTCGCCTGATCGATATTTGATTAAAGACCTTATCAGTTGCTACCATCACAACATGTGGTTGTTAATCCATATCATAGAGTTAAGACCACAAATACAATAAACGAACCTAACAAAAATCTAAAGAGAACCCCTTACCTCGAAATCCTGAAAGGAGATGGAGTTTAGAGACTAGCGGTTTCCGGATTTTAGATCTAGACGATCTACTTCGATTCCCGATGTGTCGCCCCAAAATTCTAAAGAAAAATCTTATCACGCCAACTAGCCTTTCGGCTTTGGCCTCCAAAAACCGGAAGAGAAGAAAAAAGAACAGAAGAAATCGGCACTTACCTTAACATAGAGAATTCGGCAACTCCTAGGGAATTTTGGCTTTTGAGAAGATCAGAAAGAAAAGATGATCTGAAGAGATCTATGAAGATTCGGCTTTGATGAAGAAATCGGCAAAGAGAAGGGAATAGACAAGGGTATTTGGCTATGGAGATGAAAGCAGAGAAAATAATGGAATTTCAGCTTTTGCATAAAAGTGGAGATGAGAGAATAGGATTAGGGGTTTCAGCTTTTGAATAATGAGAGAAAAGAATGGGAAATAAAACCCTAATACTGAAAATAAAAAGATATTCCCCTCACTTAAACACAAAATTTCGGCACCTACCACCTAAAACCCGAAAATGTCCTTTTTTAAAATTAAAACTAAGCTATTAATCAAGGGAAATTTCGGCACCCCTTGAACATACCAGAACCGATTCCTCCTCCCCCTCAGTGTTGGAATTTTGGCCACCACTGTGACCAGCAAATAATTCCTAAATTTTCTCCCTTATCTTCATTTGATCACTCATCAACCAGTGACCAAGATGACACCTCATCTTCTTCTTTTTATCTGCCACATCATCAGCCATATTATCTACATTATCTAAACATTTATTCCCCCTATTTCCAAGCCCCATTGCTGTCCAACCTTCTTCCCCTTTTAATGCTAAAAATAATTAAAATTAAATAAGAAAGTTGGGCTTCATGCGACTCGAACTTGGGCCTCCTCAGCTGACGCCACCTCCCTACTCTCTAAGTGGCGCCACTTTGCCATTGGGCCACAAGCCCATTTGTGTCTTAAAACACAGATAACAACTTTTAAGCCCTATCCTACCCGGCTCTCCACTAGAGTGCCCAACAGAAAATTTTAACTAAGGCCTCGGCCCAACCCTAAGCCCAATCTGAACCCCTTAAACACCCTAATTAACACATTGAGCATAACATAAACATCACAGCACATTAAATGCAAAGCCCCTCCAAATCAGGATGTTACAGTTCAAGAGATGCTGCAAGTAGGGGTGATCAGTGATAGCAACAGTCCATTTGCATGCCAAATTGTTATGGTTTAGAAGAAAGATGGGAGCTGAAGAATGTGTGTTGATTATAGACAACTCAACTAGCTTACCATCAAGGATAAATTTCCTATCCTTGTGATTGAAATGCTGTTGGATAAGCTGGGAAAGGCCAGTTTCTTTTCTAAGTTAGACCTTAGGTCAGGATACCACCAGATTTAGATGTGGGAACAAGACGTCCATAACACTGCATTCAGAACATATGAGGGACATTATGAGTTCATGGTCATGCCCTTTGGCTTAACTAATGCTCCATCCGGTTTTAAGGTATTGATGAACCACCTTTTTAAGCAATTTCTTAGGAGGTCAGTATTGGATTTTTTATGACATTCTTGTGTATTCAAAAGATTGGCAAGACCATTTGAGCCACTTATTAGCTATATGCCAAAAGGTCTAAGTATAGCTTTGGTACCAGACAAGTGGACTATCTAGGCCATATCATCTTTGTTGGCACTATTAGCATGGATAAGTACAAGGTAGAAAGAGTTCTTACTTGGCCAACTCCTCAATCTATAAGGGACTTAAGGGGGTTCTTCGGTCTTTCTGGTTACTACCGAAGGTTCATTAAAGGATATGGGTTTATAACTGCTTCTCTAACCACTCTTCTCAAGAAGGGAGCTCATTGGAAATGGGATGAAGCTACCCAATCTTCCTTTCAACACCTTAAGGAAGCCATTTGCCAAGCACCTATGTTGGCCTTGCCTGACTTTTAGAAATAATTTTGTGTGGAAATTGTTGCTTGTAGGCAAGGGGTAGAGGCAATTTTACAGTAGAAGAGGAAACCTATATCATATTTCAGCAAGGCTTTAGGTGTCAAGCATCAAGCCCTGTCTATTTATGATAAAGAGATGATAGAAGTGATTCTAGCAGTTAAGAAATGTCATCCTTATTTGATTGGTCGCCATTTCCAAATTAAGACTGATCAGCAAAGCCTTTCGTTTTTATCTAACCAACAGGCCATTACCCTTTACCAGCAAAAATGGGTGGCAAAGATGCTTGGATATGATTTCTCCATTGCATACGGGAAGGGGACTCAGAATACAAGAAGTGTGACTGATGTCTCAAGATAATTCACAAACAATCATGCATTGCCAATTCAACTAGAAGGATACTAAAGATTCAAATAGATTCAAGCCAAAATTTTTAAAGCACAAAAATATAGGTGTCTCCCCTTATCTAAACAATTACCTTAAATTCAAAATCAACAAGAATTGATATCCTCACTAAAGATTCACTCAAAGCATTCAAAGTGTTTAAGGTTCAAATATTAAGCACTTAACAGTCAAACGAGAAATGTCATTACCGTAGGCTTGCTTAAAAATCAAATCTCCACCACTATAAAATGAGATGGCACACCAATCAAGAGGTCTTTAAAAGGTTGTAATGGGGCTTAGGTTAAGGGTATGGAAAATGCCAAAAAAGTTGGTTATAATCGAGATCGAGTTAATAAGTTACCAAACTAGAAAAAATAATCAGTTGTTGATTTAACATAATTAACATCAACAAGACTAATCAAGAATAAAAACGAGCTTTTCAATAGAATATGCAACTAACGATTCAAGCTCAATCAAATATATATGTTTTTTTTTCATTTTCATTTTTTTATTTTTTAGAACAAGAATAAAATTCAGTAATTCAAGAAAAATGAAACATAGTTAGGCAACTAACCAAATCAAATCTCGACAAAAAGGGAGTCAATAAGATGGGAAAAAAATTACAAAAAAATATATGGGTAATAAGTTAACATTAATGGGTTAATAAAAAAATGTGTTAGGATCAATGGAGTTCACTAAGGGTTAATTCAATAGGTAATGTTTTTACAGGTTAAGTGGGTTAAAACCTAAGTGCCTCTATCATCTCGGTATATCAAATCAATGGTGTGGTCTTGACATAGATAATCGAAGCAAGTTCTAGAATAAAAAATCAAGTTGACACACTTATAACTAATAATAAAATGAGCATGAAATAAAATATATGCTCTATAGGCTCAAAAGCTCACAAAAAATTATGGTTTTGATGTCAAACTTGCAATTTCAAAATTTCAAGATAATAATTCTATTCAAGGAGACAACCTATAATATTATTTCTGAAAAACAACTTATCATGCTCGGATCTTTCATGTCTTAAAGACTGAATCAACCAATGAACAAATATCCACAAATAAATGCAAAGCAACATCAATGAAAATTCCAAATTTTTTTAAAGAATTCACTCTAATGGAGGGTATGAGGAAATTACTTAAACACAACAAGTAATTCAGGGATTCTATCACAAATATATAAACAACCTCCCCACACTTAAGATGTACATTGCCCTCAATGTACAAATAGATAAAAGCATAGAATAAGTACAATATGAAAAAAGAGGGAGAGAACTGAAACTACCTTGAATATGGATGAAATCGCTGGAATAGAGAAAACCTGAATTGTGAGCAAATCTAAATGTAGTGCATGTTTTCGAGCAAACTAATAAGAAGATAAACACAAATAAATAAGAAGATTTAGATGTTACAAACTGGAATAAAAACAACCATCGAAATAATAAAAATAAAAACATAGTTCAAAATCAAAATAAAATAAAGAAGTCTCACAAATAAAAATAAAACAATCGAAAATAAAAAAAGAAGTCTAACTAAAAATAAAATAAATCAAACAAATAAAATAAAAGTAGATCAGAGATTGTCATTGTGAGGTGCATCGGGATCGTGCGGCGCATGACTAGTAGGAGAAATATGAAGCTACTGGCACATCTGTTGCAAAGTCGTGTTAATGCTATCGAATCACTTAAAGTATCGTTGCTCGAAACGGGTGAACCGTTTAGAAAGATCCTCGAGTATAACGGTAGAAGCAACAGTAGGGTGACTCAGAGGTGGAGAATGAGGTGGATCCTCATAGAGAAAAGGATCATCGTTGGGGAAGTCCTTAAGCTCATCTTGAGGGTCAGAATGAGACAATCTATATCGAGGAGGACCCACGCCACACTGCCACTAGACCATCCTCATGTAACTCATAATTGATTATCCCTGCAGGATCATCTGTTTAACCAACATAAATGAGGATGACTGCTTTGAAGAATCATAGAAGCCAAAATGTCCTGCAAGATAAGTCACATAAGGGCCCAAAAAGAAAGGACCGTTCCGACTACGCTCTATCTAGTGGCGGCAAACAAGAGCGACGAAGTAGGCCACATCAATGGGGTGCCACTGTGTCATACACCAAATAAAGTAGGTGTCAGTCGTACTAACGACCCCAGTACTTTCCTTACAGCTCGTTAGTGTGTGTGCGAGAATAGCATGAATGAAACAGAGGGCAAGAGGTAAACATGTGGCCTTCGACTAACTCGAACTATATGGTATTGTCGTCCCAGAAATATTAGTCCAACAAAGAGATGGTGATCGATGGATATGTCGATATAAGGTGGGGAATGCCTCGGTGCTCATGAACTCCTCAGAGTAAAGTCCAAGCGTGGCTCCAAAGCTCGAGACGCTTAGATAACGTGTTGTACCACCCAACCAAAATGGACGGTGCGTGGCTCATTATGTGTTGTTATCGTGTGCTATAGGAAAAAGGTCAAACATAATTATAATGTAATCTCTGAATAGGTGGGCTCGAGAGTGGAGAAAAGTCGGTCCTATGGAGTTGTCTCGATCAATGCACGTATTATATTGACAAAGTGTACTATCTGTCATGCCTCCCAGTCTATGCAATGCCCTAAACCCAAGGGCCTCTGCTTGGGAAGCTGATATTGGTCCTCGTGAGGACCCAGTGGAAACTGTAGAAAAGGATGGCGT
Source organism: Gossypium australe (assembly GCA_005393395.2). NCBI lineage: Eukaryota > Viridiplantae > Streptophyta > Magnoliopsida > Malvales > Malvaceae > Gossypium > Gossypium australe. The sequence continues at coordinate 115,083,792 of CM016621.1, forward strand.
GCTTCGGAGGACGGGCCTAAGGATGAGGACGCGCCTGGAGTCTTTCACTTTGTCAAAGTGGGGACGATAACCTTAGTTTTACTGCGCGTGTTTGTCATGGTGTACCTAGAATAACAAATGATGTCTATAAATCAAAGATCCGAAAGAATAAGTCGCATCAATAAGCTAATCGAGCAACTACACCAAGCAGTGAACAAGTAAAACAAATCAGAGCAAGCCAAAACAAATTACAAGAGTTGAAGTATGAAATACACAATGAACACAGTTACCCAATCCAATCGATCGCACAACGAACACCTATTTAATAGATGCTACCTAAAAATGAAATACAACAAAATCTAAATCGAAGCTAACATGAATTGAATAAGATGATTAATTAAACTAACTAAACAAATAAGAGCAAATTCATAATAAGATAATAATGAAAATAGTGAATAACTAATAGACATGAATCTAGCAATCTAATCCTAAACAAAGGTGTAACCAGCAACCTAATAAAACTAACATTGCATTAATAATAATAATAATAATAATAATAATAATAATAATAATAATAATAATAATAATAATAATAATAATAATAATAAATAGAAACTAAATATAATAAATATAAAATAAAAATAAAAATAAAGTAAGTAATAGACAAATAATAATAAGAAAAATCAAATAAAGTAAAATAAAATAAAATAAAATAAAATAAAAAATAAATAATATAAAGAAAGAACAAAGGACCAAACGGTGGTGGGTGGCTTTCCAGACGACAGTGGAGGCGAGTATGGCGATGACGGTAGGAACGACGGGGGCACTGGTAGTGTTTCGAAGAGGAGGGGCTGAAAGGAGAATGTGAAGGCGGGTGGAATAGAGGCGAATGGTGAAAACGTCGGTGAAAGGACGGATGAAAAAGGAAGAGGGAAAATTGGAGCTATGGTATGCAAGTTTGGTGGTTGTGGAATGTTAGAATGTTGATGTGAGGGACAGTGAAAGGTCGTTAAGCAATTGGTGATGAGGAGGGGTGAACGGAGACTAGTAGTGACAATGGAAAAGTCTTGGGGTTTGGGTATTACGGATGGTGTGATGAGAGGGTGGATAAGGAGAGAGATTGGGGAAAGGGAGGTTCGTGTGAGGGAGAGAAGAGCGAAATGGGAGGCTGTTGGTCGGACCGAAGTTAAGGAGATCAGTGGGAAGGGAAGGGGAGAAAACAACACAAATAACAAAAAGGGGAAGAAGAAGTAAAAGTGAAAAAAATGATTAGGGTTAGTTGTGACAAAAAAGGGGGGCACGGTTGTGTAAAGGCCCATGTTGGGCCACAAGGCCTTATCCCTTGCCCATGTGCTCCGTCTTAGCCTGTGTGTCAATCGAATAACTAAAACAAAATTTAGCCTATTTTCAACAAGGCCTAAGATACACCCATGTGTCTAGGCTGTGTGAGAGCACCCTTGGCTTCTCCCATACTTGTGTGAGCGGCCGTGTGGGGTACACGATCTCACACACTCCTGAGTGACTAGTTGTGTGTTACACACGGCCGTGTCTTTATCCTGTGTAACTCACTGTTTTGAAATAAATTTAAAAATTTTACTCCAGTATACAAACGGCCTAAGACATGCTCGTATGTCCAGGCCGTACGACTCACACAGCCTAGGACACTCCCATATGTCCAGGCTGTACGACTCACAAGACCATGTCTTCAAACCATGTAACATTCTGCTGTTGTGTGTGTCGCAAAAGAATTGGAAAAATTTAGCTCTAGTATGCACATGACCTGGGATACGTTCGTGTGTCCAGGCCGTGTGTCACACATGGCCGTGTTGCCAGGCCATGTGTACCACTCCCAACCATGTGGTTCACTTTTTTTTTACAAATTAAACATGGAAAAAAATTAAGGGGATTAACAAAATTGAAACACTCGTGTTGCCTCCCGAGAAGCGCTTATTCAAAGTCGAAGCTTGGCTTTCCCTTTTTACTCATGGCTGATTTAGATTTTGGAGTCGGAGCTCCTTTCCGTCATTATTAATATCACCTCCAATACAATATTTGAGTCGATGATCGTTTACCTTAAATGTGTAGTATTCAGGATGTGTTAACTCTACTGTACTGTAGGGAAAAATGATTTTTACCACATAAGAACCTGACCATCTCAATTTTAGCTTTCCCGGAAACAATTTGAGCCTTGAATTATATAAAAGCACTCGATCTCCAACTGTGAATTGTTTGGGTTGCTTTAAACGAGTTTCGTGGCATTTTTTTGTTGCTTCTTTGTATAGTTTCGAGCTCTCGTAAGCATTTACTTGCTTTTCGTCTAACTCATTAGTTGTAATTGTCTCTTATCACCTGCAGTTTAGGATCGAAATTTAGAAATCTTATTGCCTAAAATGCTTTATGTTCGAGTTCTAATGGTAAGTGATAGCTCTTCCCATAAACAAGTCTGCAGGGGGATGTTCTTATAAGCTCATAAAACATCATCTAATTTTAAAGCCCAATCCTTCCTATTTGTCTCTATTGTCTTTTCAAGGATGCGTTTCAATTCTCGGTTCAACACTTCAACTTGGCCACTAGTTTGAGGATGATAAGGGGTAGATGTACACCGTATTTCTTAAAAATCTTATCAAATTGAATGTTACAAAAATGTGTACCCTATCAGTAATGATTGCTCGAGGTGTTCCAAAATGAGTGAATAGTTTCTTAAGAAATCTAACGACCACCCTAGCATCATTAGTTGGAAAAGGTTGAGCTTTAACCCATTTCGAAACATAATCAACTGCTACCAGTATGTATTTATTACCATAAGAACTTGGAAATGGTCCCATGAAATCAATACCCCAAATGTTCAAAATTTGACAAGAAAACATGTAAGTTTGAGGCATTTCATTATGTTTGGAAATATTACTTGTTCTCTGGCATCTATCACAAGAAGTAACATACCTGTTAGCATCTTTGAATAGTGTGAGCCAATAAAATCTTGATTCAAGTGCTTTATGTGCTATCCTAATCCCACTATAATGTCCTTCTGTCAGTCTCAAATGACAATGAACCAAAATTTTATTCGCTTCCGGCTTTGTAACACACCTTCGAACTACCTGATCTGCACATACATGAAAAAGAAAAGGATCCTCCAAAAAATAGTCTTTTACATCAGCAAAGAATCACTTCTTTTGATGATGAGTGAACCCTTTTGGTAAGATGTTAGCAATAAAAAAAATTCACGATATCTGCAAACCAAGGGCCTTCAGAATTTTTACCGAAAAGAGTCGTCATTCAAGAAATGATTCTTTTAAGTCATTCTCATTAAGCTACTCAAGATGGGGATTCTCGAGTCTCGAGAGGTGGTCTGCTGCAAGATTTTTAGCCTTTTTCTTATCCTTGATCTCCAAATCAAATTCCTGCAATAATAAAATCCACCTTATAAGTCGAGGTTTTGCATCTGGTTTAGTCAAAAGTTAGTAAAGAGCAGAGTGGTCAGTGAACACAACAAAAATAAACAATATTAAATAAGATCTAAATTTATCGAATGCAAAACCATAACTAACAATTCTTTTTCGGTAGTGGTGTAATTCTCTTGTGCGTCTATTAAAGTCTTGCTAGCATAATAAATCGACTAAAACGGCTTGTCTCTTCGCAATCCAATAATTGCACCTACTACAAAATCACTCGCATCAAACAATAGTTCAAAAGGTAAATTCCAATTAGGTGCAACCATAATTAGGGCATTAACTAATTTTTCCTTAAGAACATTAAATGCCTCTAAACATTCTTGATTGAAATTAAAAGACACATATTTTTCTAGAAAATTAGTTAAAGGCTTAGCTAATTTAGAAAATTTTTTGATAAATCTTCCAGAAAACCTAGCATGTCCTAAGAAACTTCTAATAGCCTTAACTGAATTAGGGGGAGGTAGTTTTTTGACGGTTTTCAATTTTTGCTGTATCAACCTCAATCCCTTTACTAGAAATTTTATGGCCCAAAACAATCCCTTCTTAAACCATGAAGTGACATTTTTCCCAATTAAGCACAAGGTCCGTTCCTCACATCTTATCAAAACTAATTTTAAATTATTAAGGCAAAGATGGAAAGAATTACTGAATACCGAGAAATCATCCATAAATACCTCCATAATGTCTTCTACAAGTTCATCAAAGATGGCAAACATGCAACGTTGAAAAGTAGCAAGAACATTACATAATCCAAAAGGCATTCTTCGGTAAGAAAACACACCATATGAACATGTAAATTGATCCTCTAGAGCTATTGGAATTTGGAAGTAGCCAGAAAGCCCATCTCGGAAGCAATAATACATGTGACCAGATGTTGCACAAACGATAGAGGAAAATGGTCTTTCCTAGTAGCATCGTTCAACTTCCTATAGTCAATACAAACTCTCTATCCCGTGACTATTCTTGTTGGAATCAACTCATTCTTCTCATTAGCTACAACAGTCATGCCTCCTTTCTTATGAACAACCTGCACAAGACTCACCCAAGTACTATCAAAAATAGGGTAAATAACTCCAGCATCTAGAAGTTTAATTACCTCAACTTTGACAAATTCCTTTATGTTGGGATTTAACCTCCTTTGAGCTTGCACACATGGCTTATACTCATCTTCCATTAAAATTTTATAGGTGTAAAAAGAAGGACTGATCCCTCTAATGTCTAAAATTTTCCAAGATATAACTTTTTTGTGTTCCTTTAACACTTGCAGTAACTCATCTTTCTCATTCGGCTTTAATTTTGAAGCAATAACCACCAACAATGTAAAATTGTTTCCAAGGAATGCATACTCCAAATGATTTGGCAATTGGTTCAGTTCCAATTTGGGAGGTTCTTCAATAGAGGGTTTCAATTTAAGTTCTTTACTTACTTCAATGGACTCATAATTTTTCTGTCTCAGTGGAGACTCATTAGTATCTAGATCAATTCTCATCACATTTATCACAACATTATCTCCATCGACCTCCTCTCCTTGAATAAGACACAGCTTCAACGTATCCTTATGAATAATTTCCTACAAAGAATCTTGAATAGCATGATCAATAAAATCAATAAAATAACAGAAATCATCTTGTTCTCTAGAAAATCGCATGGCATGGTAAATTTGAAAAATGATCGCATCATCACCCACCCTAAGCACAAGTTTATCGTTACCTACATCAGTAATAGCTCTAGCAATGGCTAAAAAGGGTTAACCTAAAATTAAAGGCACCTCAACCTCCTTATCCATGTCAAGTATAACAAAATCAACAGGGAATATGAATTTACTACTTTCACAAGTACATCTTCAATAATACCCCTAGGATATTTAACAGATCTGTCAACTAATTGAATACTCATCCTAGTTGGTTTTGGTTCTCCAAGACCAAGTTGCTTGAACATTTTATAATGCATCAAATTAATATTGGCACCCAAATCAGTCAATACTTTTTTCAGTGTTTAAACTACCAATAAAACAAGAAATAGTAAAACTTCCTGGATATTTTAGTTTGGTGGGCAGTTTATTTTGGAGAATGGCTGAACACTCCTCATTGAGTTCAACACTGGATAGCTCTTCAAACTTCCTTTTATTTGTTAAAAGCTCCTTTAAAAATTTTGCTTATGTGGGCATCTGCGAAAGAGCTTCAACAAAAGGTAAGTTAATATGTAATTGTTTAAAAAGTTCAAGAATTTTACCAAATTGTTCATCCATGCGGTCTTTCTTCAACTTTTGTTGGGTATGGTATCAGTGGTTTGTATTCTTTAATTACCGGTGTTTTGAATTTTTTCGGTTTTTGCCACCCCATCATCTTTCTCATTAGTTTCTTGTTTCAGCTTCTTTTAGGGTTCAGACAACTCCTTCCCATTCCTCAAAGTACCTGCCTTCACATTCTCTTTTGGGTTGGGTTCAGTGTTACTAGGTAAGCTACCATGCTGTCTTTCTGCAACTAGTTTAGCAAGCTGCCTAATTTGATTTTTGAGCCCATGAATTGGTGCTTGCTAATTTTTTAAAGTTGTTTAGTGTTTTGAAATTGAGTTTCTAACATCAAAATAAATTTGGCTAACATCTCTTTAAGATTCATTTGTTTTTTCTTGCTGATAAGGTTGCTGAAAACCAAGAGGGGGTTGTGACCTTTGATTTCCTTGACCACTCCAAGAGAAATTTGGATGGTTCCTCCAACATAAATTATACGTATTGCTACAGGGATTATTTGGAGATCTAGAATTATTACCCATAAAGTTGACTTGCTCATGCTCCATGTTAGACTTGAAGGGTGAATATTCTGAATTAAGCATCCCCGCTCCATTCGCATCGCACTGCATCACTAGATTCACTTGTTTAGACAAATTTAAACCATTAATTTTCTTACCAAGAGCTTCAACCTGATTAGCTAGCATAGAAACTGCATCAATATAAAAAACTTGGTTGCCCTGACAGGTTTTACTCTCGTAACTTACCACTAATAATTATTCAGTGCCATTTGCTCAATAAGTTCTTGAGCTGCCTCAGGTGTTCTGTTATTTAAAGTTTCGCTAGCTGCTGCATCAATCATATGTCTAGTTGAGGGGTTCAAACCATTGTAAAAAGTTTGAACTTGGAGCCAGAAAGGTAATCCATGATTGAGGACACCTTCTTAACAAATCCTTGAATCTCTCCCATGTATCATAAAGAGTCTCAATATCAAACTGAACAAAAGAAGAGATGTCATTCCTCAACTTAGCTTTTTTAGTCGGTGGAAAATATTTTAACAAATTTTTTTCAATCATCTGTGCCTAAGTAGTGATAGAACCTCATGGTAAAGAGTTTAAGCATTGCTTTGCCTTGCTCCTCAATGAGAATGGGAACAACCGTAAGTATGACATCATCATCAATGCCATTGATCTTGAAAGTGTCACAAATCTCTATAAAGTTAGCTAGATGAGCATCCGGATCTTTATCTTGCAAACCATCAAACTAAACATATTGTTGCACCATCTGAATTGTATTTGATTTGATCTCAAAGTTTTTTACATTAATAGTCGGCCTTGTAACACCCCTAAACCGTATCTGTCGCCGGATTAGGGTTAAAGGCGTTACTGAACAGATCAAAAACTTTTACAGACATTTCGTATTACAATCCATTCAATGCAATCAAAGAGTCCCTTTAATAGGTCAACAAGGCCTTCAACTTGCTTTAGAATAGGGTCAGGACTAAACCGAACACATGCAGAAATTCTCAGAAATTTAAAATTTTTTCTAAGTTACTGTAACATCCTAGAATTAAGGGTTATGCATTTTACGTTTTCTGTGTGTTTGGCTTGTTCTGTTTGTTAATTTGGTGTGTTTGGGGGTTCTGGAAAGTCTCGGGGTCAAGCTAGAGCCTTGGTAAAAATTTTGTTTTTAGGCACTTTAGGGGAGAGCTGGTTGAGGCAGGTCTTAAGAGTAATTTCTTTTGTTTGTTGACACAAGAAGAAGTGTGGTAGAGTGGCAAGAAGATGCCACTTAAGGTGCAAGGGAAGTGGCGTCACAAGGGAGTAGCAGGGGAAGGAGTTCGAGTCTCGTCAGCAGCATTCAGAAGCTTTATTTTTGTGCTTAGGGAGCTAAGGTGTTGGCATTCGGCTGGACTCTTCATGGTGGCTGTTGAATGAGTCAAATGCTTTTGAATGAGTGGTGGAGAGGTGCTTGTGGTGTTTGAATGGGTCAACAAGTTTGAATAGGTGTGGGGGAGTGAAAGTAGGAGGAAATCGTGCGGTTTGGAGTTGGTTGTAGAGTTGGCCGAAAGTTGGGATGTATGGGTGTAACACCCCAAACCTGGCCCATGAGCCATGACCGGATCTGGTATGTCACGGAGTAAAAGCGTTTTTGAAAGATTTTGATTAATAGGTGAAAATCTGAAAATATTGTTTATAAAACGGTGTCTAAGAAAAAGAAGCATTTGGTGGGATTGATTTATAACATGGTTGAGTTGAAACCCCTTTTTGTTTTCCTATGAAAATATTTGATCATTTAAATTTTTAGAAAACCTCAGAGTTATAGTTAACTTGGTAATTTTGCTACCCGATGGTAACATCTTGAAAACATTACTTTTAACCGATTTGTTTAACAATTTATAAATTCTTTAATAATATACGGAGATAAGGTAAAAACAACTACTTAAACATCCAAAATAACAACTAGCGGCCATATTACAAACCAAACCAAAATTTAGTAAATAATAATAAACTTTAACGGTGCGAAATAAAATTACAAAACTGAGGAACAAGCATGGCCGCCTCGAGTCCTCTCCGGCTCCATCCCCGCGATCTACTCACCTGCAAAATGATATGGGAAGGGGTGAGTCACCAAGACTCAGTGTATAAATTCCCAACCCGAAAATGCAGCTCATACACAAGATATTAGTAAGACATGCAAACATGCAACCCAAGCTAGCCATCCATACTCCTTTTTACTACCCCGTGTGGTCAAAACCACTGGTGGTCAAAACCACTGGTGACCGAAGTCACAAATCAAATGATGGGGCCAACCCATCGTGTGGTCAAAACCACTGATGACCATAGGTCACAATTATCAATATGTGGTCAAAACCACTGGTGGTACCAAACCACTAGGACTTAGTCACAATTTATATCACGGTGTGGTCAAAACCAGTGGTGGCCGAAGTCATAATTAATCCGATGAGGCCAACCCATCTTGTGGTCAAAACCACTGGTGACAGTCCATAGAGGTCATTCCCCTCCTCTCATCAATCCCACCATCATCATGCTCACATAACAAGTATCATAATCCCATATATCATGCATTTATGTATAGCATAGCATTTAACAGCATATGATGGCATACACGAACATACATCGTAGATTACGTAATAGAGGACTTACCCGGAATCCAAGCTTATGCCCACAAGGCAAAGTTACTACACGAGAGGTTATACAGCAACATAATAAACAGTCTATACTAATAAAGTGTGTAAGAGTTTACACACCTGTTTAATCGAAGATCTAAAGAGAAATCCCGAATCTATCACAAAAACCCGAAACGTGCCTTTACTCCTCCTACAATCGGTTACTATGGTTAGTATTAAAAAGCCTTATTCGGCTAAACTAATAATCCCGAAGGATTAATCGCACTCAAAACAGAATAGGGCCCTAGGCCGAATCTTTATTATCACTTACCAAAGCAAATTGAAATCCCGGAATTGCCACTGGTGCCTTGAGTAGTCGAGATCCTACACACCACATGTCAGATAAATCCATATTCAAAGCCCTTAGCCGAAACTACATGTCACCTTACCTTGAAGAAGCGAAACCCGAAAGATCTCCTTACTCCTTTAACGCTATCCTCCCTTGACTACAAAACAAGACATGAAACTAAGGTCCTAATAAGGTTCGGCCAACCCAAAATATTAAGGCTTACCATTGCTTTCGGCATACCAAAAGAGAAAGAACCCAAAGTCGAATGCTAAAGAGAAAATACTTACCACTACAGATCAACTTCCCGAAAACTCCTTCCCTCTTTGCCTTCTGAAAGATTTGGCCACAGTTTGCGAAATATAGAGCAAATGAGGCTACAATATTCGGCCTACGCAAAGAAAAGAAGAACAAAAAGAACCCTTTTTGCTATACGGCTATGGCTTCAAGATATAACTAAAATATTGGCTATGGTATTCCTTTAAGATGTCAAGCAAGGAGAAGAGAAGAAGATGTACCAAGGTTCGGCCAAGCTCCAAGCCGAAAATACCACCCTAGGACTCCTTCCAAAACCGAAACTCAAGCCCTTGGAGTCTCTCTTTTTCGGCCAAAGCTCCCTAAGGTGATAAATCCCATCACCATTTGAAATAAAATAAAACATTATTTAACAAATCTTCCCATCACTTAATCCCTTCTTCCAATAATTAAAATAAAGATTTTTACCCATACTTCCAGCAGCTTTTAAAAACAATAACCTGCCCTCATCTATTTGAGAGCCCATGCAGGCCACTAGCTCACTCCTTGCCGGCCAAAAAGAAAGAGAGGAAAAAGGAAATAAAACCATCCATTGCTGCCCATGTTACTCGAACATGGGACCTCACTGCCGCAGCCCCATATAGCGTCCCTAGCCACACGGCCAAGGCGTTTTCTTTGGCCTAAACTCGCCACAAATTCTTTTAAGAGCTCCCTCATTAGTTCCCCTTTCTTTTAACGCCAAAAGCCAAAATAAAACACCCAACTGCTGCTCTCACTCCTCGAACTCAAGACCTGCTGGAGCTTCACTGCAGGTAACGCCCCAGCCACTCCACCAGGCCGACTTTCATGTCCACCAACTCCCACGAAATCTTTTGAAGCCTCCTTACTTAGCCCCTTCCTTTTTAGCGCCCAAAAACCCAAAAATAAAACACCCCATTGCGTCCCTCGTGACTCGAACTCGAGTCCATACACTAAGGCTCTTAAGTGGCGCCCCAAGCCACTCCACCAAACCGACTTTCATGCCCAAGCTCCTTACCATTTTATCTTTAAGACCTTCCCAGCCCATCACTCCACTCATAACGCAAAAATAAAAGCCCCAAGCGCAAATCTTGGCAGCTCGAACCCTTGCTTTGCCGCATCATTCTAGCTCCCTAGGTAGCGTCCCAACCACTCTACCAGCTGCTTTCTTGTGTCATGCTTCGCCCCAATTAATATTTAAAGCCTCCTCACTTAGCTTTTTCTTCTCATGTGCTAAAAAAAAGTTTTCAGCCCTAAGTCCGACCTAACCCGGGGTTATGACTAGACCCTAGAATATATCAAACAACCATAACATACGCATTTCTTCAGGCATTCACATGAAAATAAATAAATCGCAAACAACCCCTAATTCAAGATGTTACAGTTCTACCCCCCTTAAAAATAATTTCGGCCTCGAAATTACCTGGATCAGAAGAGTTGGGGGTATTGCTGCCGCATCACATCCTCGGGTGCCCATGTGGCCTCTTCCGTACCATGGTTCCGCCATAACACCTTTACCAACGGTACCGACTTCCTCCTCAGAACTTTGACATCTCGATCTAAAATCTGTACCGGCTCCTCCTCGAAGGTCAAGTCTGCGTTTACTTCATTCTCCGCAACCGGCACGATGTGTGATGGATCTGATCGATAGCGCCTAAGTATTGACACATGGAAGACGTCATGAATCTGACTTAATTCTGCCGGCAATTCGAGCTGGTAAGCTACTGGTCCCACACGTTTCAACACTGTGTACGGCCCGATGAACCTAGGGCTTAGCTTGCCCTTCCGGCCAAACCTCAGCACCTTCTTCCAAAGTGATACCTTCAAGAAGACCTTATCACCCACTGCATACTCCACATCCCGGTGCTTAAGATCAGCGTATGATTTCTGCCTGTCCGATGCCTCCTTCAGACGAGTCCGAATTACCCTAACCTTATCTTCCGTCACTGCCACCAACTCTGGCCCCAATATCTGACGCTCACCCAGTTCTGTCCAACAAGTAGGAGTACGGCATTTCCGACCATACAGCGCCTCATACGGTGCCATCTGAATACTCGCTTGATAACTGTTGTTATAAGCGAATTCTGCCAAGGGTAGGTACTCCTCCCAACTACCACGGAAGTCCAAAACACAGCCCCTTAACATATCTTCCAACACCTGGATTACTCTCTCAGATTGTCCATCAGACTACGGATGAAAGGCCGTGCTGAAATTTAACTTCGTACCCAACGCCTGATGTAAGGCCTTCCAAAATCTCGACGTGAACCGGGGATCTCTATCTGAGATAATGGACACAGGTACTCCATGCAACCGTACTATCTCAGCTATATACAGCTTGGCCAACCTCTGAAGCGAGTAGTCAACCCTTACCGGTAAGAAATGGGCCGATTTAGTTACCCGGTCTACTATCACCCATATTGAGTCTTTTTTACTGGGCATAAGGGGAAGCCCACTTACAAAATCCATCGAAATCCCCTCCCACTTCCACTGTGGGATCTTTACCGGCTGTAACAGCCCTGATGGCAACTGATGCTCAGCCTTAACTTGCTGGCATGTCAGACACTTGCCCACTAACTCGGTTACTTCCCGCTTAAGACCCAGCCACCAAAACTGCTCCCTTAAATCCCGATACATCTTGCTGCCTCCAGGATGCATAGCGTACAGGCTACTATGAGCTTCTTTAAGGATCCGCTGCCTCAAAACATCATCCTTAGGCATACATACTCTCCCCTGAAAATACAACACACCATCACTACCCAAGCTGAATCCTTCGGCCTCACCACTCTGTACTTGCAACCTCCGAGTACTCAAAACTTCGTCAGTCGACTGCCTCTCTTTAACCTCATTGATCCAAGGCAGTTTTACCCGCAATTCCGCCAGAAGACTACCATCCTCATAGAGGCTTAGGTGAGTAAACATTGCTAGCAATTCTGCCACCACTTTACGACTCAAAGCATCAGCGACTACATTAGCCTTGCCCGGATGGTATTCGATAGAGCAGTTGTAGTCCTTCAGTAACTCAATCCACCTTCGCTGCCTCAGATTTAAATCTTTTTGGGTTAAGAGGTACTTCAGGCTCTTGTGATCCGAGTACACCACCGACTTCTCTCCATACAGATAGTACCTCCAAATTTTCAAGGCAAAAACCACAGCAGCCAATTCCAAATCATGTGTCGGATAGTTACCTTCGTGAGGCTTCAACTGCCGTGACGCATAAGCGACCACCTTCCCTTCTTGCATCAACACACACCCTAGACCCGTATGTGATGCATCACAATACACGGTGAATTCCTTTCCTGACTCAGGCTGAATCAAGACTGGTGCTTCTGTCAAAATCTTCTTTAGTTTGTCGAAACTCTCTTGCTGCTTCTCAGACCATACAAACAGAACTCCTTTTCTCAGCAACTTGGTCAACGGTGCTGCGATTAAGGAGAAATTTTCCATGAATCTTCTGTAATATCCTGCCAACCCCAAAAAACTTCAGATTTCCGTAACCGACTTTGGTGGTTTCCACTCCAATACTGCCTCAATCTTACTAGGATCCACCCTGATTCCCTCAGCTGAAACAACATGCCCTAGGAAAGTTACCTCCTTAAGCCAGAACTCACACTTGCTGAATTTGGCGTACAACTGTTTCTCCCTTAGAACTTGCAGAACCACATGAAGGTATGCGTCATGCTCCTCCTCAGACTTCGAGTACACCAAAATGTCATCTATAAACACTACGACGAACCGATCCAGATAGGATTGGAAAACCCGGTTCATTAGGTCCATAAACGCGGCTGGTGCATTCGTCAAACCAAAAGGCACTACCAAAAACTCGTAGTGCCCATACCAAGTACGGAATACCGTCTTATGGATATCAGCTTCCTTTACCTTAAGCTGATGATACCCCGACCTAAGGTCGATCTTAGAAAAAACCGATGCACCCTTGAGTTGATCAAACAAATTATCAATCCTGAGTAAAGGATACCTATTCTTTATTGTCAGCTTGTTCAGCTGTCGATAGTCTATGCACATCCTCATTGTTCCATCCTTCTTTTTGACAAAAAGCACTGGAGCTCCCCAAGGCGATACACTCGGTTGGATGAACCCTCTATCCAACAACTCCTGGATCTGAGCCTTCAACTCCACTAATTCTCTCGGTGCCATCCGATACGGAGCTATAGATACCGGCGCGGTTCCGGGTAACAAATCTATACCAAACTCAACCTCACAATCAGGAGGTAGACCCGGGAGTTCTTCTGGAAACACATCAACATATTCCCCTACGGTCCGCACATCCCTCACTGCTGTATCCTTGGCTTCCAAAGCATAAACATGCACCACATATGCTTCACAACCTTTCCTAACCATCTTTTCCGCCTTCAATGCCAAAACCAGATTAGATAGGTAATCTCTCCTCTTACCTATCATCACCACCTCATCTCCTTCCACGGTCTTTAACACCATGCGCTTAGCTGCGCAATCCAGGCTAGCCTGATACTTTACTAGCCAATCCATCCCGAGGATCAGATCGAACTCCCCAAACGGTAGTTCCATCAAGTCAGCCAAGAACACGACCTCTTGGAGTTCTAGGGGTACGTTCCTATAGAGTTTATTTACTTCTACAGAGTGACCTAGAGGGCTTAACACAGTCATCTTCCTAGAAGTAAGCTCAAAGTCTAAGTTCAGAGTTTTCACCACGCTACTAGCAATGTATGAGTGAGTTGAGCCAACATCAATCAAGGTGCTATAGGGTACTCCAAAGATCAGAAACATACCGGTTATGACGTCCGGTGCGTCGCCCTCCTCTTGACGCCTCGCGGCATAGACCAATCCAGGTTGCCTAGCCTCAGTACCACCGGTACCTCTACTCGATGCCCCACGACCTCTGCCAGCACCATTACCTTCCCTTCCTACACCACGACCTCTCGTGGCTGTTGGCTATCCCTCCTATTCAGTGGACGTTCTTGACCCTCAGACCTTAGCCTAGCTGCCTTTTTCGGACAGTCCCTAACTTGATGTGTCACGGATCCACATTCGAAGCATCCCCGATTACCATTCCAACACTCCCCCGTGTGAGACTTTCCACACCGAGCACACTGTGGCGGCCATTGAGTATTAGCAGCAGCAGCAGCAGGCCTAGCAGCTTGATCTGACCCACCATACCTTGTCCTCTTCTGCTGATTTCCAGAAAACCTCGAAGATCCAAAGCTCCTCTTATTCCAGCTCCTATGCTGATTCCGTCTAAAAGACTTTCTTACCCCTTCAGCAACTTTAGCCTTCTCTACTAGAACAGTGTAACTCCCGTTCCTGTTGCGGAGCTATCATCATCCTCAGCTCATCCCTCAGCCCATCCTCGAATCTGACACAGCGTTCATACTCAGTACTCACAATACCACGAGCATACCTACTCAATCAGAGAAATTCAGCCTCATACTCTGCCACCGTCTTATTACCCTGAACCAGGTTCAAGAAAGCCTTCCGTTGGGCATCCACGTAGCTAGCTCTTATATATTTCATTTGGTAGGCTGCCTTAAAGAATTCCCATGTGAGATCCTCCGCTATCGCTCCATCCCTTACGTGAGCCACCACTGGTATGACTCATCCCGAAGTAGAGAGATTATACCCTTCATCTTTTTCTCAGCTGAAAAATCCAGGTCATCCATGATCCTTTCAGTTGATTCCAACCAATACTCCGCCGTACTGGGAGCCACACCTGATACACCCTGAAATATCTCCGCCCCATTCGCTCGGAGTCACTCAGGTACAGATTTCCGAGCTCCCATACCTCCTCCTGCTCCAGCCATCATCTCTAGAACTCGCAGCACAGCCTGCGATACTGTCTCGCCCCCCGTCTGATCCTGTTGCTCAACACCAAAAGTTGGGGGTGGGGGTGGCGGTGGTATCTCATTATCAGACCCCTGGCCCGACCTAACGGGTTCTGACACAGCCATCCGGCCTCTACCGCGTCCACGACGGCCACGTCCTCTAGAATTCATCTCTTATCGCGTGATCTGTTTTAAAAGTTTTATGAGTTAGTCATTGTTCCACTGATTATTAGCGAAGAAATTTTATGAACTGAGTTTAAAAGTTGTTCTTTCGATCAATCAAGTTTCAAGTCTTCTATCCTAATTCAAAGATACACATTTATTCAGTAGCGCCTACCACACACATTCACTTATTCCATCACCCTTTTTGTCCTATTCCTATCCCGGGGGTATTTTCGTCATTTGCCCTACTGGGGTATTTTGGTAATAAACCAGGGTAAATTTGTAAGGTTTTAATAATTTCGAGGTATTTCAAAAGTTACAAAACAAAAAGGGTTCTTTTTGGGAATTTGTTCTCCAAATTGGTAGTGTTGCAAAGATTTTGAAAATCAGGGTCATTTTGGTAATTTTGTAAGTTAGGGGCAATTTTGTAAATTTTCCAAAATCATGGCATTTTTGATATTTGTAAATTAAGGGTTTTGGGGTTCGTTTGTAAAATAAGAAAAATTTTGTTGAATTTGGGGGGGTAGCTTAGTAATTTTAGAAACCAGGGGCATTTTTATAATTTTACCACTAGGGGTATTTTTGTAATTTCCATAAATCAAAATTTTTCCGACCAATTTTTGTAAAAGAGTCCTCACAAGTTAAAGGGTAATTTTTAAGAGTTTTAAGACTAGAGTTTTTATAAAAATACGGCTAGTTCCCTTTCGGGTTTTAGTTATTGGGTTTAGCCTATGAACAAGTCCTCACGGTTAGGGTGAACCGAAGCTACGCACCAGGTAGGATTCCTGCGAAGAGGAAGTGAGTCACTAGGACTGCTTAAGTACCAGGCTCTTTCGGATCCAATCCTAAACATGCGCACAAGGGTTACCACACCCTAATTCGGCGACTTAATCATAGGTTTGTTTAATTAGGCATTTAAAATCTTATGCGATTATTGGGGTAAACTAGTCCTAGGGTTCACATACCTTTCATACCATCTACATTCCATTTCTACCCCCTACAGATAATAATTCACACAGTAGTTAGAGGTACTTACCCGAGCGGATTGGTGCCGGAGACTCGATGCCATGCTATTCAACACAAAACCATTTCCATAATATTTCACAGAGGCCTATCAAGAAAACATTTTTGGGCCTTGGGCCCCCACAGCCGAGTTTTGAACCGGGCTCTGATACCAAATTTGTAACACCCCAAACCCGGCCCATGAGCCATGACCGGATCTGGTATGTCACAGAGTAAAAGCATTTTTGAAAGATTTTGATTAATAGGTGAAAATCTGAAAATATTGTTTATAAAACGGTGTCTAAGAAAAAGAAGCATTTGGTGGGATTGATTTATAACATGGTTGAGTTGAAACCCCTTTTTGTTTTCCTTTGAAAATATTTGATCATTTAAATTTTTAGAAAACCTCAGAGTTATCGTTAACTTGGTAATTTTGCTACTCGATGGTAACATCTTGAAAACATTACTTTTAACCGATTTGTTTAACAATTTATAAATTCTTTAATAATATATAGAGATAAGGTAAAAACAACTACTTAAACATCCAAAATAACAACTAGCGGCCATATTACAAACCAAACCAAAATTTAGTAAATAATAATAAACTTTAATGGTGCGAAATAAAATTTCAAAATCGAGGAACAAGCATGGCCGCCTCAAGTCCTCTCCGGCTCCATCTCCGCGATCTACTCACCTGCAAAATGATATGGGAAGGGGTGAGTCACCAAGACTCAGTGTATAAATTCCCAACCCGAAAATGCAGCTCATACACAAGATATTAGTAAGACATGCAAACATGCAACCCAAGCTAGCCATCCATACTCCTTTTTACTACCCCGTGTGGTCAAAACCACTGGTGGTCAAAACCACTGGTGGTCAAAACCACTGGTGACCGAAGTCACAAATCAAATGATGGGGCCAACCCATCGTGTGGTCAAAACCACTGATGACCATAGGTCACAATTATCAATATGTGGTCAAAACCACTGGTGGTACCAAACCACTAGGACTTAGTCACAATTTATATCACGGTGTGGTCAAAACCAGTGGTGACCGAAGTCACAATTAATCCGATGGGGCCAACCCATCTTGTGGCCAAAACCACTGGTGACAGTCCATAGAGATCATCCCCCTCCTCCCATCAATCCCACCATCATCATGCTCACATAACAAGTATCATAATCCCATATATCATGCAATTATGTATAGCATAGCATTTAACAGCATATGATGGCATACACGAACATACATCGTAGATCACGTAATAGGGGACTTACCCGAAATCCAAGCTTATGCCCACAAGGCAAAGTTACTACACGAGAGGTTATACAGCAACATAATAAACAGTCTATACTAATAAAGTGTGTAAGAGTTTACACACCTGTTTAATCGAAGATCTAAAGAGAAATCCCGAATCTATCACAAAAACCCGAAACGTGCCTTTACTCCTCCTACAATCGGTTACTATGGTTAGTATTAAAAAGCCTTATTCGGCTAAACTAATAATCCCGAAGGATTAATCGCACTCAAAATAGAATAGGGCCCTAGGCCGAATCTTTATTATCACTTACCAAAGCAAATTGAAATCCCGGAATTGCCACTGGTGCCTTGAGTAGTCGAGATCCTACACACCACATGTCAGATAAATCCATATTCAAAGCCCTTAGCCGAAACTACATGTCACTTTACCTTGAAGAAGCGAAACCCGAAAGATCTCCTTACTCCTTTAACGCTATCCTCCCTTGACTACAAAACAAGACATGAAACCAAGGTCCTAATAAGGTTCGGCCAACCCAAAATATTAAGGCTTACCATTGCTTTCGGCATACCAAAAGAGAAAGAACCCAAAGTTGAATGCTAAAGAGAAAATACTTACCACTACAGATCAACTTCCCAAAAACTCCTTCCCTCTTTGCCTTCTGAAAGATTTGGCCACAGTTTGCGAAATATAGAGCAAATGAGGCTACAATATTCGGCCTACGCAAAGAAAAGAAGAACATAAAGAACCCTTTTTGCTATACGGCTATGGCTTCAAGATATAACTAAAATATTGGCTATGGTATTCCTTTAAGATGTCAAGCAAGGAGAAGAGAAGAAGATGTACCAAGGTTCGGCCAAGCTCCAAGCTGAAAATACCACCCTAGGACTCCTTCCAAAACTGAAACTCAAGCCCTTGGAGTCTCTCTTTTTCGACCAAAGCTCCCTAAGGTGATAAATCCCATCACCATTTGAAATAAAATAAAACATTATTTAACAAATCTTCCCATCACTTAATCCCTTCTTCCAATAATTAAAATAAAGATTTTTACCCATACTTCCAGCAGCTTTTAAAAACAATAACCTGCCCTTATCTATTTGAGAGCCCATGCAGGCCACTAGCTCACTCCTTGCCGGCCAAAAAGAAAGAGAGGAAAAAGGAAATAAAACCATCCATTGCTGCCCATGTTACTCGAACATGGGACCTCACTATCGCAGCCCCATATAGCGTCCCTAGCCACACGGCCAAGGCGTTTTCTTTGGCCTAAACTCGCCACAAATTCTTTTAAGAGCTCCCTCATTAGTTCCCCTTTCTCTTAACGCCAAAAGCCAAAATAAAACACCCAACTGCTGCTCTCACTCCTCGAACTCAAGACCTGCTGGAGCTTCACTGCAGGTAACGCCCCAGCCACTCCACCAGGCCGACTTTCATGTCCACCAACTCCCACGAAATCTTTTGAAGCCTCCTTACTTAGCCCCTTCCTTTTTAGCGCCCAAAAACCCAAAAATAAAACACCCCATTGCGTCCCTCGTGACTCGAACTCGAGTCCATACACTAAGGCTCTTAAGTGGCGCCCCAAGCCACTCCACCAAACCGACTTTCATGCCCAAGCTTCTTACCATTTTATCTTTAAGACCTTCCCAGCCCATCACTCCACTCATAACGCAAAAATAAAAGCCCCAAGCGCAAATCTTGGCAGCTCGAACCCTTGCTTTGCCACATCATTCTAGCTCCCTAGGTAGCGTCCCAACCACTCTACCAGCTGCTTCCTTGTGTCATGCTTCGTCCCAATTAATATTTAAAGCCTCCTCACTTAGCTTTTTCTTCTCATGTGATAAAAAGAAGTTTTCAGCCCTAAGTCCGACCTAACCCGGGGTTATGACTAGACCCTAGAATATATCAATCAATCATAACGTAATCATTTCTTCAGGCATTCACATGAAAATAAATAAATCGCAAACAACCCCTAATTCAAGATGTTACAATGGGGGGTGAATTCGGTCAAGTGGGTAAAAGTGAGGAGACCTTTGTTGTTGAGCATTTTCGGTTTAGTTGCTAGAGGTGTGTGCCAAAATTTGCTTTGTTTTGAGGATATTTCTTTTTGGCATCCTCGGTCTTAGGGAGTGAGTGTGTGCCGTTGTGAAAGAGTGCACCTTTAAGGTTCATTCCGGGTTGCCTATTCTTTGTGAGTGTCGAAAGTCCATAAGTGCATTACTATTTCTTCCCTTCTTCATTTTCGGCAAGTACTGTATCTCTTATCAACGCATTTATTTTCTCTTCCATCTTCTAGTAAACATCTCACTCTCCATAATCGAACCATCTTTATTATTGCTAGGCGAATCCCTCCTCACTATTTTTGTTTCTTGCTTATACAACGTTCTTCTTCTTTTGTTCCACACTCGTTTCTACACTCTATTTCTCCATAGTCGAACCTGAGCCTACTCTTTGCTTTCTTTTCATCTTGTTTCTCCTCGTTTTATTCTCTTCTCCTCATCTTCTTCTTTAGCCGAAACCTTGCACCTCCTCCATTGACACCTTTTCTTTTCTCTCTTTAGCTGAATAGCTCCTTTGGTCAAGTGAATCGATTTCATCCTGTTACTCGATGGTTGAAGGTAATGATCTTCTTTTCTCTGTTTTGTTTAAAACCGAATCTTCTATCTCCTTTTTCACTAACCGAACCTCTGGTTCTTTGTCAACTCAAATCGATGCTGCTCGTATAACCTAAGGCGTGAAGGGCTATTCTTCTCTGCCAAATCTATCCTGGTTTTTCATCATCAATAACACAAGCTAATCTCGTGCGATACTTTTTCCTTCTCTAAGTTTCTTTTAGCCGATTACTCAAGGGGCAACTTTTACTGCTAGGTCGAACTGTTAGTTCTCTCATAACTCATCTTTGATTCAAGGACGAACCAGTTGCTGTGTGGTTCATCATTTCCCACGTAGGAGTTACTTCTTTTCGGTTCTTGGTTATTATATCCCTTATCGGTTGCAGTCTGCCTTAATCAATTCTCTTGTTAGACAAGCGACGTTTCACTCTGAGTACTGATTAAATCTCTTCATGGATGCAAGTGTCGGTCAAGCTGTGGTGGGGAGTGAACCCGTAATCCCTGCTCCCAAATTTAAAAGACGTGCGTTGTCGGCGTTTTGAGACTATCCGCTAGGTTGTGGTAGGGAGCCGACATATACCTGTTTTAGGCAAATAGCCGTTGTCCCTGCTAGTGAAAGCGTCGACGTAGAGAGTTTAGTGTTACGCGTTATCAGGTGTGTAATTCTCATACTCTGTTTATTAAATTATGTTATTAATTGTGTTGGCTGAAAGCTGGAACGACTGTATCGACAGTTGAGATACCCTTGTGGGTAAAGTTAGAGACACCGGGTAAGTTCCACTATGATTTTATGTTCGAAAATATGTGTATGTGTGAAATAGCTAACAGTTGTGCATTTGAAGCATGATCGCATTCATCTCAGTATGTTAATATGTGCATAGGCTCGGGATATGATGTGAATGGGGAAGTGTTATTTAGGGACTGTCACAGTGGTTTGGTACCACAGTGGGTTGGCCCCACATATCTTATTCAGTGACTATATCTCAGTGGTTTGGTACCATGGTGGTTTGACACCACGTATATATATATTTCAGTGACTTGTCTCAGTGGTTTGGTACCACAGTGGGTTGGCCCCACATATATCTATTCGGGATTGTCATAGTGGTTTGGTACCACGGTGGGTTGGCCCCACACACATTATTAGTAACTTTGTCACAGGGATTTGGTATCACGGTGGTCTAGAACCACAGTGGCTTGGTGCCACGGGCGATTGGCTGATTCAGGTGATGTAGAGGATGGAAAATTAGGTTGGGCTGGGCTGCATTGCATACATGCTTAATATGTTTTATTGTGTGGGCTAAGGCCCAATGGGCATCTGTGGGCCTAGAGCCCGAACTTCGTTTAATGAGGATTTACACAGTGAGTCTCGGTGACTCACCTCTCTGCTTAATTTTGCAGGTAATCATTAGATCGCGGGTTTGGGAGCCGAGGTGGACTTGTGGTGGCCATACAATGTTTTTCTCGTAAACTCGTTCACTTATTTCAAACTTATCTTTAGTTGGGTTTTTGTTTTGTAATGAGGCCACTATAACTTTAATTTGGGTTTTGATATAATGATGATATTGCATGATTAATAAACTATCGAAGATGGAGTTTTCCAAGATTAAAAACTTTAAACAAATAGTTTTTTTTAAATGGTTAACGAAAGATGGATAACAAGCAACAAATTGATGCTTCAGGTGTGGATCTATGGATCATCGGGTAAAGGACTGTCCTCAAGAGCCAAACAGAGCGCGGCTAGTGGGTCAGAGTTATGTTCAGCCTGGAAGAGGTGGTTAGCAACCAGAGAGAGGTCGTGGTCCGGCCAGAGGAGGAAATGGTTTTGGTCGAGGGCGTGGAGCACCAGGCAGAGGTGCTGGGAATACGATGCGAGACAGCCTGGGTTGGTTTATACAGCTAGACGCCGAGAGAATGGCGATGCACCGGACGTCATAACTGGTACATTC
This sequence comes from Gossypium australe, assembly GCA_005393395.2. Lineage (NCBI taxonomy): Eukaryota > Viridiplantae > Streptophyta > Magnoliopsida > Malvales > Malvaceae > Gossypium > Gossypium australe. The sequence continues at coordinate 115,105,983 of CM016621.1, forward strand.
CTTATTTTTGGTTTGCCCTTTATAGCACTGATAGATATTGGGTCTACACATTCTTATGGTTCTAGTACTGTGTCTGGAACTTTGAACATAGAATCTGAGATTGCTTCTAGAGAGATGACTGTGATTAGCCCTTTAGGACAATCGGTATTGGTGAACAAACTCTTTAGGAATCTGCCTTTAGAAGTACAAGGGATAGTCTTCCTGGCTGATTTGATCGAACTGCCCTTCGGCGAGTTCGATTTGATCTTAGGAATGGACTGGTTAGTTAAGTATCGAGCAAACTTGGATTGTGCTGCTAAGCGCATGGTGTTGTAGACTCCCGAGGATAGAGAGGTGTTAGTGATAGGCAAAAGAAGGAATTATCTATCCAATGTGGTGCCTACTCTTAAGGCTAAAAGGATGGTGAGAAAAGGATGCAAGGCTTTCCTAACTTTTGTTAGTGCGTTTGAAGCCAAGGAATTATCGGTAGGAGATGTTAGAACAGTGAGGGAATTCTCCGATGTCTTTCCAGAAGAGCTTCTAGGGTTACCTCCGGATCGCGAGGTGGAATTGGGTATTGATCTTCTTCCAGGAACAGCGCCAGTGTCCATTGCCCCATATAGAATGGCGCCGAAAGAGCTGGTAAAACTGAAAGCCCAGATTCAAGAACTACTGGACCGGGGTTTTATCCGACCAAGCGTGTCACCATGGGGAGCGCCGGTGTTATTTGTTAAGAAAAAGGACGGGTCGATGCGGATGTGCATTGACTACAGGCAATTGAACAAGTTGACGATCAAGAACAAGTACCCGTTGCCAAGGATTGATGACTTGTTCGATCAACTACGAGGCGCTTCGGTCTTCTTAAAGATAGACTTGAGGTCAGGTTATCATCAGCTTAAGGTCAAGGAAGCGGATATTCATAAGACAGCTTTTCGAACCCGTTACAGTCACTACGAATTTTTAGTGATGCCGTTTGGGTTGACGAATGCACCAGCTGCGTTTATGGACATGATGAATCGAGTATTCCAACCCTATCTGGATCGGTTTGTCGTAGTGTTCAAAGACGATATCTTGGTTTATTCAAGAACAGAGGAGGAACATGATTCGCATCTTCGGGTGGTTCTGTAGATTTTGAGAGAAAAGTAGCTGTATGCAAAATTCAGCAAGTGTGAATTTTGGTTGAGAGAAGTTACTTTTCTGGGACATGTTGTGTCTGCTGAGGGGATTAGGGTTGATCCCCGAAAAATTGAAGCCGTGTTGGATTGGAAACTGCCTAAGTCAGTAGCAGAAATTCGAAGTTTTCTTGGTTTGGCTGGGTATTTCAGAAGGTTTGTTGAGTGCTTTTCATTAATAGCTGCACCGTTAACCAAGTTATTACGGAAAGGGGTAACGTTTGTCTGGTCAGATAAGCAACAGGAAAGTTTTGAGAAGTTGAAGAGGATTTTGACAGAGACACCAGTGTTGATTTAGCCTGAGGCTGGGAAGGAGTTTGTCGTCTTTTGTGATGCATCGCACACAGGGTTAGAATGCGTGTTGATGCAAGAGGGGAAAGTGATAGCGTATGCATCTTAGCAATTGAGACCACACGAGGTGAGCTATCCCACGCATGATCTGGAGTTAGCTGCGGTAGTGTTCGCTCTGAAGATTTGGAGACACTACCTTATGGGGAGAAGTCGATTATCTACACAGACCACAAGATCCTGAAATATCTCCTTACCGAGAAGGAGTTGAATATAAGACAGCGGAGGTGGATTGAGTTGTTGAAGGATTATGACTGCTCAATCGAGTATCACCCGGGTAAGGCTAATGTGGTGGCGGATACGTTGAGCCGTAAGGTAATATAGGACTTGAGGGCAATGTTTGCTCATCTCAGCTTGTATGATAATGGAAGTTTGCTAGCTGAACTTCAAGTGAAGCCTTCTTGGGTCAGTCGGATTAAAGAGCAATAGTTGTCGGATAAATCACTAAGTTCTAAATTTCAGCTAGTGGCAAGTGGTGAGATAGCAGATTTTTGAACAGTGATAGGGTATTGTGCTTTCGTGGAAAGGCTTGTATGCCAAGGGATTCGGAGTTAAGGCAGAAGATTCTGCAAGAAGCGCATAGTAGTCCATACGTTATGCATCCTGGTGGGAGTAAAATGTATCGAGACTTGCATGAACAATTTCTGTGGCTAGGTCTGAAGCAGGAAGTTACCGAGTTTGTGAGTAAGTGCTTGACGTGTCAGCAGGTGAAGGCGGAACATCAGTAGCCTTCGGGGTTGCTACAGCCAGTGAAGATTCCACTTTGGAAGTGGGAGAGAATAACGATAGACTTTGTTAGTGGGCTACCTCTTACGCCCACTAAGAAGATTCAGTGTGGGTAGTTGTCTATCGGTTGACGAAGTCCGCTCACTTCATACCGGTTCGTGTTGACTACACCTTACAGAAATTAGCCAAGCTGTATGTAGCGGAGATTGTGAGGTTGCATGGGGTACCAGTGTCTATCATATCAGACTGAGACCCCAGGTTTACATCGCGGTTCTAGAAGGCGTTGCATCAAGCGTTGGGTACAAGATTGTATTTCAGCACGACGTTTCATCCATAGACTGATGGTCATTCTGAGAGGGTAATTCAGATATTAGAAAAGATGTTGAGAGGCTGTGTTATCGACTTCAGGGGTAGTTGGGAGGATTTTCTACCGTTAGCAGGATTTGCAAACAACAATAGCTACCAATCCAATATCCAGATGGCACCCTATGAAGCGTTGTATGGCCGTAAGTGTCGTACTCCTACTTGCTAGATAGAGTTGGGTGAGCGACAATTGTTTGGTCCGGAATTGGTTTCAGAAACAGAGGAAAAGGTTAAGTTGATTCAGACTCGGTTGAAGGAAGCTTCCGACTGGCAAAAATCTTATGCAGATCTGAAGCGTAAGGATATAGAGTTCTCAATGGAGGATCAGGTTTTTCTGAAAGTTTCGCCCTGGAAGAAAGTTTTAAGGTTTGGACGAAAGGGCAAGTTGAGCCCCAGGTTCATCGGGACTTATCGAGTGTTGAAGCGTGTGGGACCAGTAGCTTATCAGCTGGAGTTACCTCCGGAATTGAGGTTGATACATGATGTATTCCATGACTCGATGTTGAGGCGCTACCATTCGGATCCATCCCACATAGTACCGGTGGAAGAAATCGAGGTAAGACCTGATTTATCTTTTGAAGAGGAACCAGGTCAGATCTTGGACCGAGATGATAAATTATTGAGAAGAAAGACAATTTCATTGGTTAAAGTTTTGTGGCGGAATCACTGTTCAGAGGCGGCCACGTGGGAGCCAGAGAATGTAATGCGACAGCAATACCCTCACCTCTTTTGACCAGGTAAATTTCGAGGTCAAATTTTCTTTAAGGGGGTAGAACTGTAACATCCTAGAATTAGGGGTTATGCATTATATGTTTTTTGTGTGTTTGGCTTGTTCTGTTTGTTAATTTGGTGTGTTTGGGGGTTCTGGAAAGACTAGGGGTCAAGCTAGAGCCTTGGTAAAAATTTTGTTTTTAGGCACTTTAGGGGAGAGCTGGTTGATGCAGGTCTTAAGAGCAATTTCTTGTGTTTGTTGACACAAGAAAAAGTGTGGTAGAGTGGCAAAAGCACACCACATAAGGTGCAAAGGGAAGTGGCGTCACAAGGGTGCAGCAGGGGGAAGGAGTTCGAGTCTTGTCAGCAGCATTCAGAAGCTTTATTTTTGTGCTTAGGGAGCTAAGGTGTTGGCATTCGGCTGGACTCCTCATGGTGGTTGTTGAATGAGTCAAATGCTTTTGAATGAGTGGTGGAGAGGTGCTTGTGGTGTTTGAATGGGTCAACAAGTTTGAATGGGTGTGGGGGAGTGAAAGTAGAATGAAATCGTGGGATTTGGAGTTGGTTGTAGAGTTGGCTGAAAGTTGGGATATATGGGGGTGAATTCGGTCAAGTGGGTAAAAGTGAGGGGACCTTTGTTGTTGAGCATTTTCGGTTTAGTTGCTAGAGGTATGTGCCGAAATTTGCTTTGTTTTGAGGATATTTCTTTTTGGCATCCTCGGTGTTAGGGAGTGAGTGTGTGCCGTTGTGAAAGAGAGCACCTTTGAGGTTCATTCCGGGTTGTCTATTCTTTGTGAGTGTCGAAAGTCCATAAGTGCAATACTGTTTCTTCCCTTCTTCATTTTTGGCAAGTACTCTATCTCTTATCAAAGCATTTCTTTTCTCTTCCATCTTCTAGTAAACATCTCACTCTCCATAATCGAACCATCTTTGTTGTTGCTAGCCGAATCCCTCCTCACTATTTCTGTTTCTTGCTTATACAACGTTCTTCTTTTGTTCCATACTCGTTTCTACACTCTATTTCTCCATAGCCGAACCTGAGCCTACTCTTTGCTTTCTTTTCATCTTGTTTCTCCTCGTTTTATTCTCTTCTCCTCATCTTCTTCTTTAGCCGAAACCTTGCACCTCCTCCATTGACACCTTTTCTTTTCTATCTTTAGCCGAATAGCTCCTTTGGCCAAGTGAATCGGTTTCATCCTGGTACTCGATGGTTGAAGGTAATAATCTTCTTTTCTCTATTTTGTTTAAAACTGAATCTTCTATCTCCTTCCTCACTAACCGAACCTCTGGTTCTTTGTCAACTCAAATCGATGCTGCTCGTATAGCCTAAGGCATGAAGGGCTATTCTTCTCTACCAAATCTATCCTGGTTTTTCATCATCAATAACACAAGGTAATCTCGTGCGATACTTTTTCCTTCTCTAAGTTTCTTTTAGCCGATTACTCAAGGGGCAACTTTTACTGCTAGGCCAAACTGTTAGTTCTCTCACAACTCACTTTTGATTCAAGGACGAACCAATTGCTGTGTGGTTCATCATTTACCAAGGTAGGAGTCACTTCTTTTCGGTTCTTGGTTATTATATCCCTTATCGGTTGCAGTCTGCCTTAATCAATTCTCTTGTTAGACAAGCGATGTTTCACTCTGAGTATTGATTAAATCTCTTCATGGATGCAAGTGTCGGTCAAGATGTGGTGGGGAGTGAACCCGTTATCCCTACTCCCATATTTAAAAGACGTGCGTTGTCGGCGGTTCGAGACTAACTACCATGTTGTGGTAGGGAGCCGACATATGCCTGTGTTAGGCAAATAGCCGTTGTCCCTGCTAGTGAAAGCGTCGACGTAGAGAGTTTAGTGTTACACGTTATCAGGTGTGTAATTCTCACACTCTGTTTATTAAATTACGTTATTAACTGTGTTGGCTGAAAGCCGAAACAACTGTATCGATAGTCGAGATACCCTTGTGGGTAAAGTTGGAGACACCGGGTAAGTTCCACTATGATTTTATGTTCGAAAATATGTGTATGTGTGAAATAGTTAATAGTTGTGCATTTGAAGCATGATCGCATTCATCTCAGTATGTTAATATGTGCATGGCTCGGGATATGATGTGAACGGGGAAGTGTTATTTATGGACTGTCACAGTGGTTTGGTACCACAGTGGGTTGGCCCCATATATCTTATTCACTACAGCAATTTGGACTTTTAGCGACGTTTTTTTAGGCCTTTGGCGTCGTTTTTAAGCGCCACTAATAGTCTTTGCAGTGCTTTAGAAGCGCCACAAAAAGGCCGCTAAAACTGACGTCGCAAAATTTAGCGACGTTTATTAGAAAAAAGCGCCGCTAAAGGCTATGACTTTTAGCGGCGCTTTTCCCACAAACGCCGCTAAAATCCATGTCTTTTAGCGGCGCTTTCCCAACAAAACGCCGCTAAAAATGACTTTTAGCGGCGCTTTTCCCAAAAACGCCGCTAAAAGCATGACTTTAGAGGCGCTTTTCACACAAATGCCGCTAAAAGCCATGACTTTTAGCGGTGCTTTTCACACAAACGCCGCTAAAAGTAATGACTTTTAGCGGCACTTTTCACCCAAACGCCGCTAAAAGCAATGACTTTTAGCGGCGCTTTTCATACAAACGCCGCTAAAAGCATGACGTTTAACGGTGCTTTTTCAACAAACGCTGCTAAAAGCATGACTTTTAGCGGCACTTTTCCAGAAACGCCGCTAAAAAACATGAAAAATAAAAAAAATTTAAAATATTATAAAAACGCCACATTCTATTAGCTGTTCATTTCCAATATAGATTTTAATCTGATTGAATAAAGTAAAGCCTATTTTAGGCACTAGCTGATTGCAAATAACACACTAACTGATTGAATAAAGTAAAGCCTATTTTGCCTTTTAATTGGATCAACATTTTTAAACATGGGATTGCAAATAACACAGTGAAAAACTCTGGTGGAAATCCCATGGCCCTATTGAATAAAACCTCAATTGTCACTGGTCCAACATCTAAAATATATCTTATACATTCATCTAGTTTCTCAAAGTGAGCAGAGAAAAAATTCCTCTGCCAAATTCTTTATCACCTTTGCCCTTGGATCATAGTTTTTGTATACACGGTGGCCAAAACTAGACATTTTCCGCTTCCTGAAAAAATGAATATATATGCAAAAATAAATAAAACAATCACAAGAAAATATAGCACTGCATGTCGAACCTTTAGCTTGAACTAACAGTAAAATTATATATACAATATTCACCTGTTTTTGACACCTTCAATGAACTCTGGAATGTTCTCTACTGTTCCAATCTCGCCAAGCATCTTGAGCACAACCTATAACAAGCAAGAGAAAGAAAATAAAAAATAAGCTCAGGCACTGCTGTCACAAATAGCTTATGACAAAAAGAAGCTTGATATGCTCAAGTGGATAATATACAAGAGTTACTTTACAAAACTAGTTTAAAACTATGTAAAGTAAAGATCGCAAAATAAAATTTAAGAAAATCAACATAATGAGAATCTAATTAAATGTGTAGCTTGTACTCAATCATGCTATTCAACATAACTATTAGAGTAATTAAACAATTCTAATTAAGAAGACAAATATGCCAAGTTATCAAATACAGATCCATTATTCAACAAACCAAAATATTTGTAATTAAATCAAAATAAATGAAAATACCAAAGAATAAAGAAATATTAAAAACAAATTAGATATCACAAGCTTTTAGAAGTAAAACGTCGAAATCTCTTTGTCTAAAAAAGAATTTATCAACTCACAAAAAAAAAGAAAAAAACGTAAAAATAAAATAATATTATCTAATTCTAAATCTAAAACTATGTATTTATCAGGCAAAATTCATATAATGAAGAAAAAACAAAAATGTCCTTAATAAATTAAAGCAATTTTTTAAAGTTTTTGGTAGATTTGTGTTGTGAACTTCTAGGCCATGTTTGGGCACTTCCCTCTTTTTTTTTTTTTTTTTTTGCCTCAAGTCATGAAATAAGTCAAGTTAGATCTTTCAATTCTCTACGAAGTAGTATATTATGGGCTTAAATCAAAATTTTGTAGCTCGAGGCCAAAATATTAAAGTAATATCAAGTTAAAAGTCCAAATTGTAAAACTTGTCAAAATTAATTTTTAAGCTTATTTTTCTCTGATTCTTTCTCTTACTCCATTAACAAATACAAGTAAACATAAAATAATTAACAACTTAAATAATTATAGTAGACATATTTGATCGAGTTTAGGAGACAAAATAATATGAATCTTGAAAATGATGAACCTGTAATTCCTTTTCGCTTTTAGCTCCAAGAATTTCAGCTTACATTCATCATCCACTGCCATTCCAGAAGTCGCGTTCACCTATTCCAAATTTTTTATTCCCCACATTTATATATGAAAATCAAACAATCAGTCCTAACAAGTTGCAATAACATTTAAAATATTTGGTCATTTCTGTTTATTTGTACTCGTTGTTTTGCTTAAAAATATACATCATAAATAAATAAAAGAGGGTATGGACACATATATCCCAATACTAACTTCAAGACATAATTAGTATAGGATTCATGACTTCTCTCTAAGGTCGTGATAGAATACATTGATAACTTAAGCTTAAAGAGAAGTGATGAATGCATGTTTTGAATGTGTCTAAACGCAAACTGACATAGGAAATAAGCTACTTGTGTTCAGATTTGAATATAAATCTACTAACTTGCTGATTTTCATATCATAAAGAATATCACATAAATGAACTAACTAAATTAAACTAAATTTTAAAAATTTAGATTTTATAACAAATGTTGGTAGATTTGATTAATTAAAATGAAGCGTAAAACCAAATACTTGTATACATTTTTTTCATTTGGGTAAATTTTCCTTTATTCTTATTCTCTTGTTTCCTTTTAAATCAACTACTTAGAAAAAGAAGATGATATCTTAATTAGAAATGAAAAACAAAATAAACAAATAAGTCATATTTAAGATATATAAGATGATGAATTCAAAAAGATGAGAAATATGGGAAAAGCCAAACTCACCATTTTGTCGATCAAACTCCACCTATCAAATAATTATAGGAGACATATCAAGCAAGGATATTCAATTTAACTGTGATTATAAATAAGTATCAAACCATTAATAATTAAAAAAAAGATAAAGAAAAATCATAGTAAGCTAAAGGAGAAATATCATTATCCAAATTCCATAGGTTCTGTATTATCCAAATTCATATATTCCAAATTAAATTAAAATAAAATTCATATATAATTACATTTAAATAATGAGAATTTACAAATATTATACAAAATGAAACTCAAAATACTGGTATTCAGCCATTACTTTTTAAAACCTTATTTATTCACTATAAAGTGCTTTTTGGAGTAGTATATACGGTATTGTCATAAAGCCATAATGTCATTTGATGCTTTGTGTTTGCCATTCATTTTTTTTCTAAAAAGGGTTATCAAGCATCATTTATAATATACAAAAAACATATTATAATTGATTGTTTTTTAAGGTATATATATCATATTTTGTATTTTTACCACAAAACTAGATTTAATAAAATTAATATGGATTTTTTTAAACTTAAATACATTATATATATATATATTAAACTAGCTTAATATTCTGCCATTGAAGATTAGAGTCGGACCTAGTTTTCCAGCCCATTTTTTGAAGTTATTTTGACTTGATGTTACTTCGATTTTTCATTTTTTCTTGAACTACTTGTATTTGACACATATAAAGAAATGTCTATAGGGATATGGCATACTCATATTTGACATTTACTCGTACCTAACACTTGCACTCAAGTTAGTAATATAGAACTCAGTCAAACAGATTTGGTAACTGTATAATGCTTGCTATAATAGTCTATGTTGCTTCAACTCATTTTTTCTCTAAAGTACTCATGTCTGCCACTTGTATTTGACATATTCAAATATGGGGTATAGGAGTAGGATTCCCTAAAGTAGTCCTGAGTCCAAGTATAGAAAATAATAACTTGGCAACCAGTCATAGTAAACTATCTAAGAATGATGTAAAGCAGAGTTGTGCACCTGTTAGGTGAAATCCTTTAGTAATAGTTTCATCAACCGCAATTGAGTCAGGAAGATCACAGCGACCAACAACAACACAGGAACCCCATATCACAGTGAGAAGCATGACAGTTGATGTCTACAATATCAGGATGCCGAAGAAGTCTAAGCAGCTTTATCTCACGAAGAATTCGAGCAGTATCAGAAAGATGCTCAAAAATATCATGTATTTTCTTTATCGGCACTTTCTGACCAGTATGTGTGTCAATCGCTGAGCACACAACTCCATAACTGCCTTTTCCTTTAACTTCTTGAATCTTATATCTATTGGCATCAACATATTCTGAGAAAAATTCCATCTCTGTTGAACTCTGTGGCGCAAAAATGCAGGTTAAGACAAGATTGCCAAGCATATTTTCTTCAACAACTGCAACGGCATGTAGCTCGATATAGCATGACCTCATACATGTCCACAGGTTTATACACCTTAAGCCATTCATATTCATTACTTATGAAAGTACTCCATTTAATTGAAAACAAAGATCAACAACAAATAGAAAAAGGACAAAAAGATGAAAAAAAAAAGCAAACACAGAAATGGCATCAATAAAACAGTCCATGTTGAAAAAAATAATTAATCGTCAATTAATCAGATAAAGGATGTTGAAAATAAACTCCAAAAGAATTAAAAAAGTAAGTCATTGAAAAGGAAAAAAACCCACCTTTTTTCGATGGACTTGCTGCATTTCGCATACAGATGTCCCTCTCTCCTTGTCCGCATACAGATGAAGATGCAAATGCTTCGTTAAATGTATGCCCAGGCCACCAAGGATGAGATTTCACCTTTCCCCAAACCATATCACCCACTTCAAACCCATAAAACCAGATCTATTATTCTCTAAAACCAGAAAATCTTTCAAATCGTGCTCCATTGGAGAAACCCTAACTTCTTCATCAGAAACTCCTAAGCTCAATTTATTGTCTTCATTACGGCTACCAATAGCTTCATCGGTAGAAACCCTAGTTTTCTCTTCGATTTTATCCGATCGTTTATCAAATTCAGCATCGTCGTTCACAATAGATATCATTCTTTTAATAGTTAAAGCAAAATAAATAAGCAAAGTCAAAGCCGTGTAAAATTCTAGAGCTTAAATGAGATACATGTAACTGATAAACATACCTTTGTTAGAGAACGATTACAGAAGGTGTTCTTCATTTTTTTCCTGGAAAGTGAGAGAAAAATTAGGGAAGAGAGATTTTTTTAGGATAATAATTATAATATATACAAATGAAACAGTGAAGATAATAAACCAAAGACATAGAGAAAGAGGTGTGTCTGGATGGAAAGAAAATCTGGGGATTTTGCGATTTTCCCTTTCTCTACTGCCCTCGTTATAATTTTCCTTTTATTTAACTTTTATTGGATTGTTCATCTTGTTTGCGGCGTTTTTATTGAAAACACCCCTATTGCATAGCTTTTGCGGCGTTTTTTTATAAACGCCCCTAACACTCAACTTTTTTATAATTTTTATATTAAATTATTGTATTTTTATTATAAATTTTAAATAATTTTTTAATTTTAAGTAATATTTAAAAGAATTAGATAAAATTATAATTTTTATATAATTTTTTATGTAACAAAACAAAAACAAAAATAAAAAAATTCCAAAATATGAAAAAAAAAAAGCTTTAATTTTTGTTCTCTTTTGTAATTATATATTCTTTCAATATTTTAGGAATATTATGTACTTAAATATTTGTATTTATAATATACATACATTAGTCGGCAGGTAAGGGTAATGTATTTCTATCTTTTTTTTCATTTTAATACTTATTTTATTTTAGTTAAAGTTTAGCTCAAGTTTTTAAATAAATTAAATTAAATTATTAATTTAAAAAAATAAAGTTGAACTGTTATTTTTTAAATGGAAATAATGACTAAAACTTTTTAAGTTTTTAAACATAACAATTTATATGACAATTTACATGTATTTCATTTTTTTAATTTTATAAACTTTTTATTTTTTGAGTTTTACTTTTTCTTTATTTATTGAATATTTTAACAATTTTCATCATTTAACAAATCTCAAGTAAACCTTAAATCCTAAACCATTTAATATATATAAAGTTTATCTATTTATCTCTTAAATAATTTAAACTATAATCATAATTTCAATATATTAAAATTAATATTATCTCTTTTTCAATTATACAAGAAATTATTTAATATATAAATTAAAAGACACTAATTCAACTAAACCCCTAACCCCTAACCCATAAACCTATAAACCCTTAACCCTTAACCCTTAACCCATAAACCACTAACCCTTGGCCATTAACCCTCAGCCCTTAAACCCCTAACCACTAACCCTTAAACCTTAAACACAAACATTAAACCATAAACCATAACCCTTAAACATTGAAATAGTAACTCTAAACCTTACACCCTAAATCATATACCCTAAACTATAAACCCTAAACTATAATGATAATTACTTTAATATTTTAGGGGTTTATGATCGAGTTTTTAGAGTTATAATTTAGGGTTTAGAATCTAGATCTATGGTTTAGAGTTTAGGGTTTAGACCGTTTAAGGTTTAGGGATAAACAGATACACAATCATATTTTGTTAGGGGTTGAAATTAATTTGTAAGTAAAAAAATGCAATCTCACCTCTAATGCCTAATAGCCAACCCTAAAATAGAATGTTAATGCTTATATAGACCCTAAAATAAATTATTTTTTATAAATAACACTAACCCCTAATGCATAATAGCCAACCCCAAAAACCATAACCCTTAAATTATTTATTTTTGCGACGTTTTTTTTTAAAAACACAGCTAATGACATGCTCAATATTGATTAACATCTTTGCGGCGTTTTAGGCTAAGCGCCACTAATACTCTTCGTTTAGAGGTAGGTGAGAGACAATTGTTGGGTCCGGAATTGGTTTCAGAAACAGAGGAAAAGGTTAAGTTGATTCGGACTCGGTTGAAGGAAGCTTCCAACAGGCAGAAATCTTATGCAGATCTGAAGCGTAAGGATATAGAGTTTTCAGTGGGGGATCAGGTTTTTCTGAAAGTTTTGCCCTGGAAGAAAGTTTTAAGGTTTGGACGAAAGGGCAAGTTGAGCCCCAGGTTCATCGGGCCTTATCGAGTGTTGAAGCGTGTGGGACCAGTAGCTTATCAGCTGGAGTGACCTCTGGAATTGAGGTAGACACATGATGTATTCCATGTCTCGAAGTTGAGGCGCTACCGTTCGGATCCATCCCACATAGTGCCAGTGGAAGAAATAGAGGTAAGACCTGATTTATCTTTTGAAGAGGAACCAGTTTAGATCTTGGACCGAGATGTTAAAGTATTGAGAAGAAAGACAGTTTCGTTGGTTAAAGTTTTGTGGCGGAATCATGGTTCAGAGGAGGCCATGTGGGAGCCAGAGGATGTAATGCGACAGCAATACCCTCACCACTTTTGACAAGGTAAATTTCGAGATCGAAATTTCTTTAAGGGGGTAGAACTGTAACATCCTGGAATTAAGGGTTATGCATTTTATGTTTTTTTGTGTGTTTGGCTTGTTCTGTTTGTTAATTTGGTGTGTTTGGGGGTTCTAGAAAGGATTGAGGTCAAGCTAGAGCCTTGGTAAAAATTTTGTTTTTAGGCACTTTAGGGGAGAGCTGGTTGAGGCAGGTCTAAAGAGTAATTTCTTGTATTTGTTGACACAAGAAGAAGTGTGGTAGAGTGGCAAGAAGACGCCACTTAAGGTGCAAGGGAAGTGGCGTCACAAGGGAGCAGCAGGGGGAAGGAGTTCGAGTCTCGTCAGCAGCATTCAGAAGCTTTATTTTTGAGATTAAGGAGCTAAGGTGTTGGCATTCGGCTGGACTCTTCATGGCGGTTGTTGAATGAGTCAAATGCTTTTGAATGAGTGGTGGAGAGGTGCTTGTGGTGTTTGAATGGGTCAACAAGTTTGAATGGGTGTGAGGGAGTGAAAGTAGGAGGAAATCGTGGGATTTGGAGTTGGTTGTAGAGTTGGTTGAAAGTTGGGATGTATGGGGGGTGAATTCGGTCAAGTGGGTAAAAGTGAGGGGACCTTTGTTGTTGAGCATTTTCAGTTTAGTTGCTAGAGGTGTGTGCCGAAATTTGCTTTGTTTTGAGGATATTTCTTTTTGGCATCCTCGGTCTTAGGGAGTGAGTGTGTGCCGTTGTGAAAGAGAGCACCTTTAAGGTTCATTCCGGGTTGCCTATTCTTTGTGAGTGTCGAAAGTCCATAAGTGCAATACTGTTTCTTCCCTTCTTCATTTTCGGCAAGTGCTCTATCTCTTATCAAAGCATTTCTTTTCTCTTCCATTTTCTAGTAAACATCTCACTCTCCATAACCGAACCATCTTCGTTGTTGCTAGCCGAATCCCTCCTCACTATTTCTGTTTCTTGCTTATACAATGTTCTTCTTCTTTTATTCCATACTCGTTTCTACACTCTATTTCTCCATAACCGAACCTGAGCCTACTCTTCGCTTTCTTTTCATCTTGTTTCTCCTCGTTTTATTTTCTTCTCCACATCTTCTTCTTTAGCCGAAAACTTGCACCTCCTCCATTGACACATTTTCTTTTCTCTCTTTAGCTGAATAGCTCCTTTGGTCAAGTGAATCGGTTTCATCCTGTTACTCGATGGTTGAAGGTAATGATCTTCTTTCCTTTGTTTTGTTTAAAACCGAATCTTCTATCTCCTTCTTCACTAACCGAACCTCTGGTTCTTTGTCAACTCAAATCGATGCTGCTCGTATAGCCTAAGGCGTGAAGGGCTATTCTTCTCTGCCAAATCTATCCTGGTTTTTCATCATCAATAATGCAAGGTAATCTCGTGCGATACTTTTTCCTTCTCTAAGTTTCTTTTAGTCGATTACCAAGGGGCAACTTTTACTGCTAAGCCGAACTGTTAGTTCTCTCACAACTCATCTTCGATTCAAGGACGAACCAATTGCTGTGTGGTTCATCATTTACCAAGGTAGGAGTCACTTCTTTTCGGTTCTTGGTTATTATATCCCTTATTAGTTGCAGTCTTCCTTAATCAATTCTCTTGTTAGACAAGCGACGTTTCACTCTAAGTATTGATTAAAGCTATTCATGGATGCAAGTGTCGGTCAAGCTATGGTGGGGAGTGAACCCGTAATCCCTGCTCTCAAATTTAAAAGACGTGCATTGTCGGCGATTCGAGACTATTCGCCAGGTTGTGGTAGGGAGCCGACATATGCCTGTGTTAGGCAAATAGCCATTGTCCCTGCTAGTGAAAGCGTCGACGTAGAGAGTTTAGTGTTAGCGTTATCAGGTGTGTAATTCTCACACTCTATTTATTAAATTACGTTATTAATTGTGTTGGCTGAAAGCCGGAACGACTATATTGACAGTCGAGATACCCTTGTGGGTAAAGTTGGAGACACCGGGTAAGTTCCACTATGATTTTATGTTCAAAAATATGTGTATGTGTGAAATAGTTAACAGTTGTGCATTTGATGCATGATCGTATTCATCTTAGTATTTTAATATGTGCATGGGCTCGGGATATGATGTGAATGGGGAAGTGTTATTTAGGGACTGTCACAGTGGTTTGGTACCACAGTGGGTTTGCCCCACATATCTTATTCAGTGACTATGTCTTAGTGGTTTGGTACCACGGTGGTTTGACACCACGTATATATATATTTCAGTGACTTGTCTTAGTGGTTTGGTACCACAGTGGGTTGGCCCCACATATATCTATTCGGGATTGTCACAGTGGTTTGGTACCACGGTGGGTTGGCCCCACACACATAATTAGTGACTCTGTCACAGGGATCTGGTATCACGGTGGTCTAGAACCACAGTGGCTTGGTGCCACGGGCGGTTGGCTGATTCAGGTGATGTAGAGGATGGAAAATTAGGTTGGGCTGGGCTGCATTGCATACATGCTTAATACGGTTTATTGTGTTGGCTAAGGCCCAATGGGCATCTGTGGGCTTAGAGCCCAAACTTCATTTAATGGGGATTTACACACTGAGTCTCAGTGACTCACCCCTCTGCGTTATTTTTCAGGTAATTATTAGATCGCGAATTTGGGAGCCGAGACAGACTTGTGGTGGCCATACAATGTTTTTCTCGTAAACTCGTTCACTTATGTCAAACTTATCTTTAGTTGGGTTTTTGTTTTGTAATAAGGCCACTATAACTTTAATTTGGGTTTTGATATAATGCTGATATTGCATGATTAATAAACTATCGAAGATGGAGTTTTCCAAGATTAAAAACTTTGAACAAATAGTTTTTTTTTAAAATGGTTAACGAAAGATGGATAACAAGCAGCAAATTGATTTAGAGATTTTACTTAAAACCGCAACATTGTTTTCAACTGACAAGTTTCATGAAATTCCTTAAATTCGACTTTCGGCAAATAAACCTAACTTCAAAATTCAGTTCAAATTAAACAACTACTTCAAATTTTCGCTAAAATTATAATAACACGATGCAAAGTTTTGCCAAATCACGATATTTAGTTAGTTTTTTTTCAAATTTCCTTTCCTGTAGCACACTAGATTTGGTTGTAGAGTATTGACCGGGTTTGGGGTGTTACAATTATGGTATCAGAGCCAGTTTTAAAAACTCGGTTGTGGGTATGGGGCTAAAAAATGTTTTCAAAAGTTGGTTTGGAAAATGGTTTAAAAAAAATAAATGTTTTCTAGAAGCATGGCACCCGAGTCTCCTGCACCAATCCGCACTGTAAGTTTTCTGATTATAGCTTGAATTCTTATGAAATATTGTGGTAGATAGTTTAAACTTTAGAAATAGAGACCTTAGAAATATTTCTTGCGGGAACTACTCCTAATACTACTTTCATAAGATTGTTCGGTAATAAACAGTGGAAGAAATACTAATTCATAAAACTTTTAATCAGATTAAGTCAAATCAATAGTCATGAGCACTAGAGGACGTGGACGTGGTATGCGCAGTCGTGGTAGAGGCCGGGGTGTTGGGTCTGAACCTTCGAAATCAGGGCATGGGCCGGAAGGTGAAGTGCCAGCATCACCAATTGCGGAAGCGGAATTTCAGGATCAAACTGGTGAAGACGATGCTGTGTCTTAAGCTATGTTACGTGTTTTGGAGCGGGTTGCTGGAGCGAGCATGGGATCAGTGGCTCGAAAATCTGTGTCTGAACGACTTCGAGCTAATAGGGCTGAGATGTTTAGGGGTATTTCTGGTGTGGCTCCTAATGTAGCTGAGTACTGGCTAGAAGCAGTTGAGCGCATCATGGATGATCTTGACTGTACCACAAAAGAGAAGTTGAAAGGGGTGGTGTCTCTCCTCCGAGATGAGCTGTACCAGTGGTGGCTCACGGTTAGAGATGGTACATCAGCGGATCGTATCACCTGAGACTTCTTTAAGTTAGCGTTCCAGGGGAAGTATATTGGGTCGAGCTGTGTGGACGCTCAGAGGAAGGCATTCCTAAACTTGGTCCAAGGGAATAAGTCAGTGGCCGAGTATGAGGCAGAATTCCTACGTCTAAGTCGTTATGCCCGAGGTATTGTTGCAACAGATCACGAGCGTTGTGTCCGATTTGAGGGTGGTCTGAGGGACGAGTTGCGAGTACTGATAGCTCCGTAACGGGAAAGATAATTTGTTATTTTGGTTGAGAAGGCTAAGATAGCCGAAGAGGTGAAGCGATCTAAGAGGCAGAATCAGGATAGGGACAAGGGCAGGAATAAAAGGAATTTTGGGTCATCAGGTTCTGTTGGCAATTTTCAAAAGAGGCCTAGGTTGGATGGGCCGGGTCAGCTGCAAGGCCTGTTGCTGTGGGTCGGTCTCAGCTGTGTGCTCGATGTAGGAAATTTCATTCAGGGGAGTGTTGGGTAGGTAGTAGAGGATGCTTCAGGTGTGGATCTATGGATCATCAGGTAAAGGACTGTCCTTAAGAGCCAAACAGAGTGCGGTCAGTGGGTCAGAGTTATGTTCAGTCTGGAAGAGGTGGTCAGCAACCACAGAGAGGTCGTGGTCCGGCCAGAGGAGGAAATGGTTTTGGTCGGAGGAGTGGAGCACCAGGCAGAGGTGCTGGGAATACGATGCGAGACAGCCTGGGTTGGTTTATGTAGCTAGACGTCGAGAGGATGGCGATGCACCGGACGTCATAACTGGTACATTCCTTATTTTTGGTTTGCCCTTTACAGCACTGATAGATATTGGGTCTACACATTCTTATGTTGCTAGTACTGTGTCTGGAACTTTGAACATAGAATCTGAGATTGCTTCTAGAGAGATGACTGTGATTAGCCCTTTAGGACAATCTGTAGTGGTGAACAAACTCTTTAGGAATGTGCCTTTAGAAGTACAAAGGATAGTCTTCCCAGCTGATTTGATGGAACTGCCGTTCAGCGAGTTTGATTTGATCTTAGGCATGGACTGGTTAGTTAAGTATCGAGCAAACTTGGATTTTACTACTAAGCGCATGGTGTTGAAGACTCCCGAGGATAGAGAGGTGTTAGTGATAGGCAAAAGAAGGAATTATCTGTCCAATGTGGTGCCTGCTCTTAAGGCTAAAAGGATGGTGAGAAAAGGATGCGAGGCTTTCCTAACTTTTGTTAGTGCGTTGGAAGCCAAGGAATTGTCGGTAGGAGATGTTAGAACAGTGAGGGAATTCTCCGGTGTCTTTCTAGAAGAGCTTCCAAGGTTACCTCCAGATCGCGAGGTGGAGTTCGGTATTGATCTTCTTCTGGGAACAGCGCTAGTGTCCATTGCCCCATATAGAATGGCGCCGAAGGAGCTGGTCGAACTTAAAGCCCAAATTCAGGAACTGCTGGACCGGGGTTTTATTCGACCAAGCGTGTCACCATGAGGAGCGCCGGTGTTATTTGTTAAGAAAAAGGATGGGTCGATGCGGATGTGCATTGACTACAGGTAGTTGAACAAGTTAACGATCAAGAACAAGTACCCGTTGCCAAGGATTGATGACTTGTTCGATCAACTACGAGGCACTACAGTCTTCTCAAAGATAGACTTGATTTCAGGTTATCATCAGCTTAAGGTCAAGGAAGCGGATATTCATAAGACAGCTTTTTGAACCCGTTACGGTCACTACGAATTTTTAGTGATGCCGTTTGGGTTGACGAATGCACCAGCTGCGTTTATGGACATGATGAACTGAGTATTCCAACCCTATCTGGATCATTTTGTCATAGTGTTCATAGACAATATCTTGGTTTATTCAAGAACGGAGGAGGAACATGATTCGCGTCTTCGGGTGGTTCTGCAGATTTTGAGAGAAAATCAGCTGTATGCCAAATTCAGCAAGTATGAATTTTGGCTGAGGGAAGTTACTTTTCTAGGACATGTTGTGTCTGCTGAGGGGATTAGGGTTGATCCCCGAAAAATTGAAGCCGTGTTGGATTGGAAACCGCCTAAGTCAGTAGCAGAAATTCGAAGCTTTCTTGGTTTGGCTGGGTATTACAGAAGGTTTGTTGAGGGGTTCTCATTAATAGCTGCACCGTTAACCAAGTTATTATGGAAAGGGGTACCGTTTGTCTGGTCAGATAAGCAACAGGAAAGCTTTGAGAAGTTGAAGAGGATTTTGATAGAGGCACCAGTGTTGATTCAGCCTGAGGCTGGGAAGGAGTTTATCGTCTATTGTGATGTGTCACACACAGGGTTAGGATGTGTGTTGATGCAAGAGGGGAAAGTGGTAGCGTATGCATCTCGGCAATTGAGACCACACGAGGTGAACTATCCCACGCATGATCTGGAGTTAGCTGCGGTAGTGTTCGCTCTGAAGATTTGGAGACACTACCTGTATGGGGAGAAGTCGATTATCTACACAGACCACAAGAGCCTGAAATATCTCCTTACCTAGAAGGAGTTGAATATAAGGCAGCGGAGGTGGATTGAGTTGTTGAAGGATTATGACTACTCAATCAAGTATCACCCGGGTAAGGCTAATGTGGTGGCGGATATGTTGAGCCGTAAGGTAATATCGGACTTGAGGGCAATGTTTGCTCATCTTAGCTTGTATGATGATGGAAGTTTGCTAGCTGAACTTCAAGTGAAGCCTTCTTGGGTCAGTCGGATTAAAGAGCAACAGTTGTCGGATGAATCACTAAGTTCTAAATTTTAGCTAGTGGCAAGTGGTGAGACAGCAGATTTTTGTTTGAACAGTGATGGGATATTGCGCTTTCATGGAAAGGCTTGTATGCCAAGGGATTCGGAGTTAAGGCAGAAGATTCTGCAGGAAGCGCATAGTAGTCCATACGCTATGCATCTTGGTGGGAGTAAAATGTATCGAGGCTTGCGTGAACAGTTTTGGTGGCCAGGTCTGAAGCAGGAAGTTATCGAGTTTGTGAGTAAGTGCTTGACGTGTCAGCAGGTGAAGGCGGAACATCAGTTGCCTTCGGGGTTGCTACCGCAAATGAAGATTCCACTTTGGAAGTGGGAGAGAATAACGATGGACTTTGTTAGTGGGCTACCTCTTACGCCTACTAAGAAAGATTCAATGTGGGTAGTTGTCGATGGGTTGACGAAATCCATTCACTTCATACCGGTTCATGTTGACTACACCCTACAGAACTTAGCCAAGCTGTATGTAGCGGAAATTGTGAAGTTGCATGGGGTACCAGTGTCTATCATATCAGACAGAGACCCTATGTTTACATCGCGGTTCTGGAAGGCGTTGCATCAAGCGTTGGGTACAAGATTGGATTTCAGCACGACGTTTCGTCCACAGACTGATGGTCAGTCTGAGAGGGTAATTAAGATCTTAGAAGACATGTTGAGAGGCTGTGTTATCGACTTCAGGGGTAGTTGGGAGAATTTTCTACCGTTAGCAGAATTTGCATACAACAATAGCTACCAATCTAGTATCCAGATGGCACCCTATGAAGCGTTGTATGGCCGTAAGTGTCGTACTCCTACTTGCTAGACAGAGTTGGGTGAGCGGCAATTGTTGGGTCCGGAATTGGTTTTAGAAACAGAGAAAAAGGTTAAGTTGATTCGGACTCAGTTGAAGGAAGCTTTCGACAGGCAGAAATCTTATGCAGATCTGAAGCGTAAGGATATAGAGTTCTCAGTGGGGGACCAGGTTTTTCTGAAAATTTTGCTCTGGAAGAAAGTTTTAAGGTTTGGACGAAAGGGTAAGTTGAGCCCCAGGTCCATCGGGCCTTATCGAGTGTTGAAGCGTGTAGGACCAGTAGCTTATCAGCTGGAGTTACCTCTGGAATTGAGGTAGATACATGATGTATTCCATGTCTCGATGTTGAGGCGCTACCGTTCGGATCCACCCCACATAGTGTCGGTGGAAGAAATCGAGGTAAGACCTGATTTATCTTTTGAAGAGGAACCAGTTCAGATCTTAGACCGAGATGTTAAAGTATTGAGAAGAAAGACAGTTTCATTGGTTAAAGTTTTGTGGCAGAATCACGGTTCAGAGGAGGCCACGTTGGAGCCAGAGGATGTAATGCGACAGCAATACCCTCACCTCTTTTGACCAGGTAAATTTCGAGGTCGAAATTTCTTTAAGGGAGGTAGAACTGTAACATCCTGGAATTAGGGGTTATGCATTTTATGTTTTTTGTGTGTTTGGCTTGTTCTGTTTGTTAATTTGGTGTGTTT
Organism: Gossypium australe; assembly: GCA_005393395.2. Lineage (NCBI taxonomy): Eukaryota > Viridiplantae > Streptophyta > Magnoliopsida > Malvales > Malvaceae > Gossypium > Gossypium australe. The sequence goes on from CM016621.1 coordinate 115,126,939, forward strand.
GGGGGTTCTGGGAAGGCTCGGGGTCAAGCTAGAGCCTTGGTAAAAATATTGTTTTTAGGCACTTTAGGGGAGAGCTGGTTGAGGCAGGTCTTAAGAGTAATTTCTTGTGTTTGTTGACACAAGAAGAAGTGTGGTAGAGTGGCAAGAAGACGCCACTTAAGGTGCAAGGGAAGTGGCATCACAAGGGAACAGCAGGGGGAAGGAGTTCGAGTCTCGTCAGCAGCATTCAGAAGCTTTATTTTTGTGCTTAGGGAGCTAAGGTGTTGGCATTCGGCTGGACTCTTCATGGTGGTTGTTGAATGAGTCAAATACTTTTGAATGAGTGGTGGAGAGGTGCTTGTGGTGTTTGAATGGGTCAACAAGTTTGAATAGGTGTGGGTGAGTGAAAGTAGGAGGAAATCATGGGATTTGGAGTTAGTTGTAGAGTTGGCCGAAAGTTGGGATGTATGGGGGGTGAATTCGGTCAAGTGGGTAAAAGTGAGGGGACCTTTGTTGTTGAGCATTTTTGGTTTTGTTGCTAGAGGTGTGTACCGAAATTTGCTTTGTTTTGAGGATATTTCTTTTTGGCATCCTCGGCCTTAGGGAGTGAGTGTGTGCCGTTGTGAAAAAGAGCACCTTTGAGGTTCATCCCGGGTTGCCTATTCTTTGTTAGTGTCGAAAGTCCATAAGTGCATTACTGTTTCTTCCCTTCTTCATTTTCGGCAAGTACTCTATCTCTTATCAAAGCATTTCTTTTCTCTTCCATCTTCTAGTAAACATCTCACTCTCCATAACTGGACCATCTTTGTTGTTGTTAGCCGAATCCCTCCTCACTATTTCTATTTCTTGCTTATACAACGTTGTTCTTCTTTTGTTCCATACTCATTTCTGCACTCTATTTCTCCATAGCCGAACCTCAGCCTACTCTTTGCTTTCTTTTCATCTTGTTTCTCCTCGTTTTATTCTCTTCTCCTCATCTTCTTCTTTAGCCGAAACTTTGCACCTCTTCCATTGACACCTTTTCTTTTCTCTCTTTAGCCGAATAGCTCCTTTGGTCAAGTGAATCGGTTTCATCCTGTTACTCGATGGTTGAAGGTAATGATCTTCTTTTCTCTGTTTTGTTTAAAACCAAATCTTTTATCTCCTTCTTCACTAACCGAACCTCTGGTTCTTTGTCAACTCAAATAGATGCTGCTCGTATAGCCTAAGGCGTGAAGGGCTATTCTTCTCTACCAAATCTATCCTTGTTTTTCATCATCAATAACGCAAGGTAATCTCGTGCGATACTTTTTCCTTCTCTAAGTTTCTTTTAGCTGATTACTCAAGGGGCAACTTTTACTGCTAGGCCGAACTGTTAGTTCTCTCACAACTCATCTTTGATTCAAGGATGAACCAGTTGCTGTGTGGTTCATCATTTACCAAGGTAGGAGTCACTTCTTTTCGGTTCTTGGTTATTATATCCCTTATCGGTTGCAGTCTGCCTTAATCAATTCTCTTGTTAGACAAGCGACGTTTCACTTTGAGTACTGATTAAATCTCTTCATGGATGCAAGTGTCGATCAAGCTGTTGTGGGGAGTGAACCCATAATCCCTGCTCCCATATTAAAAAGACGTGCATTGTCGGCAGTTAGAGACTATCCGCCAGGTTGTGGTAGGGAGCGAACATATGCCTGTGTTAGGCAAATAGCCGTTGTCCCTGCTAGTGAAAGCGTCGACATAGAGAGTTTAGTGTTACGTGTTATCAGGTGTGTAATTCTCACACTCTGTTTATTAAATTACGTTATTAATTGTGTTGGCTGAAAGCTGGAACGACTGTATCGACATCCGAGATACTCTTGTGGGTAAAGTTGGAGAACCGGGTAAGTTCCACTATGATTTTATGTTCGAAAATATGTGTATGTGTGGAATAGTTAACAGTTGTGCATTTGAAGCATGATCACATTCATCTCAGTATGTTAATATGTGCATGGGCTCGGGATATGATGTGAATGGGGAAGTGTTATTTAGGGACTGTCACAGTGGTTTGGTACCACAGTGGGTTGGCCCTACATCTCTTATCCAGTGACTATGTCTCAGTGGTTTGGTACCACGGTGGTTTGACACCACGTATATATTTATTTCAATGACTTGTCTCAATGGTTTGGTACCACAGTGGGTTGGCCCCACATATATCTATTTGGGATTGTCACAGTGGTTTGGTACCACGGTGGGTTGGCCCCACACATATTATTAGTGACTCTGTCACAGGGATCTGGTATCACGGTAGTCTAGAACCACAGTGGCTTGGTGCCACGGGCGATTGGCTGATTCAGGTGATGTAGAGGATGGAAAATTAGGTTGGGCTGGGCTGCATTGTATACATGCTTAATATGTTTTATTATGTGGGCTAAGGCCCAATGGGCATCTGTGGGCCTAGAGCCCAAACTTCGTTTAATGGGGATTTACACGCTGAGTCTCGGTGACTCACCCCTCTGCTTAATTTTGCAGGTAATCATTAGATCACGGATTTGGGAGCCGAGGCGGACTTGTGGTGGCCATACAATGTTTTTCTCGTAAACTCGTTCACTTATTTCAAACTTATCTTTAGTTGGGTTTTTGTTTTGTAATAGGGCCACTATAACTTTATTTTGGGTTTTGATATAATGCTGATATTGCATGATTAATAAACTATCGAAGATGGAGTTTTCCAAGATTAAAAACTTTGAACAAATAGTTTTTTTTTTTAAAAATGGTTAACGAAAGATGGATAACAAGCAACAAATTGATTTAGAGATTTTACTTAAAACCGCAACATCGTTTTCAACTGACAAGTTTCATGAAATTCCTTAAATTCGACTTTCGACAAATAAACCTGACTTCGTAATTCAGTTCAAATTAAACAACTACTTCAAATTTTCGCTAAAATTACAATAATGTGATGCAAATTTTTCCCAAATGACGTTATTTAGTTAGTTTTTTTTTTCAAATTTCCTTTCCTGTACCACACCAGATTTGGTCGTAGCGTATTGACCAGGTTTGGGGTGTTACAGTTACAGAGGTCACACGCCCGTGTGGACAGGCCGTGTGCCTCCCATGGCCTCAGACACGCCCGTGTGTCTAAGCCGTGTCAAAATAGGGCATACATACTGACTTGTCACACGACTGTGGAGACGCCTGTGTGCCTCACCCGTGGTCGATCCTGACTTGTTTTGAATTTCAACCATGAGGGACACGGTTGAGCCACACGCTTGTGTGCTCAACCGTGTGGGCAATTATAGGCCATTTTCATGGCCAAATTGCCACCCGCACAAGGGTCATCCCTACAAGCTCAAACAAGCATTAATCCATACACAATTGGCAACCAAAAACATGTCATAAGATCAGCATATCATCCCATTCTATCTCATCTACAATCATGCCAACTTGTATACCAAATTGCACAACTAAAACACATGTAAAAACAAGCATGGTTCATCCAAAAATTTACCAATTCACTATGGCTTCAATCCATCAATAAGCTTACCATTCATAAGACCATTTCATTACCATCAAGCTATACCAAAAAAAAGCATCATATACCATAATCCCTCATGCATGATACCAAACATTTACCTTGCCACATCACATGGCTATTTACACATCTCAAACATGTTACCCAAAACAACTAGCCTATACATGCCATATTTAACTATATACACATTTTCAAAGTACCAAAATATGATTAAGTAGTGTGATGACGATCCTTAACGGTCCTCGAGCCTTTAGTAGCTTTTACGATCTATAAAACAGAGCAAACAGACACAAAGTAAACTTTCAAAAGCTTAGTAAGCCATATACAAATAAACTTAGCAAAAAATGCACATAATCATATCAATACAAAATTATTAATAGCTCATTTGCACATTTATAAATCTTCTTGGGTCATTGAATTAGCCATTTACTTACTAGCATGTATATCACCAAAAACATCTATAGATCGTAACATATTCATTCATATATCATGCCTCACTTCATCAATTCCATGCACATAATCCATCTAGGTAAGTTCATAGTATACTTACCTTCCGTACAAGTACATGGTGTACTTTTCGAACATACCTGAATCATTATACATTTCTCGTAGTCATTCACATCTCGGACTTGCCCATTGAACCGTTCAGAATCTAACAGGATACTTAGAATGCTCAGAATAGTCATACAATGCCAACGTCCCAGACGAGGTCTTACATGTACTCAGATATTGATGCCACTGTCCCAGAAAGGGTCTTACACAAATCAAATATGATGCCAATGTCCCAGACATGATCTTACACGTAAATCTCATATCGATGCCAACGTCCCAGACGTGGTCTTACACAAAATCTCAAATCAATGCCAACGTCCCAGACGTGGTCTTATATGATATCACATATCGGACACCTATGTCATGACATACGTTATCCTATCTATTCCTAGGTTCGTACGGGACTTCTCGGACATTTATAGCTTGTCGATATATTCTCGGATTTCACATACATTCCATCTTGAGCATTATTCATAGCCATCTAAATTTCATAAATGCATAAATAGCTCAAATCAAATACATTTATTTGTATATCGACTTACCTCGGATTCAGATATTCGATCGGATTCGGTTATTCGACAACTTTTGTCTTTCCACGATCTAAGCCCGTTTTCTTCGGTTCTTGATCTATACATATTCAAATTTAACTCATTTATTCAACAACTAATTCAATTCAATTCAAAAACACATATTTAGGGCAATTTGCAAATTAGCCCTCACATTTTCTCATTTGGATAATTTAGTCCCTATTTCACAAAATCACAAAATACACCAAGTTTCATGTCACCCATGCCTAGCCGAAATTTTACTCATGCTCATATGAGTCTATACATTTCATTTATTTCACAATTTAGTCCTTCAAAATATTATTTTCTCAATTAAGTCTAAATTACTCAAAATCACAAAAAATCCAAAGACAAATTATGTTAATCTATCACATATCTTTCATTTTTCACCATCAAACATCACAAAACACATGAGTTCATCAAAGGCTCATTTCAAAAACATCATCAATTCTCAAAATTAAGACATGGGTTTTAAAGTACTCGAAGCAACGATTGCAAAAACGTAGAAATTATTGAAAACCGATTAAAAACATAACTTGAATTTGAATCAAAAGCTAGTCAAAACCTAGCTTCTTTTTCTTTCTTTTCTTTTGTTTGTTTTTCGGTGGAATAACACATGAATTTCCACCATCTTTTAACTTGTTTTTATTATAACACATATTAATGCACAAATGACATAATTAACCTTTAATAATACTTATAAAAATCATTCATAAGATGGATATAAATGTCCACTACTATGAATAAAGGTATAATATCCACATAATGACTCCACCTTTAATAAGCCATGAAAAAAAGATTCCTTTTCATAAAGCATGCTAATTAAGTATCTTCCACAATCAAGTCCTTATGCGAAATTATGCACACATATAATCAAATTTAACCACAGAAATTTCACACATACTAATTCATATACTGTAGACACAGAAAATAATATTAAAATATTATTTTGACTCGGATTTGTGGTCCCGAAATCACTGTTCCGACTAGGGTCTAAACCGAACTGTTACAGGCCTAACAATACTCGATTCAACTCCAATTTGAGTGGGCTTAGCATAACCATATATAGTACGAGGGGCAAGACACTCAATGGCTTGCTGATTATTTCAATTATCATACATCTCCACAGTAGTATCATTTTCCTCGTGATCATCTACTGTACTCTGTTGATTTTGCCTTGCTTCTGTAACCTCTTTATGATTTTTGCGAGCAGTTCTTTCAATCTCACCATAAAACATTATTGGTTCCAATGGGTTTCCTCTAGTTATAGAAGAACTTGTCAAAATCAAACAAACTAAAATAATAAAATATAAAAAATAAATTAAAAAACAAATAAAAAAATTCTCTTGAAATAATATTCTTGTTTGGTCCTTTGTTCTTTCTTTATAAAACAAAAATTATGGTTTTGATGTCAATAGGTTTCCCCTGCAACGACACCAAAAACTTGATGTCAACGAAACCAACTAAAAATACAACAAAAGCAAGTGCACCTATCGATAAATGGTATAGCTACGGTGAGTAAAGATATCGTTCCCACGAGGAATAAAAGTACTAGTAATTACCGTTTTTCTGTTATTTAACCGACAAATTAAGATGATTGAATTAAACTAAAATTAACTAAATTAATTAACTAAGAACTCGACAAAGAACAAATCGGGAAAATAATCAAATAATAACCAAGAAGCGAAACAATACCCAGGAGAATCCACCTAGATTGCATCTGTCATTATCAATCAGAATTAAATAATTTATTCACTTAATATCTTAATCTGTAAAAATCCCTAAATTATGCTAATATCTCTCTTCAAGATTAAAAACAACTGACTCTAGGTTGATTAATTGAAATTTCTTTCTAATTAAAACTCTTATTATCGTATTAACTCGATTTATGAATTCCCCTATTAGATTTGACTCTAATATGATAGATTTATGTCATCCTATTTCTAGGATTGCATGCAACTCCACTCAATTATACTAGATCTGCTCTTAAATAGGGTCTATTCCTCCTGCGAATTAAGCATATCAAACATGAATTAATAATTCAGAAATATTAAATTAAGAATTAGGCACATATAACTGAGAATAAGATTCAAGTGTTTATTGCGTAAAACAGAAATCAAAAGACCGAATTCACTATAGGGTTCATATACCTTAGGTATTTAGTAAATTAGTTCATAATCGCAAATAAAAATAACTCAAAGATAGTATAACCAAAAGAAATAGAGAAATCCATAATAAACTTCAAAGAAATCAAAAGGAGATTTTCAATCTTGGCGGAAATACGCTTCAGAGTCGGCTTCAATATTGTTTTACGAGTTGTTTTCTTCAATACTTTTTGACGGCTCCCACTTATCTTCTTATATTTGGTATTTATAGGTCTTAAAATGCCCGAAAAACCTAAAAATTGTATTTTTCCGCATGTTTGGAGTGCGAATCGCAAAATCCACATGGTCTGGTACATGGCTGCGTGGCTCCTAAAATCTACTCCACTTGTTCGATTTTCGCTTTGTTTTCGCTCGTTTTGCTCCCAAATGCTCTCCTAAGTATAGAAACATGAATTTGAAGTATTAGGAGTATAAAATTTACCATTTTACATTGATTAATCATCTAAAAACACATTAAAAATAGGATTAAAATATGTTACTTTTATAACTTATCAGTGACATGCGTTCTTTATGAATTCAATGCATCAATGCTGACACAAGTTAACATGGCGTAATCTCTCTTTTCCTCCCCTTGGTCATTTTGAATTTGAAATCTCTATTTACTTACCATATTACTCTTCTAATTCAAGCTTTCTTGAAGTTGCTATTCCTTCATTTTATGAATCATCTTTTATAATGTCTTTCTGGATCTTGTTATGGTTTTGGTTTTATTAGCTTTACTGAAAGATAAGATTTTATTAGCTTTACTAAAAGATAACTCATACAGGTTGCGACTTGTAGATGCCATTTTTGCACACCAACTAGTTAGTTCTTATCAATGAATAAAAAATCCGATTAATAGAGTTCAAACAAGAAGTTAAACCAGATTATGCAATTAAAATATAAATAAAATGTTAAAAATGTGAATTTTTTATATTAAACAAGTGTAAATATAGTAATTAGTTAATAAGAATATCTATTTGGCTTAATGATATGCTGTTTAATATATCATCTTGAGTTTAAAAGTTCAAATCTTATCACTTACAAAAATAATTTGAATACCAAAAAAAAAAAAAGAGATTGGTTTTTTACCTGTTTTTTTCCCGGTTCATTGCTTCCTCCATTCTTGGGGATGTACCAGACCAGACGGGCCACCAATTCTGGGTTTAATTGACGGTCTGGTTTTTTCTTCACATGGCATGTGTGATTTTTGCTTTTTCTTATAGATTTTAACATATGGATCCATTATCCCTTAAACTGTTTGAAGTTCAAAAAACAAGGGACGGAACGAGCATACCATATTGTATTTATATAAATACCATGTAACACCCCTAACCCTTATCCATCGTCGGGAACGGGTTACAAGGTATTACCGGACTTAACTACCAATTTGGGGCATAAAAATTGAAACTGTCCATCAGCATCATATTGACTAAATCGACTATAACTCGAGTTACAAAACTCGAAATTTAGATCATAACATCTTTACTTCATTTCATATAAACTCTACACATTAATCATACTTATAAATATACCAAAACCAAATCAAACGAAATCATCAAGCCAAAATATAAATTCCAAGAATAACGAGATGGACAAGCCATTTTCGCATGGCTTATACAAATATATACAACTTCAAAACTAGCAATATCAAAACTAGTCTATACATGCCACATAACCAAATCTCCAAGCATTTATTTACCGAAGCGAAAATTGGATAGTGTGATGAGATCTCCTTCGACTTCCAACCCGAGCAAGTCTTTGAAACTCTATAAACATAGGAAAATTACACAAAGTAAGCTTTGGAAGCTTAGTAAGCCATAAGCAAATAATTCACCATAGAAACATATATAATTTAATTTAAATAGGCCAAATTTGGTTAATTACATACACATGTACAATCACTTTTCTCATATAATCCATGTTCCTCATTAAGTAACTTCACTTGCTCATAATTCATATCATCATTCGTAAACTTTCACCTTTTATAGCCTTAAGGCCAAACACTCATACATTCAATAATAGATTTCACATCGATCTATAAATAGCTTTCCCATCTCAAAACAAATACATATACATTTGTTCACGTATATACATATTAACTACCTAATTTTCTTTCTCACCTTTCAATCCATATAATTCACATATAAATACATATGATATAAAAATTTTCATTTCAACATCTAAAACTTACTTATTAGATCAAATACACATGGTTCATTATACCATCATTTATGGCCCAATATACTAGTTTAATCCATTATCATATATATGATCGATCATCCAAAGTTAATTAAACTATCACATATACTCATATATTTGAATTTAATATAATATCACATATAACCACTTATACACAAATTCAATTCATCATCACATATGCACATACCTTTGTGGCCGAACCTATAAGGTTAATTAAATCAACTTACTTGATGATAACGGATTCGTAATTGCAATTACATAAATCATGCTACCATTCAACAACTATCTAGATTAATAGGTCTCAAAAATCAACTACCAACATACCATTCATTCATTCAATCAAACTCATAGATTAATAATCACCTCTCGATACTTTAATTTCGTATACAAGAACAATTTACCTCATTGATATTTAAATTACATAATTATCATACATCCCTTACCTATCTATCACTTTTCGGATAGCTCCATTCAGTGGATTATATCTCCGTAAAATCCATAAATCCGCACACACAGTGTAATTGATGTAACGTATCGCACACTTAGTGCCATTACTATTCTTACTTCTAGTAACGTATCGCTCACATAGAGCCGTTACTTAATTCTTATCGTAACGTATCGCTCACACAGAGCCGTTACTTCACATTTATCGTAACGTATCGCTCACACAGAGCCGTTACTTAACATTTATCGTAACGTATCGCTCACACAGAGCCGTTACTTAACTCTTATTATTACATATCGCTCACACAGAGCCGTTACTTAATGCTTATCGTAACGTATCGCTCACACAGAGCCGTTACTTCACATTTATCGTAACGTATCTCTCACACAGAGCCGCTAGAGCCGTTACTTCACATTTATCGTAACATATCGCTCACACAGAGCCGTTACTTAACTCTTATCGTAACGTATCGCTCACACAGAGCCGTTACTTAATGCTTATCGTAACGTATCGCTCACACAGAGCCGTTACTTAAATTTACACATATGGTACTCATTGAACCGTATTACTCAATGTATGCTTCTCTTAACTTGTTATTCCCTCAATATGCATAATATATATATATATATATATATATATAATTCACATTCACTTTACACACAAGAATGTACACTTATATATGTATATATCAAAGTGTTCAATATCCAAGTACTATATTGCATTCGGCCTATACCACATCAATCCATCATCAACTCCGTTTATATGCCTAAATCTCATTATAATATCATCATTAAAATTTCCTATTTCATGCTTCTAATTACAACAACCAAGTACCATCATCTTCGACCATTTCTTATCAATTTCAAATATATATATATATATATATATATATATATATATATGTATATTTGGCAATGCCTTGGAATAACCATCAACATTCAATTTAAACTTATAAGTAAGCATTACTTCAAATTAATTCCATTGTTTAAAACTTACTCAAGTAGTTCCTTGAACATATCAATTATCATCCTTCACATTCGGTAATAGCAAATATAATTATAAACATTTCAATTCAGCATGAATAATTTACATTTATTTAAAATTAAGAACAACCATTTACTTATATACTTACCTCAAGCCATAAATGATTATTCCATGACCTTCTCTTTTTTTTTTCCCGATTTATAATCAATCTATTTGTTTTACGATCAAAGCATAATAATAAATCAATATATTAACTAACTCAAATATCAAATCAAGTTCAAGTTCAACTCAAACCGTCCTATCATTTATTTACAATTAGTAAAAACGTATTTATTCCTCACAAATGGTCAACACACACAACAATTATCCAATTCATTCCAATTTGGACAACATGAATACAGTAGGAATTTATATTAGTTCATGAAATTTAAAGTCCCAAAGATTTCATATTTGGATAGCATTAAGATACTCTTTAATAAACAACATTACTATACAAAAATATGGCAGTACAATTAAATACTTAATATCAATTCAGATAGCATTCAAATCCTGCATTACAGCAGCCCAATTAATCCACTAAAACTAACTTTAATAATAATTAAAAGTTAACTTATTGATGCAGTACATATTAATTACTAATTACACTCTTCAATAGCTTAATCTGACATCAATTTAGACAGCATCAATTAACATAAATTAATAGTCCACAAACACTCCAAACAATATAAACATACAGCTATTATCACCATATAACTAACTCATTAACTAACACTTAAGACATAAATTCTGTAGCATTAAATTGGTCTTTTATTACCTTCCCAGCTACATTAAAGGCAGTATCAAACACTCCTTTTCTCAAATTTCAGACATAACAAATACATCATTATTAGTTAGCCATTTACATATCATTCATTTTTTTTTTAAAACATCATGAGCATCAAGCTTCCATTCATGGCTTCTAACAAAAATCACAACCGAAACAAAAATTAAATCATGGGCTAATTAAAATGCAAATCAACTAACCCAAAAATGTAAGATTTATAAAAAAATTAATCTAATTACTTACCTAAATTTGAGCATGCAAAGCCGAATGATTGAGAGCTCAAGCTCTTCTCCCTTCTTCTGTATTTCGATAATAACAAGAAAGAAATGAAGATGAACTTCCGCATTCTCTTTTCATGTTTTTATTAAAATATGAATTTCTTTCTTTTTTTTTTGCATATATCCTATCATTACTAACATTTCAACACATAAAATAAATATAATAAGGCATTTTATAATCACTTGCCGTCCACTATCATTATAAGAGAGTTAATTGCAACATAAAACCCTCTTAAAATAAAGACACATTAATTTAACCCTTCAATCAAACTATTGGCTAATTCCACCACTCATGCAATTTAATCCTTTTTCCTAAATTAAGCATACAAACGAGTAAATAAATTCACGAAATTTTAGCACATACTCAATCATAAATATTTAACAAGAAAATAATATTAGATTTTTTTTTGACTCGGATTCGTGGCCCCGAAACCACCGTTCCGATTAGGGTCAAAATCGGGCTGTTACAACTCTCCCCCCCTTAGGGATTTTCGTCCTCGAAAATCTTACTAGAAAGTAGATTAAGGATTTACTTCCACACAATACATTTCAAATTCATACATAGCTTCAGATTTCATATCTCTTTAATCTCACAATTGAAATTCTGATCTGACTTTCGCTGTACATCATCTCTAGTTGAGACTGCTTATGACTGTATTAAATTGTTTCCATTTTCTGCTCAATTTCTTTGACGATATTAATCCCTTGGATCATTTTCTCATAAAGCTCGATCCTAAAATAACAAAGTTCGGTAATTGCTTATAACAGCAACGGTCTTTCTTAGTTGCTTTGAAACTCTAAAACACAGTGACTAATAAATATTTCAAGAGTTTGAATTGCATTTTCCGATTTCAATGCAGTCTCATACTCATAGATTACTCTAATTTCCCTCAGAATCACAATATGAGTTTCAGATCTCAATCCGAAACAGTGATGGTTAGTACCATGTGTAGACTTATCATCTCAGGAACATATAACTCTATCACTTTTCAATAATAAGGATAATCTCGATACAAAATTCATCAACACTTTATTTCTATAATCCACAAAGTCAGTAATATCACAGTTCACATTCATTCATCAATATCATATCTCAAAATTTCGTGCATCATGTTACTCTCGTACGATCAGACTAATTGACACTGTAGGCCACTTATAACAATGCTTATACAGTCTTAGAGCTTCTCGGTATTGGCACTTTATCTCAAAGGAACAAATAATCATCGATTCCACGTCTGAAGTTCTGAATCAGAGATCAATTTCTGCTGAACCCCTTTTTAACTTATAATTCACTGACACATTTTTGAATTTCATAACTTTTCTAAATAAACATTTATTTAGCCTTTAATTCAGCTAACAACTATTCATTATCTGATAAGATCAATCACGTATTCATCGCTCAAAAAGCACACAAAAGTTTTCCATTCAAAACATCTGAAACTATAATCATTTCCTCGGATAAGAATCACTTACAGACTCACAAGTTTTTTGACGATTCGAGTTAACTTTTCTGTGCCAAATTCGGATCTTTATCTGACATTAAACATTTTACACTCTTATAGTTATCATATATATCACATAACTCTTTTCATGTATCTTTAACTATATGCAATCACAAGATATCTCTGTACACTCTTTTTCATTAGAACACACTTCAAACCTTTCATTAACATATGACTGAGGATCATAAACACTTTATTCAACTCAAACGGAACTAGAACTGACATTTCGGTTGATAATGTCTTTGTGCAAAAGGAAGCTTCAACATTCGAACTAACTTTAATTTATCATAACATTTCTCAGATAGAATTGTTCCAATAGATAAAATTCTGTATTAAATCTTCAAGAATACAAATTCTTCTTCCATACTATCCTTCCATTCACACATATACATTCAAAGTTTATTTCCAGTCAGGTAGATAGATCCAGACACAAATAACCCAATTATCTTTTCGATCAAATAGTTCAAATCAAACTAAACCACTAAATCAGTCTTTTCGAAGAAATCTTTTATTCTCATTAAAAAAAAAAGGATAACCCAACCATATCGTTTCACAGATTGATCTTGACCCTCAATCATTTTTACTTTTATCAATGTCGAACTTTCACGAGAACTAGAAAAGAGTTTATAATAAAGCGGTCTCATCTATTAATCATCGATATTCTGAACTATATTGTAGTCACCTTTATCAGTTAGAAACCATTGGGCCTTAATAAGAACGACGTCTCAACCTTATAAGTAAATATTATACCTACTGTTAATGAAGTATTTGAACATAGAGAAGAATCAAATGTGATTTTATCAGTAACCTCTGCATAAACACAACTTCTATAACTCTGAGAACGGTACCGCTATACTATCACATTTCAGGCCAGAAATTATAATTATAAACGATATGGCCATTTTTGTCAAATAGATATCTCTTACAGATAATCACATAAATTCACAAGAAAACCAGAATAGCGAAATTTCAAACTCAGGATATCCAAAAATTACAACTCAGATAGAATGATATTAATTCCGATAATATCACAGAAAGTGTCCAGAAAGGACAATGTCACTCATAAATATTGAAATCCACAGTAACATAAGTAATATAATCTTCACATACAGAGTATTAGTATCATTCAGATTTACCGTCGATTTTCATATCCACACAAGGGAATAAGTACCAGAGGAAGACATAGCAATATCAAACGTAACCCAAATAGATCAACCATGCTTTCGTCTATCAGTACATTTAGCTAGTGTTTTCACACGATAAGAATCTTCTTTCCAGAATTAAGCAGTCACTTATGCTTCTGAGAATAAATGTACACCTAAAATGCCCAGAAGGAATCATAGTAATTACCCGACTATAACCATTACACTCAGTCACCAATACAATATAAACATTATTCAAGTGTCTAACTCTGTCATCGGAAATTTTCACATTATCCCATTATTAACAAAAGTAAATATTAGAAAAGCTTCCAGTTAATACTTTCTTTAGATAATATACCTGAATATGTCATTTAGTCGAAATTAACTTCTTATTCACCAATGGCTCTGCATAATCTGAATAATCTTCAGAACTATCCAATATTTCTTTTAATACTGTATTCACTTACTGATTCATTCTCTTTTCTGACCACATTACTAATCTTTCAAGCACGAACTTCTATAACTCCACACTCATGAGCTTTTTAATCCTAAATTCTTATAGATTTCATTTTAACATTTCATTGATAAGGGGGTGAGGTTAGTAAAGCCTCAAATTTAACTTACACATACATGCATGTAACATATACTATCACAAATAGCCAGTTCATTTCTAATTTCACATTCTCAAAACATTTAGTAAGCATTTACCTATAATCATTTTTATTCTTAACACATAGTTCATAAGCCAACTCAAATCACTAATTTACAATCGAAATTCTCATATAGCATCATAATTCAATTGTCATAACTTATATGCTCATATAATAATAACATTTATTAATAACAAAAATGTCATACACTTTGATTCATACCTTTACGAGTGTCAACTCATCACCAATATGTTTTTACTCAAACATTTGAGTACACATTCCATACTATCGGAATTTAATTCTGTTGGAAAGCATATCTGTCTAATTAAAACAATTTTCGTCAGAGTCGGGAGATATCACACTATCACAGGTTAAATACGGCATGTATAGCTAGACTCACACACGTTACGTTCGTCCTAGAATCGACTAAATCGTAGCTCTGATACCAATAAAATGTAACACCCCTAACCCTTATCCATCGTCGGGAACGGGTTACAAGGTATTATCGGACTTAACTACCAATTTGGGGCATAAAAATTGAAACTGTCCATCAGCATCATATTGACTAAATCGACTATAACTCGAGTTACAAAACTCGAAATTTAGATCATAACATCTTTACTTCATTTCATATAAACTCTACACATTAATCATACTTATAAATATACCAAAACCAAATCAAACGAAATCATCAAGCCAAAATATAAATTCCAAGAATAACGAGATGGACAAGCCATTTTCGCATGGCTTATACAAATATATACAACTTCAAAACTAGCAATATCAAAACTAGTCTATACATGCCACATAACCAAATCTCCAAGCATTTATTTACCGAAGCGAAAATTGGATAGTGTGATGAGATCTCCTTCGACTTCCAACCCGAGCAAGTCTTTGAAACTCTATAAACATAGGAAAATTACACAAAGTAAGCTTTGGAAGCTTAGTAAGCCATAAGCAAATAATTCACCATAGAAACATATATAATTTAATTTAAATAGGCCAAATTTGGTTAATTACATACACATGTACAATCACTTTTCTCATATAATCCATGTTCCTCATTAAGTAACTTCACTTGCTCATAATTCATATCATCATTCGTAAACTTTCACCTTTTATAGCCTTAAGGCCAAACACTCATACATTCAATAATAGATTTCACATCGATCTATAAATAGCTTTCCCATCTCAAAACAAATACATATACATTTGTTCACGTATATACATATTAACTACCTAATTTTCTTTCTCACCTTTCAATCCATATAATTCACATATAAATACATATGATATAAAAATTTTCATTTCAACATCTAAAACTTACTTATTAGATCAAATACACATGGTTCATTATACCATCATTTATGGCCCAATATACTAGTTTAATCCATTATCATATATATGATCGATCATCCAAAGTTAATTAAACTATCACATATACTCATATATTTGAATTTAATATAATATCACATATAACCACTTATACACAAATTCAATTCATCATCACATATGCACATACCTTTGTGGCCGAACCTATAAGGTTAATTAAATCAACTTACTTGATGATAACGGATTCGTAATTGCAATTACATAAATCATGCTACCATTCAACAACTATCTAGATTAATAGGTCTCAAAAATCAACTACCAACATACCATTCATTCATTCAATCAAACTCATAGATTAATAATCACCTCTCGATACTTTAATTTCGTATACAAGAACAATTTACCTCATTGATATTTAAATTACATAATTATCATACATCCCTTACCTATCTATCACTTTTCGGATAGCTCCATTCAGTGGATTATATCTCCGTAAAATCCATAAATCCGCACACACAGTGTAATTGATGTAACGTATCGCACACTTAGTGCCATTACTATTCTTACTTCTAGTAACGTATCGCTCACATAGAGCCGTTACTTAATTCTTATCGTAACGTATCGCTCACACAGAGCCGTTACTTCACATTTATCGTAACGTATCGCTCACACAGAGCCGTTACTTCACATTTATCGTAACGTATCGCTCACACAGAGCCGTTACTTAACTCTTATTATTACATATCGCTCACACAGAACTGTTACTTAATGCTTATCGTAACGTATCGCTCACACAGAGCCGTTACTTCACATTTATCGTAACGTATCTCTCACACAGAGCCGTTAGAGCCGTTACTTCACATTTATCGTAACGTATCGCTCACACAGAGCCGTTACTTAACTCTTATCGTAACGTATCGCTCACACAGAGCCGTTACTTAACTCTTATCGTAACGTATCGCTCACACAGAGCCGTTACTTAATGCTTATCGTAACGTATCGCTCACACAGAGCCGTTACTTAAATTTACACATATGGTACTCATTGAACCGTATTACTCAATGTATGCTTCTCTTAACTTGTTATTCCCTCAATATGCATAATATATATATATATATATAATTCACATTCACTTTACACACAAGAATGTACACTTATATATGTATATATCAAAGTGTTCAATATCCAAGTACTATATTGCATTCGGCCTATACCACATCAATCCATCATCAACTCCGTTTATATGCCTAAATCTCATTATAATATCATCATTAAAATTTCCTATTTCATGCTTCTAATTACAACAACCAAGTACCATCATCTTCGACCATTTCTTATCAATTTCAAATATATATATATATATATATATATATATATATGTATATTTGGCAATGCCTTGGAATAACCATCAACATTCAATTTAAACTTATAAGTAAGCATTACTTCAAATTAATTCCATTGTTTAAAACTTACTCAAGTAGTTCCTTGAACATATCAATTATCATCCTTCACATTCGGTAATAGCAAATATAATTATAAACATTTCAATTCAGCATGAATAATTTACATTTATTTAAAATTAAGAACAACCATTTACTTATATACTTACCTCAAGCCATAAATGATTATTCCATGACCTTCTCTTTTTTTTTTCCCGATTTATAATCAATCTATTTGTTTTACGATCAAAGCATAATAATAAATCAATATATTAACTAACTCAAATATCAAATCAAGTTCAAGTTCAACTCAAACCGTCCTATCATTTATTTACAATTAGTAAAAACGTATTTATTCCTCACAAATGGTCAACACACACAACAATTATCCAATTCATTCCAATTTGGACAACATGAATACAGTAGGAATTTATATTAGTTCATGAAATTTAAAGTCCCAAAGATTTCATATTTGGATAGCATTAAGATACTCTTTAATAAACAACATTACTATACAAAAATATGGCAGTACAATTAAATACTTAATACCAATTCAGATAGCATTCAAATCCTGCATTACAGCAGCCCAATTAATCCACTAAAACTAACTTTAATAATAATTAAAAGTTAACTTATTGATGCAGTACATATTAATTACTAATTACACTCTTCAATAGCTTAATCTGACATCAATTTAGACAGCATCAATTAACATAAATTAATAGTCCACAAACACTCCAAACAATATAAACATACAGCTATTATCACCATATAACTAACTCATTAACTAACACTTAAGACATAAATTCTGTAGCATTAAATTGGTCTTTTATTACCTTCCCAGCT
The DNA here is from genome assembly GCA_005393395.2 of Gossypium australe. Taxonomy (NCBI): domain Eukaryota; kingdom Viridiplantae; phylum Streptophyta; class Magnoliopsida; order Malvales; family Malvaceae; genus Gossypium; species Gossypium australe. The sequence goes on from CM016621.1 coordinate 115,145,313, forward strand.
ACATTAAAGGCAGTATCAAACACTCCTTTTCTCAAATTTCAGACATAACAAATACATCATTATTAGTTAGCCATTTACATATCATTCATTTTTTTTTAAAACATCATGAGCATCAAGCTTCCATTCATGGCTTCTAACAAAAATCACAACCGAAACAAAAATTAAATCATGGGCTAATTAAAATGCAAATCAACTAACCCAAAAATGTAAGATTTATAAAAAATTAATCTAATTACTTACCTAAATTTGAGCATGCAAAGCCGAATGATTGAGAGCTCAAGCTCTTCTCCCTTCTTCTGTATTTCGATAATAACAAGAAAGAAATGAAGATGAACTTCCGCATTCTCTTTTCATGTTTTTATTAAAATATGAATTTCTTTCTTTTTTTTTTTTTTGCATATATCCTATCATTACTAACATTTCAACACATAAAATAAATATAATAAGGCATTTTATAATCACTTGCCGTCCACTATCATTATAAGAGAGTTAATTGCAACATAAAACCCTCTTAAAATAAAGACACATTAATTTAACCCTTCAATCAAACTATTGGCTAATTCCACCACTCATGCAATTTAATCCTTTTTCCTAAATTAAGCATACAAACGAGTAAATAAATTCACGAAATTTTAGCACATACTCAATCATAAATATTTAACAAGAAAATAATATTAGATTTTTTTTTGACTCGGATTCGTGGCCCCGAAACCACCGTTCCGATTAGGGTCAAAATCGGGCTGTTACATACCATATTTATCCCTTAAACAGAATGCTAAAACCATTTACCAATACTAGGCCAGCTTTATTGTCGGTTTATTTTCTGATTATCCAATGAATTTGAAGTTCATTATTTTCTTGCCTTGCATGAATTTAGTGTGCTATATTTTGGGGGTATGATCTTGCTGCTGTAAGCATGATTGTTGGGCACCTTGGCCTGATGTGTCATCCAAATGAGGCCAATGCATGTACCGCATTGGTTGTTGACTATGGGCATGTGCTCCTGAGTACAGTGCCCTTTTATAACTTTTTCTTTGTTGTCACTCACGCTCAACTGTATATAGGCCAAATTTGTAAGCCCATAACTTTATAGTATAGAAAACTTAACCACAAAATGTTACTCCTACTCTTCACTTTCCTAAATTGCTTATTTTTTACACATATTCAGTGTTAAAAGATGGCTTACATGCAGACCAAAGTAGTTTGAGCCATGCAAGTTGCAGCTGAAGCATAAGCTGCTGTTTTGTTATTTTTAGTTGATGTTTTGTTGCTTAGTTAGATTAGAACTAAGTTAGTGACATACTTGATGTGATTTGGTGCTGATAGATTTGATAAATCAGCTTAATCAAGAGTGCAAGCAAAGTTTTATAAGTTTCAAGACTTTGTTAGTGGAGTTAGGTATGTTTAGGTAACATTTTCATCTTTTTGACAAGTTGATTGCTTGATATATGTAATACTTTTAGCTGTCAATGAATTATGATAAATCTTTCAGCAAATTCTTCTTCTTATTTTGGTTAAACTTAAGCAATCTGTTCTTTCTTTCTTTGGTTCATTTTTCTTGTTTGTTCAGCAAGTCTCTATTGCTTAAAGCTCAAGACTTTGCTGTGATTGCTTAGTTTTTTTTTCTCAACTCCTACAATTGGTATCAAGAGCTAATTTCTCAGAGGACCTTTCTCTTTTCTACTCTAAATAACAATGTCTTCATCAGGTTTGTCTCCAGCACCACCACCGGTATTCAGTGGTAAAGGATACCACATTTAGGTAGTCAAAATGAAGACCAACCTGTAGGCAGTTGACTTGTGGGAGGTTGCCAATACTGATGTTGAACTACCACCCTTGAGAGCTAACCCCATGGTAGCTTAGATCAAGCATCACTCTGATGACAGACCCAAGAGGTACAAGGCAATGTATTGCATTCAAAACAGTGTGTCAGACTTGATTTTCACAAGGATCATGGCCTTTGAAACTCCAAAGCAGGCTTGGGACAAGCTTAAAGAAGAGTTTCAAGGCACTAAAAAAATAAGACTGCAACGACTTTTAAACTTAAGAAGAGACTTTGAAAATCTGAAAATGAAGGAGTCAAAGATAGTTAAGCAATATTCAAACAGGGTCGTGGCTGTTGTGAACAACATCAGACTGCTTGGGGACCAATTCAATGTGTCGAAACCATTTTTAAATTTTGGTAAAAATGGGGATCGACTTAAAAAAAATGGAAATGGAGTCGCCACCAATCCCTTTTTACTTGGGTGTGATTGGATCACCTTGTAAAATATTTTATTTCAAAACATTGATTTTGGTCCACGAAATACAAGAAGATGGGTTTGGGAGTCGGTTACGTATGAGGAAGGGTTAGCACCCTCATAGCGCCCAAAAATTGGTACCTAATCGATAAAATCATGTCCGAATGTTGAAAGTTTGAAAAATTTTAGAATATGATCCTTTTATTAGAAAGAAAACCAAGACTTACTTATTTCAAAGAAATAAAATGTTATATCAAGTAAGTTAGGATATAACATCTCACGACTTCGAAGTTAGGCTTGCCTTTATTTGTAGAAAATTCTTATCTCAAAACACAAAACATCATGTCTAGTAAGTTAGGATACAACGTTTTGAATTTCCGAGAATAAGTTTTGATTTGGAAATTTATGAATTTCAATTTTAAAAGAAAAGGGATACTTAATATTTTAAGTTCAATGATAAAAATCGAAACCCAGTGAGTTAGGGCACAATTTTTCTCGAAGTCCCCAAATATTAGATATCACCATATTTTTTAAAACTATTTGAATAAAATGCGTCAATTCAAAAGGTGTTTTTATAAAACAATGGTTTGAGTAAGACATTACGACATACATATTTAATAGAAATTCTACATAATACAAATTATACTAACAATAAATAATAAAAGAATAATACAACATAAATATATAAAGAACTATGTTAAGCAATAATAAACGATTAAAAGAACATAAATAAATAAACATGTGATATAAAATAAATAGCGATAATTAAGACTTTCACGAAATAACAAAATCAAATGAAAAGGGAATAGTATATTTAAACATTGAATAAAAAAAGAATGTGACAATTTTTAAAATGATTTAATATATATATACAAATAAAAAAATGTAAAGTAAAAAAAAGTACTTATAATATATATAATTTAATAATTTAATACATATATAAATGATTACATATAATAAAAATAATTAGTAAATAGTATATAATATTTAAAAAACATATATAATATATTAATCATAAAAATTACGTATGTACTACACAATATAAATAAAATACGTTACATAATGTAAATAGATTTTATACAAAATAAAATTTCAAAAAAAAATGTATGATATGATATAATACTATATAATAAAAACTTTGAAAAATATATAATATAATATTAATTATAAAATAATAAGTAATATATAATAATTAGATTAAATAAAATAATAAATAGTGATAATTCAATATTTATAAAAATAATATGTATTTAAGGAAAACTATACATAAAAATTATATACTAGTAATAAATTAATATACAAATAAATAAAAATAATATAAAATTTTAATATAATAAAAATAATTTAATATAATATTAAATAAAAAAACATAAAATAAAAGGTTTTAAAAATAAACATAATAAAAAATCTAAAAAAATGTAAAAGGATGAGATTGAAGTGCGCTACAAATTGTAGGGACCTAATGGATAATTATACCCTGTCTCCTAAACGGCGCCGTTCTGTCATTGGCCATTAAGTAGTCCAAAGGACTAAATTGAAATGAAAGAAATAATTCTGGGCCCGATTGTAAAATAAAAAGAAACTTAATTGTAAAATTAAAATAATGCGGAAGGGCTTGTAGGGCAATTAGACCCTTAAACAAAAACACGCAGATCCTCCCCGGGTCAGGTCAATGCGCGGGTCACAGGCCTTTAAATGACGTCGTTTTGGGCTTAAAAGGGAACCTCCAAACGGCGTCGTACAATAGGCCCTATATAAGTAAAAATAAACCAAAAAAATTCATTTTAAACATTTTTTTTTAAAAAAAATAGAAGCTCTGAGAAGCTCTCTCTTTCTCTTGGCCTGAGGTCTGGCTCCGGCCTAGGTTCCAGTGCCCGACCGCCACATGCGCCGCCACACGTGCCTCTTCCGACGGCAGTCGAAAAGCCCAAAAACCACCGTTTTCAATGCCGATCAAACGGTAAACTCTTTTCTTTTTTCTTTTAGTAATATATGTATAAGAAAAATGTATGAACTGAAAAGAAAATAAAAAAAAGATGAGACGGATATTAAAAAATCACCTCTGTAAATTGTGTTTGAATTTTATTTCTATGTATATTTTTTTGCGAATCTTTTCGTGTTCTTTCTGTGTAAGTCCCTAATTTACAAGTTTTTGGGGTTTATATAAACCCAAAAATAAATTTAAAAAAGGAAATATAGGGATTTAGCCATATTTGCTTGTTGTTTCTTTCCTTTTTGTAGGAGATCGACGAAGGTCTCGGTGGTGGTGCAGGATTCGCGCGCGGATTACGGTGCGATCGAAGGCTGGCGTGGGCGCGAGGAGGTGATTGCGGCGCGAGGGTCTGGGCACTTGCGACGCCAAGGGTTTCAGAAACTCTAGGCTTAGTAAAACTGTTTAGGCATTTGGGCCTTTTTGGGCCGTGAATTTGGGTCTAGGGTTGGGTAGTCCATATAGGTCTGAGGGTGTAATTAGTTTTGGGTCTGTAAGTGGGCTTGGGTAGTTTTTGTTAAATGGACTTTGTAAAATGAATTGTGCTGAACATTTTATTATTTTTTTGTTTTGGTTTTTTTATTCTGGTTTATTTCCAAGCCCGGGCAAAATGGGCCTCTTACAGCTGCCCTCTTTGCTCTTATTATGAAACGATAATAGAGCAAAGACAATAGAAAGTCCAATTTTGCCCTGTCTTTGCCGAGTCTTGACTTCTTGGTCCTTGTCTTCTTCAAATGGCTCCAACTTTTCTGTAACTTCGACGGTATTGGAACTTCATCTTGATTTCAATAAGTCCAATGGCTTCAATCTGCTTCACTGCAACTTCAGGAAAGCAGTATTTGTTATCTTTTAATCTGCTCCACTGCAAACTCAAGGAGACAATATTTGATGTCTTCGATTTGCTTCTTGCAACCTCAAGAATGCCAGATCTACTATCTTCGATCTACTTCACTGCAACTTTAGGAAGACAAGATTTGCTATCTTCAGTCTACTCCGCTGCAACTTCAAAGAGATAAGGTTGAAAGTGCCTTTGATCTGCTTCCTCCAACTTCAGGAAGATGAGATCTTCTATCTTCAGTCTACTCCGCTGCAACTTCAGGGAGATAAGGCTGAAAGTGCCTTTGATCTGCTTCCTGCAACTTCAGGAAGATGAGATCTTCTGTCTTTAGTCTACTCGGCTACAACTTCAGGGAGATAAGGCCGAAAGTGCCTTTGATCTGCTTCTTGCAACTTCAGGAAGATGAGATCTGCTGTCTTCAGTCTACTCCGCTGCAACTTCAGGGAGACAAGGCTGAAAGTGTCTTTGATCTGCTTCTTGCAACTTCAGGAAGATGAGATCTTCTGTCTCCAGTCTACTCCGCTGCAACTTCAGGGAGATAAGACTGGTGGCTAAAATCTGCTTCCCTGCTAGCTCGGGAAGATAAGACTACCAACTTTAGCCTGCTCCCTTGCTACCTCAGGGAGATAAGGCTGGTGGCTAAAATTTGTTCCCCTGCTACCTCGGGGAGATAAGATTCACCAAATTTGATCTGCTCCACTACTGCTTAGGGAGATAAGATCTGTAAATTCACCAATATTGCTACACCGTCCACTGAGGGACATGACATGTAGACTCGGTTCCATCTCTTTATGTCACATGACCAAGATGTTATGATTAGAATGAATCAAATGCTTCTAGCTATATGTGTTATGAGTGACATGAATGCAACATGTCATGAAAATGATTCATTTTTTAACGTTTAAGGGTTAGGATGCAATGATCGGAATGAATCAAATGCTCCTAATGAGATTAGCTATGATATATGAAAAATGTTATGAGTATGATTCCTACTCTAGGTGTCACCACTCATTTGTTCTTCATTCTTGTTCCTCTCGAAACATCAATCATGTTCTGCTCAACAAGCTTGCTCAGAGTCAACTCCACTTGAAACTTGAAGACCCAAGGCTTGTACAATCGTACTATGATAGGAACTAAACCTTTTCAATCCATCCTATCTGCAATTTTAGGGTATAGGATTTATTTCAAATTCAACCCATTCCACCACAATTTAGGGGTTCTGAATTGTTCATCAACTTAGTTTGTCACACCATTCCCCGAATGTTATAACCTGATGACATCACTTACTTTCGTCACATCAACTCATTATTTGGTCCATTTATCATTTGGACAAAGAATTCAGAGAAATAGTCTCTATCTAGACTCTTCTTTCTCAAATGTTTCAAATTTATGCACATGGAAATTCTAAACAATTGTCCTGTTTCGGTTCCTTGTTTTTATCTAGAAATTTCCAAAGTAATATGTAGAACTTCTTTTGTGAAATTGTTAGTTCATCAATCATTATTTCAACGCAACATGTTTATGAATAATGGGTAACAAATAAATTGATCTCAAAGAGAGTTAAATGAATTATCAAAAATACAAAGAAAATTAACTAGGAACATATCTTTGAGAAGAAAAAGAATCCAAAGATAGTAAAATGAAAAGGACAAAGATCAGATGCCCTAGATATCACAGATTGGGCTTCTATATACAAACTCCACGAAGGCTACTTTGTGCTTAACATGTGTTTAGAAGACCCAAAGTACTTTGTTGATGCCCTGATATGCAACATACTTCATTCCTTATTGATTCAAGTATAGAAAGATGACTGCGTGTCTATTCAGAATTTGAGCCGCCCTTTTCGGGTTTTCAACTCAAAACCCCTTTGGTCTCAAAGCGCCCTTTGCGGGTTTTCATCTTGGCCTCTCCTTTTATTTTTAGAAACTCAAAGCGCCCTTTGCGGGTTTTCACCTTGGCCTCTTCTGCTTTTCAAGCAAAATACATTTTGACTGAGTCTGAGTTTACAGGATTAGGTAAGCTTTTCCCATCCATTTCGGTCAAGATTAGGTAAGCTTTCTTCACCACATATGGTCCTTCCCAATTCGGCATCCATATTCCTCTAGAATCCTTTTGTATGGGAATAATCATTTTCAGTATAAGGTCCCCTTCATGAAACACTCTTGGGCCAACTTTTTTATCGTAGGCTCGCATCATTCGTTTTTGGTACATCTGACCGCGACGAATTGCCCTTAGCCGCTTTTCTTCAATTAGTTTCAACTGATCATACCGAGCCTGGATCCATTCAGCCTCATCCAGCTTTATTTCTGACAAAAACTCGAAGAGAGGGTATTTCCACTTCAATAGGTAGAACTGCCTCCATCCTATAGACCAACGAGAAAGGCGTTGCCCCAGTAGGCGTTGTCTCAGTCATCTTCCCTACTATCTTCTTAATATTTTTGTTGGTCGCTTCCACTGCCCCATTCATTTTTGGACGATACTGAGATGAGTTGTGGTGTTTGATCCCAAATTGACTGCAAATTTCTGCTATCGTGCTGTTGTTCAAATTCAGTGCGTTGTCTGATATGATCCTCTCAGGCATTCCATATCGACAAATGATCTCCTTCTTCAGGAACCAACTAACTGCTGACTTAGTGACGCTAGCATATGAAGCAGCCTCTACCCATTTCATGAAATAGTCAATTACCACGAAGATGAATTGATGCCCATTCGAAGCTTTCGGTGAGATTGGTCTAATAACATCCATGCCCCACATGGAAAAAGGCCACGGGGAAGTCATAACATGCAAAGGTGATGGAGGCACATGAATTTTGTCTCCATAAATCTGGCATTTATGACATCTCTTAGCATAGCTGATACAATCTCCTTCCATGGTGGACCAATAATATCCAAATCTCATTATTTGTCTGGCCATTGTGAATCCATTAGCGTGTGTTCCACAAACACCCTCATGAATTTCCTCTAGGATTTTTCTAGCTTCAACAGCATCAACGCATCCCAACAATACTTGATCTTTTCTTTTTCTTTTAGTACAATATATCCTTATCTAAAACATGTCAGAGGCCAATCTTCTTAATGTCCTTTTCTCATTCTGAGTGGCATGCTCTGGGTATTCACGATTTTTTACGTGTCGCAATACATCCATATACTAAGGGTGATCATCTTTTTCCCCTTCTTCCAAATTATAAAAATGAGCCGGAACTTCAAAAATAATCATCTGAATAGGTCTCATATCCTCTGGTCTATTTACTTTGATCATAGAAGCCAGGGTCGCCAAACCATCTGCCATCTGGTTTTCATCGCGTGGGAGATAATTGAAAGTAATGCCATCAAACTCCTCAATCAATCCCAGAACTATTTTTCGGTAATCAATTAGTTTGGGATCTTTTGTCTCCCACTCTCCTTTAAGCTGGTAGATTACTAAGGTAGAATCTCCATATACTTCTAGCACTCTGATCTTACGCTCTACAGCTGCTCGAATTCCCATGATGCATGCTTCATATTCCGCCATGTTATTCATGCAATCAAAATCCAATCTGCATGTAAATGGATAATGTTCACCACTTGGGGATACCAAGATTGCCCCAATTCCATTTCCCACAGCATTTGATGCCCCATAGAAATTTAGCTTCCATAGACATTCTTCAGTATTTGCCACATACATTAAATCCTCATTGGGGAAACCAAAGCTTAATGGTTCATAATCCTCCAAAGCTCTGCTAGCCAAAAATTCTTCTATTACGCTCTCTTTGATAGCCTTTTGGTTCACATAAACTATATCAAATTCAGACAACAAAATCTGCCACCTTGCCATCTTTCCGTTCAAAGTAGTTGACTCCATCATATACTTTAACGGATCAAGCTTCGAAATTAACCAGGTTGTATGATATAGCATATACTGCCTCAATCTTCGAGTTGTCCAAATCAAGGCACAACACAATTTTTCAATCGACGAATATCTCATTTCACATTCAGTAAATTTTTTACTGAGATAGTATATCGCTTTTTCTTTGCTTCCTGACTCATCGTGTTGACCAAGCACACATCCCATGGAGTTATTGAACACTGACAAATATAGTATCAACGGTCTATCTGGATTAGGCAGAGATAATACTTGTGCATTTGACAGATATATTTTGACTTTGTCAAAAGCTCTCTGGCATTCTTCGTCCCATACACCTTGGTTGTGTTTCTTGAGAAAACGAAATATGGGATCACATTTCTCAGTTAATTGTGAAATAAACCGAGCAATGTAATTTAACCTTCCAAGAAAACCTCAAACTTCCTTCTGAGTGCACGGTGGAGGCAATTCTTGTATAGCTTTGACCTTATTTGAGTCAACTTCAATTCCTCTCTCACTAACTACGAATCCCAGTAATTTCCCTGACCGAGCTCCGAAAGTACAATTAGCCGGGTTGAGCTTTAATTGAAATTTTCTCTACCTCAGAAACAACTTCTTCAAGACTTCGATGTGTTCCTTTTCTGTTTGAGATTTAGCAATCATGTTATCGACGTATACTTCAATCACTGTTTGCATCATGTCATGGAATAAAGTTACCATGCCCTTTTGATATGTCACCTCTGCATTCTTCAGCCCGAATGGCATTACTTTATAACAAAATGCACCCCACAGTGTTATGAAAGTAGTTTTCTTCATATCCTCAGGGTGCATCTTGATCTGATTGTATCCTAAAAAACCATCCATGAAAGAAAACAATGAGCATCCCGCCTTATTATCCACCAACGTGTCGATATGCGGTAAAGGAAAATTGTCCTTTGGGCTGGCTTTATTTAAATCCCTATAGTCTACACACATCCGATCTTTTCCATCCTTTTTAGGGGCAGGAACAATGTTAGCAACCCATTCTGAGTATTTTATTACTTGTAGAAAGCCAGCATCGAACTGTTTCTTGACCTCCTCCTTTATTTTCAACACCACATCAGGCCTCATCCTTCGTAACTTTTGTTAGACTGGCTTGCACTCTTCTCTAATGGGGAGACGATGTACTACAATATCAGGACTTAGCCTAGGCATATCTTGGTATGACCATGCAAAGACGTCTTTGAATTCCGGTAATAACTCAACAAGATCTTGCTTCGTCTCTTCGGCTATGCGTGTGCCAATTTTCACAACCTTTCCTTCCTCTAAGGCTATGTTCTCTACCTCCTCTTCATGTGGTAAAATTTGTTTCTCTTCTTGCTTTACCATTCTTAACAAATCTGGAGATAAATCACAATCTCGGTCACTTTCAAAATCCTGAGATTCCTCTAAACACATGTCTTGCTCAAAGTGGACCCCTGGATCTGTAGTATCATTGCTTACGTCATTGATATCTAGAGACCTATGATAAGAACCAAAGAATGTACAAAGAACAAATGAATTCAAGAACAACTATTCACATGATATGAAAGAGAAAAAAGAAATTTGGAATGAAATTAGAAAAATATGAAAGAATATTTGCTCAAGTTAATTATCAAAGATGTGTTTTATTGAAACAACAATGTCTGAACATGAGCCTATTTCACAAAAGAAATCTTATTGTTCCTAGGCTAAAAGCAATAAGTGCATTCTGAATATTACTCTGTATAATCTCTAAAAACTACAGGAAGTTCCTCTGCAGTCCAATTGTCCAAAACACTTCCATGTTCATAAGGGCGAATGTCCAACATGTTTCTTTGCTCAGTTTCTTCCTCGTGTATGGCATTGATGTGAGGACTTTCCAATAACCCTCTCTTAGGGTGAATTATCCCTCCAGATACAAAGGTCTGGGATATGTGGGGGAATGTCATCGATTCCCACTGGATTTCTTCTCCATTCAGACGTGCTCTTCTTCTTTCCTACTTCTTCTCTATTTCTCTCTTCTTTTGTTTAGCATTTGGCCTGAAACCCAAGCCAAGCTCTTCCCTTTCAGCATCGACACTTGAACTTCCCCTTGGAGATGTCTACCCAGTCCTTTTCCTGGTAAGGCTCCTTTCCCCACCATCATTTGTAAGCCCATCCTCATGGTCTTGGATATCTTAGGCACCAGAACTTCATTTCCTTCCAAAATGAATGTTGCGTTGACGAACTCTAAAGACCAGAAAAAAAATCAATGGCCTCCTCATTTGTCTCTACATATGGCGCGTCATTGGTAACAGTTGCTATGATGTCTTCCTCCGCGTTTATAGTAACTAGCCGACCCTCTATTATCAGTTTCAACTTTTGGTGCAGTGACGAGGGCACTGCCCGCACCGAATGAATCCAGGGCCTTCCTAACAAGCAGTTGTAGGAGGGCTTGATATCCATCACCAGAAAGTCCACTTCATATGTGTTAGGCCCAATCAACAACGGTATGTCAATTCTTCCCATCACTCTTCTCTCGGTGCCATCAAATGCTCTCACTATGTTCTAGCATGTCTTCATGTGAGAACTGTTTATCGACAACCTCTTCAGCATGGACAATGGTAAGACATTCAAGGCTGATCCATTGTCGATTAACACACTTGGCAGAGTGTATCCCTTGCAACGAGTGGTGATGTTCAAAGCCTTTGTTGATCCCGTGCCCCCTGGTGGAATTTCATCATTACTGAAGTAAATGAAATTGTCAGCACTTATATCACTAACTAATCGATCAAGTTTATTGACAGATATATCTTTAGTAATGTAAGTCTCATTCAGCACTTTCATCAATGCCTCACGATGTACTTCCTAGCTTAAAAGCAGTGCCAGCATTAATATGTGAGCCGGTTGTTTGCGCAGTTGTTCTACCACATTGTATTCACTATGCTTCAAGAATTTCAGAAATTCTTTAGCTTATTCTTCTTTTACTGGCTCGTTGATAAGTGCCTCAGGATCTTTCTCTCGTTCAACTGACAAGGTCTTTTATTTTACTAGTTCTGTTCTAGCGTTCTCTGAGTCGTAATGCTTTCCACTACGTGCGTAAAATCCTTCATTTTGAACCTCCTTGGAAGTACTAGCTGAGTTTTCCACTCCTGGCGTCGTCACATTACAGTCGTAATTCCATGGTACCATCTTGTTATCCTTGTAAGGAAAGGAAACAGGTTTCTGGATTACAACTTTAGACGCGATTTGTGCTCTGCCTTTTGTGTTTCTCAGTCGGGAAATGATGATCCTCGGATAATTAACTTTTTGGTTTGTCAACTCTCCTTCTGTTACACATAAGTTTCCTTCCTCTGAGCCTTCTTCATAAAATTCCACTTCCTTATTATCCATAAGGCTTTGTACCAAGACCCTAAATTCAGCGCATTTATGGATCTCATGCTCTTCTATTTTGTGGAACTCACAGTAGTCCCTCATTCCTCCACATCCTTTCATAGAATCTGATTCTATCAGTCCTCTTCTCATCATTTCTCTCCGCACCATTCTCAACGGGGTTTTCACCTCCGAGATATCCCCCTTGGTCCTTCTCACGACATTCTCTCCAATCGCGTTTATCCCTTTATCTCCATGGTTGGGTAATGGGTTCTCTGAACTTGGTGTATCATCGAATTTCACAATCCCCATCTTGATGAGTCTATCCACTACCTTTTTGAAGGTAGTGTAGTTTTCTATCGAATGCCCTAATATTCCTGCGTGGTAATCACATTGAGCGTTTGAGTCATACCATTTAGGATATGGGGGCTGTAACGGTTGTAGATAAAATGGGGACACTACGTGCGTGTCAAATAAACTTTGATATAGCTCCTTATATGTTATTGGGATTGGCGTAAATTGGAGCTTTTCAGAATTTTGTCTGGTCCCTGATTCTTGTCTCACTGACCCTTGTTGCCCGGCAGTTACTATTTTTGGCTGGCTAACAGTGATTGCCTTTGAGTACCCTTTGTTGTATGTACTCGTATTATTCACCTCATTGTCTTTTTTCTTAGGAACAAATCTTCTAGTGGTTTCCCCCGCTTCAATCTTTCCACCTTTTATGGAATTTTCGATCATTTCTCCTGCCGTCACTATATTCGCAAAGCTCTTGGTGGTGCTTCCTATCATATGAGTGATAAATGGTGCCTTCAAAGTGTTAATAAAAAGCATGGTGGTTTCCTTCTCTAGGAGAGGGGGTTGAACTTGTATGGCAACTTCCCTCCATCTCTATGCGTATTGCCTGAAGCTTTCATTCGATTTCTTTTCCATGTTTTGTGACATGATTCTATCAGGCGTCATGTCTGTGACATGATTTTATTGTTTCTTGAAGTCTTGGGTTAAGTCTCTCCAAGAGTTAATATTAGCATGACTAAGTTGATTATACCACCTGGACGCTGCCCCCACCAAACTGTCTTGGAAACAATGAATCAAGAGTTGATCATTGTTAACATAGCCAGTCATCCGTCTACAAAACATAGTGATGTGGGCTTTAAGGCATCTAGTCCCATTATACTTCTCAAATTATGTCATCTTGAACTTATGAGGAAGCGCCAAATCTGGAACCAGACTCAAGTCTTTGGTATCAATTCTATGGTGATTATCAGCATTTTCTAGGGCTTTGAACTTTTCTTCTAGCCATCTACAACGATCTTCTAACTGCCATGAGGATTCAGTTCTTATCCCCTCCCTCTCTGCTATGTCTAGGTCCGGGATAACAAGACTAGCAGGGTTATCTCCTAGATTAGATCCTGAGCCAACTTGAAAGTTCATGGGCGATCTATTATCAGCTTGCCCCTGTTGAGGCCTAATCGTGACAGATGGCTTTTGGGGATATTCTTAAGGTTGTACATGCGGTGGGGTGAAACCACGAGGAATGTCCTTATTGTCTTCAGCGTTGACTATGGGGCCTTTTCCTTTGTCCATTGCCCCACTCAACATATGGGCCATTTGAGCCATCATGTTCCTTTGAGCTTCCAACATTTGATCTCTCATTTCTTGTTGGAGCTTTGCCAATTGCTCATGCATCTGATCTTGCATATCCCTCTGGAATTGTTCAAGTCTTTGATCCATTTTCTTTGTTTTGGCACGTGTACCGTAGTGGTGTTCAGTTTCCAGATTTTCCTTCTTTCTCTCTCTCTCTCTCTGTGATAATTTCAACTAATTAGGCTCTCTCTATGGACTTAAATGCATATGATATGATGTAATGCAAATGCATGAATGCAAAGAGGCATCAATTCTGATTCAACTTCATTTTAGAAAACTTTATTAGAAAACAAAACCCTTTACATAAAACAGATTACAAATATGCTTTCGCCCTAAGGCCCAAAATTCTGATTTTCCTAAACAACAAAGCTAACTCATGGCCACGATCTGATTGTAGCTCATACTTCGTGCTTAATGTATCAGCCTGTACTGCCAAAGTCTGTAGGTGATCAGCTACCTCTCGAATCTGACTATTGCTTCACCCATGAGATAATCCCGACTTCTATCTTGATCATGAGAATGGTGAAGTTCTTCCTTCCAACGCCCTTCTCTTGTTTCAAGAAGCTCGATCCAAAGTTCATAGCTATGCAATGCCGATTCTAACTCTTCGGTCTTACCTTTCATTTCCTCAATCTTGTTCAAACTTGACTTTAGCTCAACTGCAGAATTACGGCGTCGATGGTGATGAAGAGATCGTCCAAGTTCAGCCACTCTAGCTTTTAATTCTTCCTTTTCACTTCAACTTTCTGCCAAACTCTTCTCTAGGGCCTCATTTTGCGCTTGCATTTCTTGAAACTTCCTCTCCCAATAGTCAGCTTTAGCTTTTTCCTCCTGGACCTCTTGTTTCCACTGTTCTGAAGTTTTCCCTAATTTGGCATTCTTCATCGACAGACATATCTTCTTATATTCAGTCTTTAAACTATCTCGATCTTCCTCAATCGTCCTCTTCGCCTTTCTTAATTTTTCGGTCTCTAGTTTCTGAACATCCACGTCTAAGCTCAGGTACATTTTTTTCCTCCTCCAACTTCTCTATTTTTCTCCGAGCTCTGAATTCCGTCTTTCAAAATCTTGTTTTATAATCTCCAATTCTGATGGGACCACTCGTAAGTACTCTTTGATCGATTGAGTGCCTTCTAGACTTGGCACAAGGATATTGTCATTGACTCTTCTACTCCACCATCCACTATACTCTGGGATCGTCATTGGGCTTACATCCACTCTCTTCATGCGATGGATTTGATTGTAAGCACTAGAAATCTCCTTAACCCTTTTCTTGTAGCTATCCCCTTTATACAAAAACTCACTTTGTGCTAATCCATGTGTAGCAGGTACAAACTGCCTTGATCTGAATTGCCTTAATACGAGAAAAGGCGCATATCCAATGGCTCCCCAAATTCCAAGTAGAGGGACCCAATCAGAATTCCCACATCGATACAGAACTTCATTAGGAACAATCCAGGGAGCTCTCCATTCAACATTTTCTTCTCGGAGATTTCATAGAAGCGCTATCCAATTTTCTTCAGCTATGTCGTCTCTCCTTGGGGTAGCCACTATCTCTTTTAATGGAGAGTAATTTTCTGAGAAAACCCGATAAGAAACCTTGTCCACTCTCTAGAAGTGACTATGGAACCAAGCCAACAACAACTGTGCACATCCTATAAATTTGCCTTCCCTAGCTCTCCTACATGCACTCAATGATCGAAATGTTGCTGCCAAGATCGCAGGAACAGGTGTAACTTGTTTGTCAAATCGATTAAAAATATCTGAGACAGCTTCATCCACGTATCCCAATGCCCTAGGGAAGATCACTAATCCATATATACTCAAAGCAAATACATCAACTTTCTTTTTCATATAGGATGCTGTAAAATCAAATCCTTCAAAGCTTTCCATGATATGCACTTATACTCACCTTTTTGCTTGATTCTAGCTGTGACCCTCTGTTCACTCATCCCCGTAATATTTATCAGTTTCCCCACAAAGGTTGGAGCATTAGGAGCCCTTGAGTAAGCTTTATCTACTTGGATCTTGGGACAACGCAATAGAACTGTATACTCCTCCACCGTAGGCACCAAATCAACTCTTTCGAAAGTAAAGAAACTATACGCAGAGTTTCAATATTGGGAGATGGCTCAAAACAGATGTTCATCTACCTTAATGTCCAACAGGTACGGCAAATCCCCATAACTATAGTAAAAAAAATGCTTGGTCTCGTTACTCCACTGATCCCATATCTCTCTTAATTTCTGAAGATTATTCTGCGTTACACTGATGCGAGTGTAGTCCCATAGCTCTGATCTGTACCCTTCACTAGGCTATCTCCTTTTCCTAACTGTGTCTGCTCCGACCACCTATGGACGGCTGCATTGTCCTCCACTTTATCAAGGAATTCGTTCTCCATAACTAGCTTCCTAATTTAGAAACTGACCATGAATTGATACCTCTTTAAAATATGAAATGACATGCAACAAAATAAAACACAATCAATTAGTAAAATATAAAGCAAATAATCAAACGCATATCTTGGTGATTGCTAAGGTTTGGTATAGTTCTATCTAGGGTAAGCACTTAGGTTTTCTATATGCGGTTTAGCTCTAAAGTTGAGGTACCTGAACCAGCAGATTCCTCGATCCTCACCCATTATATGCTCATATGGACCGAGTTCAGTTCAGGGGAATACATTTCCCTATGGCTGCACGGAGATGAAAATCTCACGAAGACTTTAGGTACGGATGTATCCCGAAAGCGATTCACTATCCTGCACGGAGGTGAAAACCTCACGAAGGAGTAACTTCTCACTCCCACTTAAGGGTGCGACCACAACGGTCATGCAATGCAATGCAGAGATATTTTATAAAAATAGAACCACATGCAATAAAAAAAAATCATAATTTTTAAACCAGATTATTAAATTCAGACACAAGGATATGAAATTATCACTTTTACGGCTTGACTCTCTTATTGGTCCCCAGTGGAGTCGCCAAGCTGTCGAAACCATTTTTAAATTTTGGTAAAAACGGGTATCGACTTTAAAAAAAAATAGAAATGGAGTCGCCACCAATCCCTTTTTACTTAGGTGTGATTGGATCACCTTGTAAAATATTTTATTTCAAAACATTGATTTTGGTCCACGAAATACAAGAAAACGGGTTCGGGAGTCGGTTACGTATGAGGAAGGGTTAGCACCCTCATAGCGCCCAAAAATTGGTACCTAATCGATAAAATCATGTCCGAATGTTGAAAGTTTGAAAAAAATTTAGAATATGATCCTTTTATTAGAAAGAAAACCAAGACTTACCTATTTCAAAGAAATAAAATGTTATATCCAGTAAGTTAGGATATAACATCTCACGACTTTAAAGTTAAGCTCGCCTTATTTGTAGAAAATTCTTATCTCAAAACACAAAACATCATATCCAGTAAGTTAGGATACAACGTTTTGATTTGGAAATTTATGAATTTCAATTTTAAAAGAAAAGGGATACTTAATATTTTAAGTTCAACGATAAAAATCGAAACCCAGTGAGTTAGGGCACAATTTTTCTCGAAGTCCCCAAATATTAGATATCATCGTATTTTTTATAACTATTTGAATAAAATGCGTCAATTCAAAAGGTGTTTTTATAAAACAATGGTTTGTGTAAGACATTACGACATACATATTTAATAGCAATTCTACATAACTACAAATTATACTAACAATAAATAATAAAAGAATAATATAACATAAATATATAAAGAACTATGTTAAGCAATAATAAACGATTAAAAGAACATAAATAAATAAACATGTAATATAAAATAAATAGCGATAATTAAGACTTTCACAAAATAACAAAATCAAATGAAATGGGAATAATATATTTAAACATTGAATAAAAAAAGAATGTGACGATTTTTAAAATGATTTAATATATATATAAATAAAAAAAATTTAAAGGAAAAAAAGTACTTATAATATATATAATTTAATAATTTAATACATATATAAATGATTACATATAATAAAAATAATTAGTAAATAGTATATAATATTAAAAAAACATATATATATTAGTCATAGAAATTACATATGTAATAAAAATAAATAAAATACGTTACATAATGTAAATAGATTTTATACAAAATAAAATTTCAAAAAACAAATATGTATGATATGATATAATACTATATAATAAAAAAATTGAAAATATATAATATAATATTTAATTATAAAATAATAAGCAATATATAAACAATAAGTAATATATAAATAATTAGATTAAATAAAATAATAAATAGTGATAATTCAATATTTATAAAAATAATATGTATTTAAGGAAAACTATACATAAAAATTATATACTAGTAATAAATTAATATACAAATAAATAAAAAATAATATAGAATTTTAATATAACAAAAATAATTTAATATAATATTAAATAAAAAACATAAAATAAAAAGGTTTTAAAAATAAACAAAATAAAAAATCTAAAAAAATGTAAAAGGATGACATTGAAGTGTGTTACAAATTGTAGGGACCTAATGGGTAATTATACCCTATCTCCTAAACGGCGCGTTCTGTCATTGGCCATTAAGTAGTCTAAAGGACTAAATTGAAACGAAAGAAATAATTCTGGGCCCGATTGTAAAATAAAAAGAAACTTAATTGTAAAATTAAAATAATGCGGAAGGGCTTGTAGGGCAATTAGACTCTTAAACAAAAACACGCGGATCCTCCCCGGGTCGGGTCAACGCGTGGGTCACAGGCCTTTAAATGACGACGTTTTGGCCTTAAAAAGGAACCTCCAAAACGACGTCATACAATAGGCCCTATATAAGTAAAAATAAACCAAAAAAATTCATTTTAAACACTTTTTTTTTAAAAATAAAAAACAAATAGAAGCTCTGAGAAGCTCTCTCTCTCTTGGCCTGAGGTATGGCTCCGGCCTAGGTTTCAGTGTCCGACCGCCACACGCGCCTCTTCCGACGGCGGTCGGAAAGCCCAAAAACCTCTGTTTTCAATGTCGATCAAACGGTAAACTCTTTTCTTTCTTTTTTTAGTAATATATGTATAAAAAAATGCATGAACTGAAAAGAAAATAAAAAAAGATGAGACGGATATTAAAAAATCACCTCTGTAAACTGTTTTTGAATTTTATTTCTCTGTATATTTTTTTGTGAATCTTTTCGTGTTCTTTCTATGTAAGTCCCCGTTTTACAAGTTTTTGGGGTTTATATAAACCCGAAAATAAATTTAAAAAAGGAAATATAAGGATTTTGCCATATTTGCTTGCTGTTTCTTTCCTTCTTGCAGGAGATCGACAAAGGTCTCGGTGGTGGTGTGGGATTCGAGCACGGATTACGGCACGATCGAAGGCTGGCGTGGGCACGAGGAGCTGATTGCGGCGCGAGGGTCTGGGCACTTGCGGCGCCTAGGGTTTCAGAAACCCTAGGCTTACTGAAACTGTTTAGGCATTTGGGCCTTTTTGGGCCGTGAGTTTGGGTTTGGGGTTGGGTAGTCCATTTAGGTCTGAGGTTGTAATTAGTTTTGGGTCTGTAAGTGGGCTCGGGTAGTTTTTGTTAAATGGACTTTGTAAAATGGACTGTGTTGAGCATTTTATTATTTTTTTGTTTTGGTTTTTTATTCTGGTTTATTTCCAAGCCCGGGCAAAATGGGCCTCTCACATAATGAAGCCAAAATAGTGGAGAAAGTTAGTTCAACCTTACCTGAGAGATATGAAGCCAAAATCTCTTTCCTGGAAGTTTCAAGAGATCTGTCAAGCATCTCTTTGACAGAGCTAATCAATGCCTTCTATGTTTAAGAACAAAGAAGAGCTAGTAGATAGGAGGAGCATCAAGAAGGTGCCTTTCAAGCCAAGAGCAGACCAACCTCGGGCTCCTCTGCTACAAAGGGAAGAAAACTTGGCCAGACAAACCAAGAAGTGATGGAGCAAGAAGAAGGTATCCACCTTGCTCACATTGCAAAAGAGTTAGCCATCCTAAAGCAAACTGCTGGTACAAACCTGATGTGCAGTGCAAGGTTTATAAACAGATGGGCCATGTTGAGAATGTTTGCAAAAATGAAGGCCAACAAAAGCAAAACTAGCCTCAATAGCTTAGAATAGAAGCTCAAGTGGCAGGAGAGAGTTGTGATCAGGAAAAACAAGTATTTGCTATCTCCTGCTCAGCTGCTAGAAGAAAAACCGCAAAAGGGTGGTTGATTGACAGTGGTTGCACTAACCACGTGACACCTGATGCTGCTATCTTCAAAAGCATCAATAGAAGCTTCAACACAAAAGTAAAGGCGGGCAATGGACACTACATTAAAGTAGAAGGCAAGGGAGATGTTCTAATTAAGACTCCTTTAGGTACCAAACTCATTTCCAATGTTTTGGTAGTACCTAAAATAGTTAGAAATATGCTAAGTATTGCTCAACTAGTTGAAAAGGGACACTCAGTTGTATTCAAAGGTAAAGAACGCTTGATTAGTGATCCAAGTGGATCCAAGCTCATGTTAGTAACCATGACTGATAGAAGCTTTATTGTTGACTGGAACAAAAGTTCAGTTAGTGCGTACACAACTGTCTTAGTTGAGTCCAAACTGTGGTATAAAAGATTAGGCCATGTCTGTAACACCCCTAACCCGTATCCGTCGTCGGACTAGGGTTAAAGGCGTTACCGGACTGATCAGAAACATTTTCAAAAGTTCATACACTCATTCATTCAATCTCAAACATAATGTCTCTTAATACGATCAACGAGACCTAAAACATGCTTATAAACCTGGTCGGGACTAAACCGATACACATACGAAATTTCATGGAAAATTAAAACTTTTCTAAATTTTCAGGGGATACACACCCGTGGGGGTAGGCCGTGTGCCTCCCACGGCTGCTAGACACACCCGTGTGTCCTCCCCGTGGTCGATCCTGTCAAAACCACATGGCTACCAGGCACGTCCGTGTGCCATGGCCGTGTGCTCTTAGGCCATATATTGACTTACGCCCACGGTCGCTAGGCACGCCCGTGTGCCACAACCGTGTGACATTATAGGCCATTTTTAAGGCCAAAATGCCACCCACTTGGGTCTTACCTACAAGCCATAATAACCAACACATTTCATGCATACTAAATAACCAAAATAACCATTCAATCTATACATTCAAAATCCATTTCAACCATGTCAACTTTCAAGACCAAAACATATATATATATCAAGTATAATTCATCCAAATGCTTACCCAAAAATTTGACCAATTCATGAATCAACTAGCTATGCCAAAATAACTTCACACATATCACATCCATTTAAGGAAATTCTCAACTCATAAATAGCCAAATCACATGGCTAAGTTCATATAACAAACTTATACTAAATACTAGCATATACATGCCATATCTAGCTATATACATTTCCAAAATGTACCAAAATGAGTTTAGTAGTGTGATGACGATCCTTGACGGTCCCGAGCCTTCAATAGCTTTGACGACCTATAAAACAGAGAAAACACACATACAGAGTAAGCTTTCCAAAAGCTTAATAAGTCATAATACAAACAAACTTAGCATAGAAGGCATTATATACTCAAAGATACATTGGCACATCTAAATCACTTGGCAAATTATCACATATATACAAAGCTTTTCCATGCTTACTATCACATCTCTTATTGTTATCCCAATATACATAATCATCATAGTAAGATCACATAGGAACTTACCTTATATATACACTTAGTGTATGAATCAACGTACCTGAAACGGATTCACTATTTACATGGCCATTTCATATTACAGACTTGCCCGTTGAACCGTAAGGAATCTAGTAGGATACTCAGAAAGCTCAGAATAGTCGTACAATGCCAATGTCCCAGACGAGGTCTTGTAACACCCCAAACCCGGCCTAGTAGTTAGGCCCGAATCTGGCGTGCCACATGGAAGTGTTTTTCAAAAACCATCTTTACCATATTGTTAAAAACTTGTTTGAGAATTATAGCCTCTTTGTTAAAACCCAAAACACTTAAGCAATTGTGTCTACGTGAAAACATAATTATCTTTAATAAACCTTTTCGATTGCAAAAGCATATTTGAAATAACAATTTACGAAAATGTGACGTTTGAAACCGAGTTGTAAAAACATTTTGAAACATTGCGGAAACGTAGATAAAATACAAGTATTTTTGAGAGATTGATTGATGAATCACAAATTAAGGAATTGAACTTTAATACCGTGACTTTTGAAAATGTCGTTGATAATTTGAAAGAAAGTTCGAGTTAAATCATATTTGTAAAAATTTATTTTGAAATCCATTTGTTAATCAATTTAGGAAAACCTTTATTTATATTTTTTAGAAAAATTCTCGTTTTAAACAATTTAAGAAAAATAATAGAAACATCCCAACCATAAAGCAAAAATAAAAATAGTTTAGAGGCCTTATTGCAACTTAAACCAAAATAGCAAAATAATATAATAAACGGAAAGAGAAATTTAAAATTTAATAACACCATTTCTGAAGTATGGCCTCCACCGAGTCATCCATGGCCCAAGTCCACGTCACTGAGCATTACCTGAAAGGGTTAAGAGAAAGGGGGGTGAGTTACAAGAACTTAGTGTGTGACCCACTTACCGTTGACCACTGGGCTAAAATCCATTAAGCCATTATTTGGGCCAAAGCCCGTTTACAATAATATGAATGTATCACACACACACACACACACATATATATATATATATATATATATATATATATATGCAAATGATATGCAATTCCCAACCCAAACCTAGTTTTCCATCCGCTACACACCACCCGTACCAACCAACACACCTGTGGGGAGCTTTAGTCACCCACCCCGCCAACACACTAAACTGGGCATTAAGCCATATATCAAACTGTGGACAAGCCACTAGAATTTTGTAGCAAAGCTACCAGAACTTCTCTTCGTCAAATATCCCAACCCATGCAAATCATGTATATAATATGCATATTCATTTACAACAATCCATTCTTATAATTATTACAAACACACGGCCCATTATAAGAATTTTCACAATCTGGCCCATATCACATTTTGGCCCATATAGCTCATATCACACTTGGCCCATATAGCAAATATCACATTTTGGCCCATATAGCAAATATCACATTTGGCCCATATAACAAATATCACATTTGGCCCATATAGCAAATATAACATTTGGCCCATATATCGAATATTACATTTGGCCCATATATCAAATATTACACGGCCCATATAGCAAAATATCAATCGGCCCATATAGCAACATATTTCAATTATGCCCATAAAGGGTATTTTCGTAGTTTGGTCCATAGGGACATTTCGTAATTCGGCCCATTAGGGGCATTTTCGTAACTCGGCCTGTAAGGGCATTTTCATAATTCGGTAATCGTACCCACTAAGGGTAATTCGGTAATTTACCCTCTAAGGGTATGATGGTAATTTCGCAACCTAGGCTTAATTACTAATTTGGGGCATAAAATCAAAACTGTCCATCTGCGTCATACTGACTAAACTGACTATAACTCGAGTTAGGAAACTCAAAATCTAAATCCATAAATTTTCATTGAAACTAGACTCGTATATCTTTCTACTAAAAATTTTCCAGAATTTTTAGCTTAACCATTTAGTACAGTTTATTCCTTAAAGTTTCCCTTGTTTCACTGTCCAACGATTCTGACCTCTCTTAACTTAATCTCAAATATCTTACTGTACGCTTTTCATCTACTGCTCCCACTTGTTTCTATTGAAAATAGGTTCACTAAGGAATCCATAAATATCAATTATAACTCTTAATTCACTTTGTACAATTTTATACAATTTATCCAAGACAGAACAAAATACCCCAAAGTCATTCAAAACCAGTCTCGCTAAAATTAACATATCTCAGAATAAATATTCCTTTTCCTTCTCCATTTCTTCCATATTAAAATAGACACAGTAGGATTTAATCTGATATCTTACTCACTTTGTAATTCCTTTTATCCAATTTTTTGTGAATTTTCAAATACACGCCACTGTTTCTGACTGAAACTGTTTTATTACAAAACATGATTACCACTACGAGCATACGCACGTCCGAGTGATCACGGATGCTGGTTATCGGTTTTCTTCAATATTTCTACCAAATCACAGAATATTTCATGTAAACTTTTAGAGAGATGTGAGATTTACTCACCATTTCAAACATATATTCGGAAGGGTACGGGATTACACACCTTATTCGGAATCCGTAACACGATACTCTCCGCGGCACCTAAAGGTACAATCGGTCAACTATTAGTCCAAAACCCAATTTACAACTTCAACCAAATATTGTGATTTATTAACAATCTATCAATTACCAACAATCCGAGTCTCTTATTACGAGGGATAGGTGTTCGATTGGCCCTCCGATAAAGTACTTCGAGTCCTTAGAAGTGATTAACACAAAAACAATGTTAGCCACACCTTATTCGGCTTGAGAAAGAATCACCACAATACACCTCCTTCACCTATATACGGTTTGGAAGAAAAAGAAAAAGAAATGAAAGGAGGAATATACGATCACTTACTGATTTGATTAAGAAGAGATTGTCCAACACGAAAGGAAAAGAAATGGTGAAGAAGTAGGGTGGGAATAAGTTCGGCTATGGAGAGAATCGAACAATGATATTCGACTATCAAGGAAGGTGGAAAGAAAATGAGTATGTAACCAAACAAAAAAGAAAAGCAATGCACTATTGTGCTAATATGTTTCGGCAAGGAGGGTTGCAAAATTGGGAGAAATGACACAAAGTTGCCAAAGGGGATTTTTTCCAAAACACTACTAAGTCTTAACCAAATGCCAAAATAAAAAATTCAGCTACCTATTCTCCCTAAAACCGTCCACATGCATCCCCCCAGGATAAGAGTTTGGCCACCCAAGCTTTCCAAAACATCACCCACGAAATAAGCCTCATGTCCCCTTTCTTTCCTATTTCTCTTGATTCCTTTCCCCAACTTCCACCTTGCCTTATTTCTTTAGCCCCCATTCCAAAAATAAAGAAGTCAAACTTGCCATAAATACCTCTTGGCCGACACTTAAGGAATGAGTGCAAAAACATTAGTCAAAATTTGCACACAAAGTGATTCAAACCTCTTCCCTTCAAGTCCATCATGTGGCATCATATCCTTCTTACCAATAGCTCATTTATGCAAGCACTTTACTCATTTATTTCTATAAGTCTTGAAGCTACTTACCATCTCTCCTTAAAGTGCTAAAATAACAAATTTTTCCTAAGGCCCAATTAAACCCGAGACTTCATAGAAACCTCGTAACCTTCCAAATTCACTTAACTAATAAGTCCAATTTGCAATAACACCATTCTCATATTCTCGAAAATTTTAAACATTCCTAAGCCCAAGGCCCAATGGGCCCAATCCTACTAGGCCCAATTTTGGGATGTTACAGGTCTTATATGCACTCAGATATCGATGCCACTGTCCCAGACAGGGTCTTACACAAATTAATACGATACCGCTGTCCTAGACATGGTCTTACACGTAAAGATCATATCGATGCCAACGTCCCAGACGAGGTCTTACACGGAATCTCAAATCAATGCCAACGTCCCAGACGTGGTCTTACATGATAAAAATAGAACAGATACCTATGTCATGACATAGCTAATCCTATCTATTCCTAGGTTCGTACGGGATGTAACATCCCGAATTAGGGCCTAGTCGGAACAGTGGTTTCGGGACCACAAATCCAACGTAAGAAAATTTATTTTTTTATATTTTTATGGTATACAATTTCACGGAATGATTACGTGAAAATTTCGTTCGAAAATTGTGACGTTTGGCCACTCAATTTAGTCAAAAGGACTAAATTATAAAAAGTGCAAAACTTGAGTTCTAGAAGTTAAAGGTGTCAAATTGCTATGAAATTTTAAAGTAGAGGTTCTTAAATGGTAATTATCCCATTGGTTAAATTTTTGGACAAAAATGGATATGGTATATGTTAGATAAGATATTTTTTTTGTAAGGGCATTTTAGTCCTTTTGTAAATTAAATGAATTGAAAACAAAATTAAAACGCCAAAATTTTCCATCTTCTTCATATGGACAAAATTTACCAAGGGAAGACATGGCTAGGGTTTTCTTAACTTTCCAAGCTCAAGGTAAGTCCGTTCTAGCCCCGTTTTTCAAGTTATTTAAGGTTTTGGAGTCCCGGTAGCTCGATTTAGCTTATGCTACCAATAATTCATGCTAGGGTTCATCTTTGGAAAATTACCCATAGGTGAAAAGTGTGTATTTTGATGTTTTATGGTAGAATATGAAGCTTGAAATTATGTTAAACAACTTTTACTAAGCGATTTTAAGTGAAAACGAGTAAAACGACATAATCGATAAAAATACCTAATGTCCATAAGTGTATGTTAGAGTAAGAATTTGATGTTTCCATAGAAGGGAAAAATGATCAGCATGTTATAAAACATAAGAATAAGGGTTTAATTTTCGAGTATTGGGGCAAAAATGTAAATATGTAAAAGTTTAGGGGCAAAATTGTAATTTTGTAAAAGTTTGAGTTAGGGACTGTTTTGAGTAGTACATTAATTAATTAAGTGAAATGTGATGTTTTAGACCCCGAAAAACAAGATTTGGACCTAGAACGGGAGGAAAATAAAAAATCGAGAAAGTAAATTGCCGTTTCTAGATCCGAGGTAAGTTGGTGTGTAAATAATAATGCAATAATGTTGTAATGTATGTTTGAAACCTAAATTGTGGTATTAAATTGATTTTGCTGAATTACATGTTTTGTATATTATGTTGGTGAATTGATTTAATAATAATGTTTATGATAAAATGTGACATAGGTGACATGGAAAATGGGTCGAAATGTTGTGCTTAAAGGTGTTTTCTATGACTATGGTTATTATGTGAAATGGAAAGTTGATATGTAAATAATGCATTTATTTTACTTGTTCAATAATTATTTTGCTAGATATTATGGAAATCATTGGGTGATAATTATAATATGAAAATGTATGGAATGTGAAATTCTCGATTGAACCTTCGGAAAACCGAGAGATACGGAAAATATGTAGCTAGGTCACACGAGTGATAAGGGACCTTCATCGTGTGCACAAGAAAGCTACGAGATGGCAAAATTTGATATGTAGCTAGGCCACCTGGATGATAAGGGACTTTCACCATGTGTGCAAGAAAGCTACGGGATAATAATTTCATATGTAACTAGGTCAGATGTGTAATACTGTGTGTATACCATGTGTACAAGAAAGTTACGGGTTATGAGTAGCTAGGTCACATGAGTGGTTCCTAGTGTTGGACACCATGTAGACAAGAAAGCTACGAGATGGAATGGCTAGGTCACATAGGTGATAAGAGACCTTCACCATGTGTACAAGAAAGCCGAGTTATGTGTAGGTGGAGCTATGTGCTGAGACCACCGAGTTGGGTGTTTTCTAAAGGGGTTTAACGAGATAAATTACTAATGGTGATTGGTACAATCATGTTATGAATAAGTGCAGTTATGAATGTGACCAATTAAGAAATGTGGCAAATGTACGTGTGAGCAAGGGTGCATGTGACCTTGTGTGTATGTGCATAATGTGTTTGATATGTGATACGTGATTGAAATTGTGGTAAGGCTGATATGGTGTAAGCACCATTATAAGTACTCGTAAATATTGGTCATGATTATTCATTTGTATGGCTAGTATTGAACATGCTTGGTGTTAAGTGTGCATATATGGAAGTAATATAAAGAAAACATGGGAGAGTAAATTTTCAGTAAAATAGATTGAAATAGCAGCAGTTATGTGATTTTGAAAAATCACCATAAATAGTAGAAATTGAATTATATGTTGGATGAGATATTGATTTAAATCTTATTGAGTCTATTTTCATATAGAAGAAACAGAGAAAGCCAAGAATTTGTATATTTTGAGATATTTAGATTTTTGTGAGACTGGTTCAGAGTGATTTCGAGATAATTTATATTGAAAATCATTGAAAATTGTACAAAAATAATTTTGGAACATAATTTATATGGTTAGATTTATTATTGAGTCTATTTTTATAAGAAACAAACTAGAATATAATTTGAATTCTGTATGAAAAGATAATTAAATTTTAGCGAAGAATGGTTGGAACTATTGGACAGCAGAACAGGGGAGATTTTGAAGAATAAACTGTACTAATTGGCTAAACCAAAAATTCTGAAAATTTTATGGTAATAAGATATATGAGTCTATTTTCAGTAAAAATTAGTGGATCTTAATTTGGATTTCCGTAGCTCAAGATATAAATAATTTAGTGACTGTGACACGAGTAGACAACTTGAGATGAACATGAATAAAAAGTGGAACTATGTGCAATTATAATTGTATTATCTTGAGAACATATTGTGATGATTTATAAAAGCCTGTTAATAAATCACTTATTATTTTCATACTTACTTACTAAGCTTTGTAGCTTACCTCCCTTCATTTCCCATATCTTATAGGGTTGTATGCTAACTCGAGTTGGAGATCGCCGGAGATGTAATCACACTATCAAGCTATCATCGTGGGGTAAAGTTAAATACAAACCTCTTAAGTTTATGGCATGTATAGGGGACTTAGTCATTTGTATATATTATAATTGGTTTGGCTTAAAATGTTGGCCTTTAATATTTAGCAATTCATTTTGTATAATTTGGATAAAATTTTATGATTCAGTTTAATACGTTTACAAGTGTATGTGTTTTGGTAATGCCTCGTACCCTATTCCGGCGTTGAATACGGGTAAGGGGTGTTACACGGGACTTCGCGAACATTGTCACTATATCGATCTTATCTCGGAATTCATGTACAGATCATCTCATAAGCATTCATAGTTAGCAATAATCATATGAACATACACATTTCAATACAAATACGTTTATTTGCATAATAACTTACCTCGGATTCGATTTAATAGAAACGGAAACGGCTACTCGGTTACTTTCACTTTTCCGCGATCTAGGTCCGTTTTCCTCGGTTCTTGATTTTGAATTTGGCTTGTAAGTAGCCGAATATGCAAAGCTTCAAAGATTTCTTTTTCTTTGATATTTTCGGCTAGAATGGATGAACACATCCACGAGCTTTTTCATTTGTTTTATTAATAACATATTATTAATCTTTTTTACTAAAATATCCATTCAATTAATAAATAAAACAAACATATAATAAGGGCATATTTGTCCTTTGTTCATCCACTAACTAAATAGTGGTCTATTTGTTTCATAAGGCCTTCACCATTAAAAGCCACATCATATAAATACTTTAACAAATAACAAGCAACTTTCACATTTAATGCAATTCAATCCTTTTGTCAAATTAAACACACAAACGAACAAATTAACTTACGGAAATTTACCACATGCTTAGTCACATACCAATAGCACAGAAAACAATATTAAAATATTATTCAAACTCGAATTTCTAGTCTCGAAACCACTGTTCTGACTAGGGTGTAAACCGGACTGTTACAATTCTCCCCCTTAGAAATTTTCGTCCCCGAAAATCTTACCGTTAAACAGAGTCGGATATTGCTGTCTCATTAAATCTTCCGGCTCCCATGTTGCCTCTTCTATTCCGTGTTGATTCCATAGTACTTTTACTAATGGAATTTTCTTGTTTCTTAACTCTTTCACTTCACGAGCTAAGATACGGATCGGCTCCTCTTCATATGTCATATCTGATAGGATTTCAATTTCAGATGGGGCAATCACATGTGACGGATCGGGTCGATATCTACGGAGCATTGAAACATGAAATACATTGTGTATCTTTTCTAGCTCAGAGGGCAACCTTAATCTATATGCAACAGGCCCAACTCGTTCAATGATCTCATACAGTCCAATGAACCTCGGGCTTAATTTGCCTTTATGTCCGAATCGAAGTACTTTCTTCCATGGAGACACTTTCAAAAATACTTTGTTGTCGATTTCAAATTCTATATCTTTTCGTTTCAAGTCTGCATAAGGCTTCTGACGGTCAGATGCTGCTTTCAAACAATCTCGGATCAGATTCACTTTTTGTTCTGAGTCTTTTATCAAATCAATCCCGTGAAGCTTATTTTCACTGAGCTCAGTCCAATATAGAGGTGTATGACATTTACGTCCGTACAAAGCTTCATAAGGTGCTATTTTGATACTTGACTGAAAACTGTTATTGTATGCAAATTCAATCAATGGCAGGTACTGTTCCCACGTACTGTTAAACTCAAGTACACATCATCTTAACATATCCTCTAGAATCTGAATGATCCTCTCAGATTGACCATCTGTCTGCGGATGAAAAGCTGTACTAAAATGCAGTTTCGTA
Organism: Gossypium australe; assembly: GCA_005393395.2. Taxonomy (NCBI): domain Eukaryota; kingdom Viridiplantae; phylum Streptophyta; class Magnoliopsida; order Malvales; family Malvaceae; genus Gossypium; species Gossypium australe. The sequence goes on from CM016621.1 coordinate 115,175,553, forward strand.
CCTAATGCTTCTTTCAATTTCTTCCAGAACCTCGATGTAAACCTCGGATCTATATCTGACACAATAGATAATGGCACCCCGTGCAATCTAACAATCTCAGAAATATAAAGCTTGGCTAATCTATCAAGTGAATAATCAGATCTTACCGAAATAAAATGGGCAGATTTTGTCAATCGATCAACTATGATCCAAATCGCATATTCTTTCTCGGAGTCTGGGGCAAACCAGAAACAAAATCCATTGTCACTCTATCCCATTTCCATTCAGGAATCAGAATTGGCTGTAGCAAACCAGACGGAACTTGATGTTCGGCTTTCACTTGTTGACCGATTAAACATTTCGAAACAAAGTCAGAAATGTCTCGTTCCATACCAGACCACCAATAGTGTCGTTTCAAATCATGATACATTTTCGTACTCCCCTGGATGAACAGATAGACGACTGTTATTTGCTTCACTTAAAATCAGCTGAATCAACTCCAGAATTCTCGAAACACAGATACGACCTTTGAAACTTAAGCAATCATCAACAACCTGAAATTCAGATTCAGAATTTGAATCGCACTGAGCTCGTTTCACTAATAACTCAACAGATTTCTGAGCATCACATATCTGCTGTATAAACAATGGTTTTGCTTTTAACTCAGCTAACACAGAACTATCATCAGACAAATCTAACTGAGCATTCAAAGTACGTAGTGCAAAAAATGATTTTCTACTCAATGCATCAGCAACAACGTTCGCTTTACCCGGATGATAATCTATCACGAGGTCATAATCTTTTGACAGCTCTAACCTTCTTCTTTGACGTAGGTTCAAATCTTTCTGAGTCATCAGATATCTTAGACCTTTATGATCTGAAAACACATGGCATTTCTCACCGTACATATAATTACGCTAAATTTTAATTGCAAACACAATCGCAGCAAGCTCAAGGTCGTGTGTCAGATAATTCTTTTCATGAGGCTTCAATTGTCTCGAGGCATAAGCTATAACTTTGCCTTCCTGCATCAAAACACATCCCAAACCATTCAACGAAGCATCACTGTATATAACAAATTCTTTACCCAATTCTGGTTGTACTAACACTGGAGCTTCTGTTAGCAGAGTTTTCAACTGATCAAAACTTTTCTGGCATTTATCTGACCATTCAAATCTAACATCCTTCTGAAGTAATTTAGTTAACGGAGTAGCTATCACTGAAAATCCTTTTACAAATCGATGATAATAACCAGCTAAACCCAGAAAACTACGGACTTCAGATATATTTCTTGGAGGTTTCCAATTCAGAATAGCAGAAATCTTACTCGGATCCACTCAGATTCAAGAAGCTGATACAATATGTCCCAGAAAACTAACCTCGTGTAACCAGAATTCACATTTGCTAAATTTTGTGTACAATTGCTTTCCTCTCAAAGTTTGCAACACAATTTTCAAATGTTCAGCATGCTCATTTTCATCACGTGAATAAATCAAGATGTCATCTATGAACACCACAACAAATCGATCTAGGTACGGTCTAAAAATTCTGTTCATCAGATCCATAAAAACAGCAGGAGCATTGGTTAGTCCAAATGGCATAACTGAAAACTCATAATACCCATACCTCGTTCTGAAAGCTGTCTTCAGAATGTCTGAATCTTTAACTCTCAACTGGTAATATCCTGATCTCAGATCATCTTAGAAAATACAGTAGCTCCTTTTAATTGATCAAATAAATCGTCTATTCGAGGCAACAGGTATTTATTCTTTATTGTCACCTTATTCAACTGGCGGTAATCGATACACATCCTCATCGTGCCATCTTTCTTTTTCACAAATAGAACAGGAGCACCCCAAGGCGAGAAACTTGGTCTAGCAAACCTTCTATCTGCCAATTCTTGTAACTGTGATTTTAACTCTTTCAACTCTGTGGGTGCCATTCTATACGGAGCTATCGAAATAGGTGTTGTACTAGGCAATAGATCAATGCCAAATTCAACTTCCCGAATTGGAGGCAAACCCGGTAACTCTTCAAGGAACACATCAAAAAACTCACAAACAATAGGCACTGATTCAATTTCTTCTCAGATACTTTCAATCAATCACATAAGCAAAATATGCCTCATAACCCTTTTTCACATAAATTTGAGCTTTCAAAACAGATATCACGGTAGGCAATCCATTCAAATCATTAGACTCAACTCGTACAATCTCATCATTTAGACATCTCAAATCAATAGTTTTTCTTTTACAATTCACAACAACATCATGCAAAAACAACCAATCCATACCCAGAATAATATCGAATTCATCAAATGGAAAAAGCATCAGATCAGCAAGGAAATAGATATCTCGAAACATTAACGGACAGTTCTTGCATACTTTGTCAACAAGGACACTTTTACCTAAGGGGTTCAATACTTTTATAGCAAACTCAGTAGACTTTGCAGGCAAAGTCTTGTTGAATACTAAATTCATACATATATACAAATGCGTAGAACCAAGGTCTATCAATGCAATCACAGAAGTATCATAAAGTGTAAAAGTACTCGTTATAACATCTGGAGATGAAGCTTCCTCTCGAGCTCGGATAGCATACTCTCTGGCAGGCGCTCTAGCTTCAGATCTGGCAACATTGTCTCTCATAGTTCTCTGACTAGCACTGACATTTCTTACATTCTTTGAAGGTCTACCTCTCACAGGTGCATTATCAGATCTTAGATTTTGAACAATCTTTAGGTCGACAAACTCATGGCAATCACGGATAAAATGATCAAGTGATCCACATCTGAAGCAAGCTTTTTCATTAAGTCTACAACTTTCTGGATGCCTTTTTCCACAATGTTTACATTCAGGTCTCTCAGTCCGGACATTACCAACACTGGCCACTGAAATTGCTGCGGTTTTGGGACTCATTTGCGGTCTAGATTGATTTCTATTCGAATGTCCCACATTATCTTTGGAATGACTTTGATTATCTCTGAATATTTTTGGAGCAGACTGGAATGATTTACTCTGAAATCTCTTTCTTATATCTCGAGCTTCAGACTTAGCTTTTCTTTTATCTTTCCCGAGTGCCTCAGCTTTACACGCTTGATCAACGAGTATAGCGAACTCTTTTATTTCTAATATCCCGACTAATAGCGAATATCTTCATTAAGACCATCTTCGAATCTTTTGCACATTATAGCTTCAGATGATACACACTCCCGAGCATACTGACTCAGTCTCACGAACTCTCGTTCATATTCTGAAACAGTCATTCGGCCCTATTTTAGTTCTAGAAATTCTTTTTGTTTCTGATCAACGAATCTTTCACTGATATATTTCTTCCGGAATTCACTCTGAAAGAATTCCCATGTAACTCGCTCTTTCGGAACAACAGAAATCAAAGTTTTCCACCATTGATAAGCTGCATCTCAGAGTAATGACACAACGACCTTTATGCCTTCTTCTGGAGTCAAAGACATTTCATCGAATACCCATATAGTATTTTCTAACCAGAACTTAGCCCTTTCAGCATCATCATCATTAGTAGCCCGAAACTCTTCGGCTCCATACTTACGAATCTTGTCAATCGGATGCTTGTTCCACGGATTCAGATTTGCAGTCAGAGGTATATCAGATGTCTAAGGGGGATTAACCGAGGGTGAGGGTTGTGAAACAGTCGGGTTATTCTTTACAAATTGAGTGAACCACTCACTCATCATTTGGAAGAAAGCTTGTTTAGCTTCTCCCTCTTGACCGCTAGTAGCCGGTCTCGAATCAGCTGGCGATGTCCCATGCGCAGGAGTAGGCGCATTACTCTCTACGTCGTCAGCTACAGCTCTTTCAGGATCTATTACTATACGAAAATCACATTTTATACGTCAGGATTCACCACACTATCACAATTCAGATATATGGCATGTATAGCTAGACTCTGACACGCTACGTTAGTCAGAGAATCGGCTAAATCGTAGCTCTGATACCAACCAAATGTAACACCCCTAACCCGTATCCGTCATCGGACTAGGGTTAAAGGCGTTACCGGACCGATTAGAAACATTTTCAGAAGTTCATACATTCATTCATTCATTCAATCTCAAACATAATGTCCCTTAATACGGTCAATGAGACCTAAAACATGCTTATAAATCGGGTCGGGACTAAACCGATACACATACAAAATTTCATGAAAAATTAAAACTTTTCTAAATTTTCAGGGGATACACGCCCGTGGGGGTAGGCCGTGTGCCTCCCACGGCTGCTAGACCATTCAATCTATACATTCAAAATCCATTTCAACCATGTCAACTTTCAAGACCAAAACATATGTATATCAAGTATAATTCATCCAAATGCTTACCCAAAAACTTGACCAATTCATGAATCAAGTAGCTATGCCAAAATAACTTCACACATATCACATTCATTTAATCAAATTCTCAACTCATAAATAGCCAAATCACATGGCTAAGTTCATATAACAAACTTATACTAAATACTAGCCTATACATGCCATATCTAGCTATATACATTTCCAAAATGTACCAAAATGAGTTTAGTAGTGTGATGACAATCCTTGACGGTCCCGAGCCTTCAGTAGCTTTGACGACCTATAAAACAGAGAAAACACACACACAGAGTATGCTTTCCAAAAGCTTAGTAAGTTATAATATACACAAACTTAGCATAGAAGGCATTATATACTCAAAGATACATTGGCACATTTAAATCACTTGGCAAATTATCACATATATACAAAGCTTTTCAATGCTTACTATCACATCTCTTATTGTTATCCAAATATACATAATCATCATAGTAAGATCACATAGGAACTTACCTTATATACACACTTAGTGTATGAATCAACGTACCTGAAACGGATTCACTATTTACATGGCCATTTCGTATTACAGACTTGCCTGTTTAACCGTAAGGAATCTAGTAGGATACTCAGAAAGCTCGGAATAGTCGTACCATGCCAACATCCCAAACGAGGTCTTATGTGCACTCAGATATCGATGCCACTGTCCCAGACAGGGTCTTACACGAATCAATATGATGCCGATGTCCCAGACATGGTCTTACACGTAAAGATCATATCGATGCCAACGTTCCGGACGAGGTCTTACAAGAAATCTCAAATCAACGCCAACATCCCAGACATGGTCTTACATGATAAAAACATAACAGATACCTATGTCCTGACATAGCTAATCCTATCTATTCCTAGGTTCGTACGGGACTTCGCGGACATTGTCACTATATTGGTCTTATCTCGAAATTCATGTACAGATCATCTCATAAGCATTCATAGTTAACAATAATCATATGAACATACACAGTTCAATACAAATACGTTTATTTGCATAATAACTTACCTCGGATTTGATTTAATAGAAATAGAAATGACTACTCGGTTACTTTCGCTTTTCGGTGATCTAGGTTCGTTTTCCTCGGTTCTTGATCTTGAATTTGGCTTGTAAGTTGCCGAATATGAAAAGCTTCAAAGCTTTCTTTTTCTTTGATAAGGGCATATTTGTCCTTTGTTCATCCTCTAACTAAATAGTGGTCTATTTGTTTCATAAGGACTTCACCTTTAAAAGCCACATCACATAAATACTTTAACAAATAACAAGCAACTTTCACATTTAATGCGATTCAATCCTTTTGTCAAATTAAACAAACAAACGGGCAAATTAACTTACGAAAATTTACCACATGCTTAGTCACATATCAATAGCACAGAAAATAATATTAAAATATTATTCAAACTCAGATTTGTGGTCCCGAAACCACAGTTCTGACTAGGGTGTAAAGCGGACTGTTACAATGTCAACTATAAGTCTCTACTTCATTTTTCAAAAGAAAACTTGGTTGAAAATTTCACAAAAAATAGTTGAAAAAGAAGATGTTTGTGAAAAGTGTCAGCTAGGAAAGCAAGCCAGACTACCATTTCCAATAAACAAAGCTTGGAGAGCCTCTGAAAGGTTGCAGTTAGTCCATACTAATGTGTATGGCCCTATGAAGACACAATCCTTGAATGGTAGCAGGTATTTCATTCTTTTCATTGATGATTATTTAGGGTTTTGCTAGGTTTACTTCCTGAAGCTCAAGTCAGAAGTAGCCTTAGTGTTTTGGAAGTTCAAGGCTGCAACAGAAACTCAATTAGGTTGCAAGCTCAGGATACCAAGGTTAGACAATGGCACAGAGTACACTTCAGCAATGTTTCAAAGTTTCTTATGAAGAATCAGGGATCAAACAACAGCTCATAAACACCTACACACCTCAGTAGAATGGTCTTAGTGAGAGGAAGAATCGAACTTTGATGAATATGGCCAGATGCTTGATGTTTGAGAGGAATTTGCCTGAAATTTTCTGGCCTGAGGCCATGGATACTGCAGTTTACCTTCAAAATAGGCTACCAATTAAATCATTGCTTCAAAAAACACCATTTGAGGCCTGGTTTGGGTTCAAACCATCAGTTGCTCATCTAAAAGTCTTTGGTTGCATATGTTATGAACACAAACCTATAGTCAAGAGGGACAAGTTGGCAAGGAAGGCTCAGCCTGGTATTCTAGTGGGCTATAGCACTGCCAAAAAGGTCTGCAAAATTCTGGGTCCTACAACTTACAAAGTCTTTGTGAGCAGAGATGTTGTATTTGATGAGAGGTGAAGCTGGAATTGGGATAAAAGTGAACCAGAATGTATTATTGAAGACTTTGTGACAGAGTACACTGAAGTTAATCAAAATGATCCTAAGATGGACATTGATCATGAGCCAGTTAGGGGAACCAAACCACTAAGTGAAATATATGAGAGGCAGATGTGGTGTAACACCTCTTACCCGTATTCAACGCCGGAACAGAGTACGAAGTATTAAAAGACTTATATGCAACCAATCATACAAAATCGAGACATAAATTTCCATTCAAATTTAAAACTTTTCAAAAACATACATATCTTCCCTAAAACAAGCCTATGAGGCCTAAAACATACATTGGGAATGGTTTGGGACCAAATCGAGAACTTTAGAAACTTTCAGGAAACTTAGAAAATTTTCATCATGAAACAAGTCCACACGCCTGTGTGGGTGAAGGGACACGCCCGTGTGACATATCACACGCCCGTGCTTCAGGCTGTGTCCAAAATAGGGGACATTCTGTTTATGACATCATCAACCAAATAAGGTCACACGGCCAAGGCACACGCCTGTGTCGTTAGGCCGTGTGGCGAATTAAATTCCAAAACTTGAGTGCAGACTTCACACGGCCTACGCACATGCCCATGTCCTATGGCCGTATCTCTTACACGGTCGAGACACACGACCGTGTCTCATGCCCGTGTGTTTACTACTAGGCATTTTGTTTTGCATTAATTAGGGTGTAGGGGGCACACGACCATAACACACGCCTATAGGGCAAGCCGTGTGTCACACACAGCCTAGACACACGCCCGTGTGTCTACCCGTGTGGACAACTTTAAGGCTATATTCCAAGCCATTTGTCACCCTCAATAGCACATGAACACTTACATATCTCAATGACATCTAACATGGCACAAATAAGCACTTAAACATTCATAAACATGGCTCATACATTGAAACTTCTCAACAATTTATACTTGCTTAAGACTCCATATTTTGACAAATCCAGTTTTACCAACTCATATACAAATATGCATCATTCCCTAGATTTCATGCATGCATTTTCGTAGCAACATATACACACACAAAACTACCATCCTTCATCCAACTCAAGTTTAGTAAATCACATACAACACATCATCATACGACCACTAATAACCATAGGCCATATTATAATGACATTGGCACATGCATGCATATATGAATAGGTTTACAACCCAATACTCAGTATGAGTCACATCCCATGGCCTTATACAAAATGAATCAAATATCATCATAAGCCAACACATTTGGCTAAACCAATATGACATATAACAAAAAGACCAAGTCCCTATACATGCCATACTCAAAATGTTGAGATTAACTATACCCAAAAGTTCCAATTGATAGTGTGATTGAGTCTCCATCGTCCTTCGATCCCTGAGCTAGCTTGGCAATACTATAAGAAAATGGAAAAGAAAGGGGAGTAAGCATAAAGCTGAGTAAGTTTGCATGTAAATAATTATCAACATTAACCATGCATTATTGTACACATAACATAATATAATCTATCACAATGTCATCAAGTATCATAAATACATTTTAAATCATGTCATTTACATAATGTACAATAAAACTCATTTAATGATTTATTCATTCACTTCTTACCAAGATCTCATTAATTTATAATCTCAATATGTATGAGCTTTGTGTACATACCTGTAACCTTTCAACATGTTTATACCTTGTCATTTCATTGACATAATCTTTGGACTACCTGTTGAACCGCTTGGAATACTAAAGGATACTCGGGAATCACATACACTTAGAATTGTACCAATGCCATATCCCAGATATGGTCTTACATGGGATCACATATCGATGCCTATAGCCCAGCTATGGTCTTACACGATTCTCCTATCGATGCCATGTCCCAGACATGGTCTTACACGAAACTCATAACGATGCCATATCCCAGATATGGTCTTACACGTAAACTCATAACCCTAATGTCATGACATTTGTATCCTAACTAATCTTAAGGCTCAACCGGAATTTTCTCACTTGTCGAACTTTTTCATTTATGGAGTAAATCACAATTCATACAATAATAACACAATTAAAGCATAAATAATAATGCATTATTTACATACAAACTTACCTCGATACCAAAATATGGCTAACTATTTGATTTAGTCCACAACCTTGTTCTTTCCTCGGTTTAGGTCCAGACTCTGTTTTTCTTAATCTATAATAGAAAATTTAGCTTATTTAATAATTACATTACTCAATTCAGTACAAAATTCATATTATGGAAAAATTATATTTTTTCCCCTAAACTTTGACATATTTACATTTTGCCCTAGGCTTGAAAAATGAAATCTATTCAATTTCTTCGATTCTCAAGCCTAGTTATACTTATATCAGTCCACATTTTGCATTTAATCACACTTTTACACACATTTTAAAATCTTTTTATAAATAGGCCCTTTTGTCAATTTTCACCAAAAATCACCTAGCAAAAGTTGTTTGTCTAACATTAAACTTGCATAATCTACCATTAGACATCCAAATACATGCATGTCACACATGGGTAAATTTTTAAACATGAACCCTAGCTCAAATAAATGGTAGAAATAACTAGATCGATTGATAACAACTTAAAAAACGGGGCTAGGATGCACTTACTATCAAGCTTGAAAGATGAAAAAACCTAGCTATGGTGAGCTTGAGATTTTCAGCCAAGGTTGAAGAAGATGGACACAATTTTGACTTGATTTTCTATTTTTATTCTTTTATTTACTAAATGACCAAAATACCCTTAATGCCTTTCTTTGAAATTTTACCCATCCATGTCCATTTTTGTCCATAAAAATAAAAATTGGTCAAATTGCTATTTAAGACCCTCTAATTAAAATCCATGGCAATTTCATGCTTAAAGCTTCTAGAACATATATTTTGCAACTTATTCAATTTAGTCCTAATTATCAAATTGGACACTTTATGCATAAAATTTCTTCATGAAATTTTCACACAATCATGCAATCATGCCATAGACCTCAAAATACTCGTAAAATAATTATTTCTACTTCAGATTTATGGTCTCAAAACCACTATTCTGACTAGGCCCAAAATCGAGATGTTACATGTGGTTACTATTGAACCAACATGTTCTGAAGAAACTCAAAAAGCTCAAGAAGGATACAGGCAAGCCATGCTTGATGAAATGAGCTTGATTCACAAAAATCAGACCTGGGAGTTCGTTGCAAGACCACCTCACAAGAAGGTCATAAGAGTAAAGCAGAGCAGGTGTTTCGAGTTAAGCACAATGTTAATGGAACTTTGAATAAACTGAAGGCAAGGTTAGTAGTGAAGGGATTCAGTCAGAAGTATGGGATTAACTACTTTGAGACATTTGCACCAGTGGCTAGGCTTGATACAATCAGACTACTGGTTACATTGGCTGCTCAAAAGTAGTGGAAAATACATCAACTTGATGTAAAATCTACTTTCCTCAATGGGTTTCTTGATGAGGAGATATTTTTTGAACAACCAAAGGGTTTTAAGGTTGCTGGTGAAGAAGACAAAGTGTTAAACCGAAGAAAAGCCTTATATGGCTTAAAACAGGCACCAATGGCCTGGTATGATGGAATTGACACCTACCTAGTAAGCTTGGGGTACAAGAGAAGCATTAGTGAGCCAGCACTGCATGTGAAGAAGGAAGGTGATGAAAAACTGCTTATAGTCTCCCTGTATATGGATGACTTGTTAGTGACAGGTGAAAATAATACTATGCTAACAAATTTCAAAGGCAAAATGGAGAGCATGTTTGAAATGTCAGATTTGGGTGAAATATCCTATTTCCTTATCATGAAAGTGTTTCAGACTCAGCAAGGAATTTTCTTATGCCAATAGGCATTTGCCTTGAAAATTCTGAATGGATTCTCCGTGTGGAATTGTAAAGCAACTAGCACTCCAGTTGCTATTGGAGAAAAGCTGACAAGTCAATGTGATTTTGAGAAAGTGAGTGAATCAAACTATATGAGCCTAGTTGGATGTTTGCTCTATTTAACAACCACAAGAACAAACATAATCTTTGCAGTCAGCCTCCTATCCAGGTTCATGCACTGCTGCAATGTAAACCATTTTCAAGCTGCAAAGAGAGTTCTCAGGTGCATTAAGGGCACTCTAAGCTTTGGGATGATGTTTACCAAGGTTGATGATAAACCGTAATATATACATATTTTAATCCCACATTTAGCATACTTTTGGATGATTTATTCCCTAAATTGTGAAATTTGGTGCTCCTAATCCTTTAATTTCATGTTTTATACTTAGGAGAGCACCGGAGGATGAGAAGAACGAGAAACAGGCCAAAAACAGAGAAAATGGGCCAAAGTACGAAATGCACACGGCCTGGGCCTAAGCCACACGGTCGTGCCTCCATTAACAGACCCAACCACGGCCTGGCCTCGACTTAAACGGGTCTGTACCATGGGCGTGTCCCTGCCGCGACCTGTTTTAATTTCACTTGGATTAGGATACTTAGGGGTAAAGAAAGACATTTCGAAAGCCTATATAAACACCCTAAGTATGACCTATGAAGGGTTGTCCAGTTAGGCCGAAGAGCCAAGCCAAAAAGGCCAGAATTGTGGGATTTACTCGAAGAAAGCCAGTTGATTCATCTCAAGAAGACAGAGTTATACTCAAGACGGAGGATCTTCCCTTCAAATTCCTTCAAGGGGTTTTAGGGATTTTCTTATGTTTTGTTTTATATTTTCTTCCGAGATGTATTCTTTTATCATTACGAATTAAACCCCTTAAATACATGAGGGGGATGAAACCTAAGACGGATCTTGTTATCATTTTTTGAACTATATGATAAATACTTGATTTGTTCTTAATTATGTGTTCTTAATTCTTGCTTTGATATTTCAGGATATTGACTCAAGTATTGATGTGCTTAGACAGTGGAGCAAAAGTCCCTGTTTAAGAGTAGATCTAGCATAGTTAAGCGGAATTGATTGCTACCCTAGAAATAGGATGACCAAAATCTACTGGATTAGGGTCAAACCTAATATGGGAGTCCATAGATCAGGTTAATGCAATTCTAGGGGTTTTAATTAGAAAGAGATTTCAATTAATCAACCTAGGGTTAGACGTTAGTAGCCTCGAAAGAGGTATTAATATAAATTAGAGAATCGTACGGATCAAGTCAAGTGAATAAATCGTCTGATTCAGAGTTAGATAACAAGTGAAGTCTAGGTGGATTCTTCCTTGGGTATTGTCTCAATCAATTGGTTTTTCCCACAAGTATTTTCCCCAATTCATTCTCTTTGTCTTAGCATCTTTAGCTTAGTAGTTAGTTAATTTTAGATTAAACAACAATTCCTTAATTTTTAGGCTAAATAATAAAAAGAAAGTCAGCATTAGTACTTTTGGTTCCTTTGGGTTCGACATTTCGGTCTTGCCACTATACTATACTACTATTCGATAGGTGCGCTTGCCTCAATCGTTGTCACAGTTAGTTTCTAGGCTCAACACAGTTAGTTTCTAGGCTCAATCATTCATTATATAAATTTTTAAGACTTTGACACACGATCAAGTTTTTGGCGCTGTTGCTGGGGAATTGAAATATTAAGAACACTCAATTTTTATTACTTTAGCCATATTTTACTTTTGAAATTAAAGTTTATTTTTATTTTTTTTACTTTTCTAAATTTTCTTCTCTTCTTCTAGCAGGTATTCTAATTTATGACTAAAAAAAACCCGACAGGACCTTTACTCTACGATAGTGAAATTGAAAGAGCAGTTCGTAAAAACCGAGTGAAATAAGGAGAAGCCTACAATACATACAATAAGAGCAAGAAAATGAAATTAATACTACTGAAGAGATGGTTGAGAATAATCTGCTACCTCCGGTGGTGGCCTAAAATCATGCTCCTCGAACTATGTATGATTATGCTAAACCTAATTTAATAGGAACTGAGTCAAGTATTGTTAGACCTACTATTACTACAAATAATTTTGAACTGAAACCTAACACAATTCAAATGATACAGCAGTTTGTTTAGTTTGATGGTTTGCAGGATGAAGATCCAAATAATCACTTGGAGAATTTCCTAGAATTTTGCGATACTTTCAAAATAAATGGCATTTCTGATGATGCCATCTGTCTTCGATTATTTCCCTTTTCTTTGAGGAATAAAGCTAAACAGTGGTTGAATTCCCTTCCACGAGGATCAATCACTACATGGGAACAAATGACCGAAAATTTTTTATTAAAATATTTTCCACCGACTAAAACGGCCAAGTTAAGGAATGATATCTCTTCTTTTGTGCAGATGGATTTAGAAACACTTTACGATGCATGAGAGAGATACAAAGATCTATTGAGAAGGTGTCCACACCATGGATTACCCTATGGCTACAGGTCCAAACCTTTTACAATGGTGTGAACCCCTCAACTAGACAATTGATTGATTTAGCCACTGGCAAAACCTTGAATAACAAAACACCTGAGGCTACCAACGAATTCATTGAAGAGATGCCACTGAATAACTATCAGTGGCAAGTTACGAGGGCAAGGCCAACAAAAGCCGCTAGTGTTTTCAACCTCGACGCAGTAACCATGTTATCAAATCAGGTAGAGATGTTAAATAAAAAGATTGATGGTTTATGTGGTTCTTGGCAGGTACATCCAGTTATGCAGTGCGATATGAATGGAGGAGAGATGAGCAATACAGAATATCCACCCTACAACCTGAATGCTGAAAACGAGCAAGTTCACTATATGGGTAACAATTTTAAACCTTAAAATAATCCTTATAGTAATACTTATAATCTAGGTTGGAGAAACCACCCCAATTTCTCATGAGGTGGTCAAGGAAATCTAAGACAACAACCCCCTCCAAACTTCCAACAACAGCCCTACTCACAGGAAAAGAAGCTAAACCTTGAGGATATGCTAGCAAAATTCATTTCAGCAACAGAAACTCATTTTTAGAATACCAAAACGACATTGAATAATCAGCAAACATTATTTAAGAGCTTAAAAATCAACTAGGACAGCTGACCAAGTTAGTTTCTGAAAAGCAACCAGGACTTTCACTCAATAATATCGAACCTAAACCACAAGAGCAAGTAAAGGCAGTAACATTAAGGAGTGGGAAGGAATTGGTTGAAATAGAAAAGATGTCACAAGAAACTAATAAGAATAAAAATGAGAAAATCGAGAATGTAACTCTGATACGTGAAGAATTTAAGCCACCAATCCCATATTCGGCAAAGTTGAAGAAAGATCGCTTAGACGCACAATACGGTAAATTTCTTGAACTTTTTAAATAATTACATATTAACTTACCTTTTGTTGAAGCTATTTCGCAGATGCCGACGTACGCAAAATTCCTAAAGGAGCTTCTAACAAATAAAAAGAAGTTTGAAGAGATATCAACAGTAGAACTTAATGAAGAATGTTCAACCATCCTCTAAAATAAGCTACCAACCAAATTGAAAGATCCAGGAAGTTTCACTATTCCTTGCTTAATTGGTAGTTTAAATATTATGAAAGCACTGGCTTATTTAGGTGCCAGTATTAATTTAATGCCTTATAAAATGTTTAAACAACTTGGTCTTGGGGAACCAAAACCCACTAGGATGAGTATTCAGTTAGCTGACAGATCTATTAAATATCCTAGGGGAGTTATCAAAGATATTCTGGTAAATGTTGATAAATTTATATTCCCTGTTGATTTTGTTGTGCTTGACATGAATGAAGACATTGCTGTACCTTTAATTTTGGGGCGTTCCTTTTTAGCTACTGCTAGGGCTATTATTGATGTAGGTGATGGTAAACTTGCGCTAAGGGTAGGCGACGAGGAAATTATTTTTCAAATTTACGATGCTATGTGATATTCTAGAGAACAAGATGATTCCTGTTATTTTATTGATGCCATTGATCATTATATTCAAGATTCTTTGCAGGAAATCATACATGATGACACGATGGAACTGTGTCTTACCCAAGGTGAGGGGGTAGATGATGATAACGATGAGTTGAATTCTAATACATCTTCTTCTAGACAAAAGAAAGAAGAGGACATTTAAATAAACGACGAACTAAAACAAAAACCCTCTATTGATGAGCCACCGAAATTGGAATTAAAACAGTTGTCAAATCACTTAGAATATGCATTCCTCGGGGATAATTCTACGCTACTAGTAATCATCTCTTCAGAACTGGAACCCGAAGAGAAAGATGAGTTGCTACAGGTACTAAGGGAACATAAAAGAGCCATAGCTTGGAAAATTTCTAACATCAAAGGAATAAACCATCGTTTTACACCCACAGAATTTTAATAGAAGATGAGTTTAAACCATGCGTGCAATCTCAGAGACGATTGAATCCCAACGTGAAAGAAGTTGTTAAACCTGAGGTAATTAAACTTCTAGATGTCGGAATAATTTATCCTATTTCTGATAGTACTTGGGTAAGTCCTGTGCAGGTCGTTCCAAAGAAAGGAGGCATGACTGTTGTCGCCAACGAAAAGAATGAATTGATTCCTACAAGAACAGTCACAGGTTGGAGAGTCTGTATTGACTATAGAAAGTTGAGCGACGCCACCAGAAAATATCACTTCCCTTTGCCCTTTATTGATCAGATGTTAGAAAGATTATCTGGGCATATGTACTATTGCTTCCTGGATAGACTCTCCAGCTACTTTCAAATCCCAATAGCCCCTGAGGATCAAGAAAAGACAGCATATACATGTCCATAAGGTACGTTTGCTTATCGTAGAATACCTTTTGGATTATGTAATGCTCCTGCTACTTTTCAACGCTGCATGCTGGCCATCTTTGATGAACTTGTGGAAGACATTATGGAGGTATTTATGGATGATTTTTCAGTATTTGGTAATTCTTTCCATCTTTGCCTTAAAAATCTAAAACGAGTTCTAATGAGATGTGAGGAAACAAACCTTGTTTTAAATTGGGAAAAGTGTCACTTTATGGTTCGAGAGGGGATTGTGTTAGGACATAAAATTTCTAGTAAAGGGATTGAGGTTGATAAAGCAAAGGTTGAAAACATAGAAAAATTACCTCATCGTAGTTCAGTTAAGGCTATTCGAAGCTTTTTAGGACATGCTGGATTTTATCGGAGATTTATTAAGGATTTTTCTAAAATAGCTAAGCCTTTAACAAAACTACTAGAAAAGGATGTGGCTTTCAATTTTGATCAGGAATGTTTAGATGCATTTAACACCCTTAAAAATAAATTAATAAATGCCCCAATTATAATTGCACTTGATTGGAACTTACTCTTTGAACTAATGTGTGATGCGAGTGATTTTGCAGTAGGTGCAGTTTTAGGACAACAGAGAGACAAGCATTTTCAGCCAATTTATAATGCTAGCAAAACATTGACAGCCGCACAAGAAAACTACACCACCACAGAAAAGAATTGCTAGATGTGGTTTTTGCATTTGACAAATTTAGACAGTATTTGATATTAGCTAAAGTTGTCGTTTACACTGACCATTCAGCTCTTCGTTATCTTTTAACTAAATCTGATGCAAAACCTCGACTCATAAGATGGATTTTACTCTTACAGGAATTTGATTTAGAAATTCAGGATAAGAAAGGAGCTGAAATTCTTGCAGCAGATAATCTTTCTAGGCTTGAAAATCCACATGTCAAAGAACTAGATGAGAGTGAGATAAATGACTCGTTTCTTGTATTCGCTATATCTAACTTCGAGGTACCCTGGTTCGTAGACATTGAAAATTACCTAGCTGCTAACATCCTACCAGAAAGGTTAACACATCATCAAAAGAAGCGATTCTTTGCTGATGCGAAAAACTATTTTTGGGAGGATCCTTTTCTTTTTCGTATATGTGCAGATCAAGTAATTCGGAGATGTGTTACAAAAGCAGAAGCAAGAAAAATCTTAGAGCATTGCCATTTAGGACCTTTAGGAGGACATTACAGCGGGATCAGGACAGCATACAAAACACTCGAATCAGGTTTTTATTGGCCTACCTTGTTCAAAGACGCTAACAGGTATGTTGCCCAATATCTGGATATAGTTCTGTAATTTAAACAAAGGTAAACACAGAAAACTTACTTGGCTCGACGTCGAGGGCTCGATGAACCACACTTCAAGAATCCTGCAAAAACTTTTTAATCTACTTGTTTTAAAAACCCAAAATCTAAGGCCCATTTCACAGCCCGAGCTTTGCAACTGGGCTCTAATACCACTAAATGTAACACCCCTAGACCCGGCCCAGACGTTATGGCTGAATCTGGTGATGTCACATCAAAGGAATAATTCAAAACGATTTTACTAAGTTAAAAATCTAGATTTAAGGCTTAGAAACTCAAAATCCTTGCAATTTATTAAGTTGTGATAAGCCCATGTTTTTAAATATTTCGAAAACCGTGTTTAAACTTTTAAAAATTTATTCAAGTCTAACAATTAAACAGTTGAAAACATAAGGAAACTCAAACATAAAATCAAATTGGAGATACAAGGCCTTATTACAAACCAAATAATTGACAACAAGTCATTCAAAATCAAATAAGTAAAAACTTCTAAGTAACTTGTAGTGTGGCCATCTTCAAGTCCTCTCCCACGTCGAGCCGTCTACTGAGGGTCACCTGAAACATTTAATAAAAAGGGTGTGAGTTTTGAAAATCAGTGTGTACGACCCTTGGCAATCAAATCAACATACAAATATCACATTGGGCCTAAGCCCTATCAAAATCGATGGTCTTGGACTTAACCCACAACGACCTCATATCACATCAATATCACATGAATGCAATGCACTCATCCCAAATCCAACCCTGCACACCATTTCCCTTCAAACCCTACACACCTGTGGGGATATAAATATCAACCCACCTATCCTTACACACCAAAGGTAGCACCAGCAGCGGCACTACTCAAACGTTGCAGCAAAACTGCTATAATGGGTTTAAAGCCACCAGTGGATCCACGGTCGTCAAGCGACTATGCGATCCTCAAATCTTCCTCGATACCATCAAAACCCACCCAAGTGCAACATATATTTCATGAATGCAACATACACATTTTCACACATTCGGCACTTAGGGGCATTTTAGTCATTTCACTACCTAAGGGTATTTTCATAATTCTACCCTACAGGGGTATTTAGGTAATTTTACAAAATAGAAGTAATTTGGAAATTTTGTAAATCAGGGATGTTTCTGCAAATCAAGTGTTTTCTGGTAATTTTACAATTATAGGGTATTTTAGTAATTTTGCAAATCTAAGGATATTTGGTAATTTCCAAATCAGGGGTATTCAGTAATTTGGCAAATCGAGGGTATTTCAGTAATTTTGCAAACTAGGGTATTTAGGTAATTATGCAAACTGGGGGTATTTTGGTAATTTCATAAACTGGGGGTATTTTGATAATTTCTAAACTGAGGGTATTTGGTCCCTCTCAGGTTTTAGTTATGAACTTTGGCCCATTAACAAGTCCTTACGGCTAAAGTGAACAGACACTATGCACCAGGTAGGATTCCAGAGAAGAGGAGGTGGGCCAGTAGGACCGCTTAAGTACCAAGCTCTCCCTAGATCCAATCCTAGACATGCATATGTCCGTTGCCACACTCTAACCCAGCGACTTGTCCACAGACATGTGTAAATTGTTAGATTAAGTCTTATGCGGTTTAAGAGATGTTCAGAACTAGGCCTAAAGTCCATTAAACCCTGGCATACTTGTCTATGTCCCCATAAAACCCATCAAGTCCAAATCACATCCTTATAGCCCATTAGGCCCAAATCTCATCCATATGGCCTATTAGGCCCAAAACAATTCTAGATCATGTAACATGCATGGTTAACTCAATTCGTATAACCAATCAAAAAATTTCATCAAACTTAGCCTCAGGGCCCACAGGGCCCATTTAGCCACTTTCGGCATTTCCGGCTTTTCGACATTTCCGGCTTTCCGACATTGTCGATATCGTGTGTGTAATGTTTGTACACACCTGGTTACTGCGACGTGCTATACTATCCTTAGTCCTGAACCGTGTGCCACCGGGTTCTAATAGCCCTTCCTTAGCTACTAATCAGGAGTACCCCTAGATACTTTGCTAATAATCCTTACCACAGTTGCGATCTCTGAACCTTACCCAAATCCGTTTTTGTTCCAGTGGCCTAGACATCTATTAACTAGATCCAGCTTTTAACACTTGACTGAGAGTGGGTAACAATCGGTTTGTGATGGAGGAACAACCATAAATATTCGACACTATTAGCAAGGAAAATATGGTGGTAACTTGGCAATGAGAGAATTCGGCTATGGAAAAATAGAATGGGAGAGAAGAGAAAAGTATTGAAAATCGAAAGAGCCCTTCAAAAGAATTCGGCACAAAGAGATGACAATGATTCGGCACAAAAGAAACCAATTGAGAAACAAGGAAAAAACTATTGGAACTCAAAGAACCCTCCAAAGACATTCGGCCATCTCCTTTTATAGCCACCAGTCGAATACTCCTTTCTCCATAGTCCCATTCAGCACCAATTCCTCCCTCTCCTTATCTCCTAACTTTTCTCCTGATAACACCTTAGCCTTATCCGAATTTTCCTCCATTATCAGTTCCCCTTACCACTCAAACACTCCAACTCAAGAGTTCATATTCAACATAACTCTGGCCGTCCAACTATGCAAAATAAAACACTCCAAAAAATATCTCTCCTAATGCTCGAACCTTGGAACTCCTCAGCTGACAACACGCCACCTTATAGCTCCCCAAGTGACACCACTTGCCACTGGACCACAAGCCCATTTGTGTCCTATTTTCTATTAATCTACTTAAGAGGCATAATGCTTGAGACTAGGGTCCATTGAAGCAAGAAAAATAAATTTTTCCCTATGGTCTTCCCTATCTCTAAGGCTTCAAATAATCCCGATAATACCTTAAAATTAATATTCTAAGTACTACTCCTACATACCAACCTCAGTGTACGAAAATTTAGAGCTTCAGGATTTTTGGGGCGTTACAACTTGGTTAGTGCTGTTCTCTTGTTCTCAAAAATTTTAAACGCTCCTATGCCCAAGGCCCAATAGGCCCAATTCTACTAGGCCCAAATTCGGGGCATTACAGACATAGGGTTTGCAAGACCGAGTTTCTCACCTTGGGGAGCTCCTGTTCTGTTTGTGAAAAAGAAAGATGGCACGATGAGAATGTGTATTAATTATCGTTAGTTAAACAAAGTAACGATAAAGAATAAGTATCCCCTGCCTCGTATTGATGATTTGTTTGATCAGCTGAAAGGAGCTACTGTGTTTTCTAAGATAGATCTAAGATCGGGATACTACCAGTTGTGAGTAAAAGATTCTGATATTCCAAAAATTGCTTTCAGAACGAGGTACGTGCATTATGAGTTTTTAGTTATGCCTTTCAGACTAATGAATGCTCTTGCTGTTTTTATGGATCTGATGAACAAAATTTTCAGACTGCACCTAGATCAATTTGTTGTTGTATTCATTGATGACATTTTGATATATTCGCGTAATGAGATTGAGCATGCTGAACATCTGAGAATTGTGTTGCAAACTCTGCGAGATAAACAATTGTATGTAAAGTTCAGTAAATGTGAATTTTTGGCTGCGAGAAGTTGGTTTTCTGGGACATATTGTATCAGCCTCTGGTATACGAGTTGATCCAAGCAAGATTTCTGCTATTCTGGAATGGAATCCTCCGAAAAATGTGTCTGCAGTCTGCAGTTTTCTGGGACTTGCTGGTTATTACTGAAGGTTCGTAAAAGGCTTCTCGATGATTGCTACTCCGTTGACTAGATTGCTTTAGAAAGATGTGAGATTTGAATGGTCTGATAAATGTCAGAAAAGCTTTGATCAGCTGAAAAGTCTGCTGACTGAAGCTCCAGTTTTGGTACAACCAGAATCGAATAAAGAATTCGTGATCTATAGTGATGCTTCATTAAATGGTCTGGGATGTGTTCTGATGCAGGAAGGCAATGTTATAGCTTATGCCTCGAGACAATTAAAGCCGCATGAAAAGAACTATCCGGCACACGATTTTGAACTAGCTGTAATTGTTTTTGCATTAAAGATTTGGCATCATTATCTTTTTGGTGAGAAATGTCATGTGTTTTCAGATCATAAAAGTTTGAAGTATCTAATGAGTCAGAAAGACTTGAATCTGCGACAGAGAAGATGGTTAGAGCTGTTGAAAGACTACGAGCTTGTGATAGATTATCATTCGGGTAAGGCAAATGTTGTTGCCGATGTTTTGAGTCGAAAATCACTATTTGCACTACGAGTGATGAATGCTAAATTAGATTTATCTGCTGATGGTTCAATATTAGCTGAATTAAAAGCGAAACAGTTGTTCTTACAACAAATTTGTGATGCTCAGAAAGTTGATAATGATTTGTTAGCAAAACGAGCTCAATGTGAATCGAATGTTGAATCTGAGTTTCGAGTTGATACTAATGGTTGTTTGAGGTTCAGAAATCGAATATGTGTTTTGAGAAATTCAGAGTTAATTCAGATGATTTTGAACGAAGCTCATAGCAGTTGGTTATCTGTTCGTCCGAGAACTACAAAGATGTATTATGATTTGAAGCAACAATATTGGTGGTCTGGTATGAAAAGAGATATCTCGAAATTTGTTTCGAAATGTTTAGTCTGTCAGCGAGTTAAAGATGGACATCAGGTTCCATCTGGTTTTTACAACCGATTCTGATTCCTAAGTGGAAATGGGATAAAGTGACGATGGACTTTGTTTCTAGATTGCCATTGACTCCAAAAGATAAGGATGCAATTTGGGTCGTAGTTGATCGATTGACGAAATCTTCCCATTTTACTTCGATACGATCTGATTACTCACTTGATAAGTTAACTGAGCTTTACATTTATGATATTGTGAGATTGCACAGAGTGCCGTTGTCTATTGTGTCTGACAGAGATCTGAGGTTTACTTCACGGTTCTAGAAGAAACTGCAAGAAGCCTTAGGTACTAAATTGCATTTCAGTACGGCTTTTCACCCGAAAACGGATGGTCAATTCAAGCGAATCATTCAGATACTTGAAGATATGTTAAGATGTTGTATTCTTGAGTTTGATGGTACGTGGGAACAATATCTTCCATTGATTGAATTTGCATACAACAATAGTTTTCAGTCGAGCATTAAAATGGCACCTTATGAGGCTTTGTACGGATGCAAATGTCAAACACCTCTATATTGGACTGAGCTCAGTGAAAATAAGATACACAGGGTCGATTTGATAAAAGACACAGAATAGAAAGTGAGAATAATCCGTGATAGTCTGAAAGCAACGTCTGATCATCAGAAATCTTATGCAGACTTGAAAAGAAAAGACATTGAGTTTGATATCGGTAAAAAAATGTTCTTGAAAGTGTCTCCGTGGAAGAAAGTACTCAGATTCAGACATAAAGGAAAATTGAGTCCGAGGTTTATCGACCGTATGAGATTATCGAGCGTGTTGGACCTGTTGTGTATAGATTGTTGTTGCCACCACAGTTGGAAAAGATACATAATGTATTTCACGTGTCAATTCTTAGACGATACCAATCCGATCCCTCTCATGTGATTTCTCCATCTGAGATTGAAATCCAATCTGATATGACTTATGAAGATGAATCGATCCGTATCTTAGCTCGTGCAGTGAAATAATTACAAAATTAGAAAATATCATTAGCGAAAGTGTTATGGCATTGGCACGGGGTTGAGGAGGCTACGTAGGAGCCTGAAGATACAATAAGATAGCAATATTCGAACCTATTTAACAGTAAGATTTTTGGGGATGAAAATCCGTAAGGGGGAGAATTGTAACAGTTCAGTTTTGACCCTAGTCAGAATAGTGGTTTCGGGATCACAAATCCGAGTCAGAAAAATATTATAATATTATTTTCTATGTCAGCAGTATATGATTTAGCATGTGCGAAATTTTTATGAATTAATTTATCTGTTTGTGTGCTTAACTTGATAAAAGGATCTAATTGTGAAAGATGTTAAATTAACATGCTATATGTTAAAAGCACCTATGTGTCATGTCTTTATAAATGTGAGGTCCTTATAATGCAATTGGACCATTTGAATTATGGATGGACATTAATGCCTAAGGTTAGTGGAATTTAAATGATAATAATAAGGTTAAATATGTAATTTGAAAAATGAAAGATTATTAAACAAAACCAAAGCCAAATTCTATCATCTTTTATGCTTCATAACTGAAAATCATGAAGAAAATATAGGGTTCATGAGCTTAAAGCATTCGGCATCTTTAAATCTTGATTAAGGTAAGAGTTTTGCTCGGTTTTTGGTAATTTTTACTTTTTTGTAATCGTTGCTTTGTGCTCTACAAAACCCATGCTTAAATTTTGTGAATTGATGATGAATTTGAAATGTGCAATGGATGAATTCATGAGCTTTGTGATGTTTGGTGATGAAATAGGAAATATATGTCTTAGATTAACATATTTTGTCTTTGGATTTTTGATGATTTTGAGCAATTTGGATTAAATTGAGAAAATAATATTTTGAGGGACTAAATTGTGAAATAAATGAAAAATATGGGTTGCTAAGGACCTATAGAGAATTCGGCTAAGCATGGGTGTGTTGAGATTTTGTGTATTTTGTGATTTTGTGAAATAGGGACTAAAATGTCAAAATGTGAAAATGTGGGGGCTAATTTGTAAATTGCCCTAAATATGTGTTTTTGGATCAAATTGAATGATTTGGTGAATAAATGGATTAAATTTGAATATGTATAGATCAAGAACCGAAGAAAACGGATTTAGATCACGGAAAGTCGAAAGTAATCGAATAGTCGGGTCCGTACGTTAACCGAATCTGAGGTAAGTTTATATACAAATAAACGTATTTACATCGATATATGTATGTTTCTATGAAGATACATAATGATGAATGTGTACGAGATGAAGAGTATGTGAAATCCGAGATAGTATTGACATAGTGTCAACATCTGAGAAAGGCTCGTACGAACCTAGGAATAGATAGGATTACATATGTCATGACATAGGTTTCCGATATGTGATATCATGTAAGACCTCGTCTGGGATGTTGGCATTGATTTGAGATTTTGCATAAGACCACGTCTGGGATGTTGGCATCAATATCAGATTTACGTGTAAGACCATGTCTGGGACATTGGCATCATATTGATTCGTGTAAGACCCTATCTGGGACAGTGGCATCGGTATTTGGTTACATGTAAGACCACGTCTGGGAAGTTGGCATTTTACGACTATTCCGAGCATTCTGAGTATCCTATTTGATTCCAAACGGTTCAACGGGCAAGTTCGAGAAATGAATGATTATGTGAGTTGTATATCCATTTCAGGTACGTTGATGTATATGCTTTGAATAGGCATGAAAGGTGAGTAAATACATACATAGATGTAATGAGCTAAAATACAATATATGAATGAATGTGATAAGAGCAAATGATATAGATAGAGATATGATGGTTGATAAGCAAAGGCTAAAAAATGAGCCAATGAAGAATTATGAATTTGCTATTGAGATATGTTAATGATTCATGTATTGATATGATAAGGTGAATTACATGTTAAGTTTATTTGTATATGGCTTACTAAGCTTTTGGAAAGCTTACTTTGTGTGTGTTTACTCTGTTTTACAGATCGTCAAAGCTACAAAAGGCTCGGGAATCGTCGAGGATCATCACCACACTATCAATATCTATTTTGGTACTTTTGATTGTGTATAAAGCTAAATATGGCATGTATAGGCTAGTTGTTTTGGGATATATTTGATATATGTACATGGCCATGTGATATGGCCAGATATATGGTTGTGTTATGAATGACTAGTCAAGTCTTATGATGCTTAGTTTTGGTATGGTTTGATGGCTAATGAAATGGTCATAATAATGGTATCCTTATTGATACCAAGTTAGCATATTATTAATGGTAAGTTTGTGAATGGATCATGTTTGGAAATGCTTGTGAATAAGTTGAGCTAAATGTTGCTTAAAATGGTATGCTTGAGATGCCTTCGAATGCTTGGAAAAGTTTATTATTTTGGCATGAATTGAATTGGTATGTTGCTTATAGGGATAACCCAATGTGTGGTGGCATTTTGGCCTTGAAAATGGTCTATAATTGCCCACACGATTGAGCATACGGGCGTGTGGCTTGATCGTGTCTTTTATGGTTGCATTTCAAAACAAGTCAGACTCGACCACGGGCAAGACGCACGGGCTTGTGTATGGTCGTGTGGATCATGTCAGTGTCGACCACGGGCTGGACACACGGGTGTGTGACTAGCCGTGTGGTACAAGTTAGTAGCGACCATGGGTGAAGCACACGGGCGTGTCCACGGCCGTGTGGACAAGTCAGTATGTATGCCTTGTTTTGACACGGCTTGGACACACGGGCGTGTCTGAGGCCGTGTGAGGCACACGGCGTGCCCACAAGGGCATGTGACCTCTGTAACTTTGAAAATTTTTAAAAATTTCTAAGAATTTCCGTATGTGTTCGGTTTAGCCCCGACCCTATTCTAAAGCATGTTTAAGGTCTTGAAGACTTATTTAAGAGACACTTTGATGTGATTTGTCGAATTATGTTTTGAAATGTTTGAAAAAGTTTTCGATTGTCCGATAATGCCTCTTAACCCTAGACCGGAAATGGTTACGAGTTAGGGGTGTTACAGTATCTATTTCTCACCATTTCATATCTTCGATATACCCGTTGAACCATTTGGAATATTATCGAATACTTTGGAATCTCGCACCCTAAGTGCCACATACATAGCCAAAGCTATCTCAATCTCATATCACATAATATGCTCGCTCTTGAGCTATCAATAGGTCTGCTCACTCAAGCTGACGGTCATGACAAAACTACACGGTGCTGGTCACATAAGCTAACGAGAATCCGTAACACATGTCGGATAACTCAGGCACCGGTAGGACGTACGGACCAGCACCCAAATCACATAACCCCTAATGACATATCAGTCGTATCCTAATCTATTCCTAAGGTTCAACCGAGATTTCACATTTTCTGAATCATCGTCAAATATATCTGCAAGGTTGTATTCACAATTTATGCAATATTAAAGCATTTAAAACACAAATATAACAATGCTTATTACATACGAACTTACCTCGATCGCTAAAACGACAGAATGGATCGACTAGTCCAAAACCTTATTTTTTCGCCAATCTAAATCTGAATTTCACTTTTCTTGATCTATATGTAATCAAATATAACTAATTCAATTGTCATTCTATTCCAAAATACACATTAAGAAACTTTACATTTTTACCCCAAATATTTCCATTTTTTTACAATCTAGTCCTTATCTCATAAAAACACAAATTCATGGAATTAAGTCCCTACCCATGCTAGCCAAATTTCTCTTATTACCATAGCAGCCCATATTTTTCATTTATTTCACAATTTAACCACAAAATTTCAACATTTCTCAATTTAATCTCTAAATGACAATTTTGTCAAAAATTACTTTACAAATGTTGTTTATCTAACAACAAGCATACATTTTTCTATCATAAAACATCAAAATACACATGTATTCACCATGGAAAAACCCTAAACCTTTAACAATTTGGCAAATTAGTCCCTGGGCTAGCTAGATTAAGTTACAACGACTCCGAAAACATAGAAATCATTACAAATCGAGTCAAAAATCACTTACATGCATTAGAGTCAAGGGCCGAATGCTTCAAACAAGTGGAGTCTTTATTCTTCTAATTTTCGGCTTGTAACACCCCAAACCCGGACAAGACCCCACGCCCGAATCTGGTATGTTACGGGGAAAACGGTTTTTGAGAGGTTAAATTTTTCGTTTAAAAGCCGAGTGAAAACACAGTGTATTTTGAAGACAATTTGAGTGGACTTGTTTGAAATCAGATGGTGTACTGGAAACCCGGAGATTTTTGAAATCTTAACCAGAATGTGTGGTTAAAATGAGTTTAAACCATTTAAAACCTTAATAGTTCCTTAGTGTTACTTAAAACATTTTTAGACTTAGGAGTAATACCAGTTTGATTTGAAAATCATTTGAATTTGCTTACTATAAAGACATAGTTTGATACCCGATGGTATGGTTTAAAAACACATTGCGTTATAATTTTGAAATCATTATCTTTCCAAGTTTTAGTAAAATTTATACCAACTTGTTTTGTTAAGGCATTTTAAAATTTAATTAAAACATAAACATCACAAAACATAAATTAAAGGCCTTTTACAAATCCAATATAAAAACCAAAGTAAATAAGCTAAAGTACCCAAATGCAATAGTCTGAGCAAACTTTTATTAAAGTATGGCATGTGCACCCCGAGTCCATCCCGGCTCCATGTCCGCGTCTACGAGTCACCTGAAATGTCAAAGGAGAGGGTGAGTCGAGTGACTCAGTGTGTAAATCCCGCTCCCGATAAAACAACATGCTAACACACATCATACATAGCAACATAATTAATGCAACCCATTCCTAACCATCCATATCGCCTTTTCTACCCCGTGTGGTACCAAACCACTGGTGGTGCCAAACCACTGGTGACATATAGTCACAATGTGTTACCAAAACACTGGTGTCCCAAACACAATATCCGTCAATGTGGTACCAAACCACTGTGTCCAAAGACACAATTGTGCTACCAAAGCACTGGTGACCGAAGTCACAAATCCAATGATGGGCCAACCCATCGTGTGATACCAATCACTAGCAGACGATCCCATATCTCAAGTGGGGCCAACCCACGGTGGTCAAACCACAGGGAAAGTCGCAATGAGGTGCCAAACCTCTGGTGTCCCAAGACACAAGTGCTACCAAAGCACTGGTGACCGTAGTCACAAATCTGGTGATGGGGCCAACCCATCGTGTGATACCAAATCACTGGCGTCAATCCCGGTATCTCACAAGTGGGGCCAACCCACGGTGGTGTTAACCACAGGGACGAGACGCTGAGGTACCAAACCTCTGGAGGTGCCAAACCTCTGGTGACCAAAGTCACAAAGTGTGTTACCAAAACACTGGTGCTCGTCAGCACAAAATATCATGCTCCCTCCACTCGTATCACCCATCAACATACCATACTCATGTAATCATGCATATCATACAATCATGCATATCATGCTAACATGTCTAATCTCATATCCCATGTCACATATATCCTCAGCCATGGTATCATATACGAGTCTAGAATCCCAACGAAAACGATCTAAGTCCCTCGATTATTAGATCCTACAATCGGCCAACATAGGGGTTAGGCATCTATGACATTCGGCCAAAAACTTATAACCCAAAGGGGTTAATTTCAATCCCCTACCTTGAAGATGATTTGGTTTCCTACCAAATCCGAATCAAGCAGTGATTCTCCTTTAGCAATCGGCTACACCATAAAAGATGAACAGTTAATCCACTTGAATCCTAATCTTATTGAAATCCAAAAGAATAGACTAACAATTAATCTTCTTACCACTTGACTGCTTCGAAGTCCCCGTTGTCCTATGATGCAATCGGTTCCAACACAAGAGACAACACTCATCAATAGTTGTCATAAACGACTCTTAAACAACTCAACTCGATTAAGAAAAAGAAAGAAATTAGATGACCATTCGGCCAAGGCTTACCAATATCCAAACGATTGAAGCAGGAAACCCAACACTCTATATTCGGCCACCCCACACCAGAAGAGAACCACAAGAGATTCGGCCCAGCCTTGTGCCAAAAGAAAAAATAAAAGATTCGATCAAGGTCTTGAGAAGAGAAGAAAGAAAAAATGGGAAAAATGGTAGGTGCTTTTCGGGTTTGAGATGAAAAGATATGGATGGAATGAATAGGAATTTTCGGTTTAGGCAAGGTAAATTTCGGCTTTAGTGTTTCAAAAGGAAAGGAAAAATATGAGATATGAGAAGAGGGAATACTAGTTTCGGTTTCCACAAAATAGAGAAGAGGAAGATAGGAAGGAAAGCATTCGGCCAACAACCCAAATGTAGAAGACAAAGTGCAAAAGAAATTCGGCAAGCACACCTTTTGACTTACGGTTTTAGGAAGCAAAGAAAACCAAATAATGAGTGAAGACCAAAGGAATTTCGGCTAACTAAACTTTTGCTCTTGACTCAAAAAGTGACCGAACATACTAAGAAAATATGTCAAAAGAGATGCTTAGACTTTCGGTTTCCAAAGTGAACAAAAAGGGAATTTTTGCTTACCAAAAACTTGACCGAAAATGTACCAAAGTGCCAAGGTACATTCGGCCTTCCCCTCACCCACACTATGCCGTCACTTCCCCTCCAACTCCCCCAAATTTCGGCCAAATCCCCCCAAGTACTCACCACCACTCATTTCAAATGAGTGGACCAAGTCACACTCCCCTTTTTCCTCTCTTCCCACCACCTCATCACTTGACCAAGTCTTAAGCAGAGTTTGAACTGCCACAAACTCCTCCCTCCATGCCGTCCAAAATAAGTGACCAAAAAGGGAACTCTGCGGCTCGAACACCAGACCTCTGCTCCTTGAAGTTGACGCCACACCAAGCTCCTCCCTTGCCACTCTGCCAGCTCTTCACTTGTGCAATAAAATACCAAAGAAAACCCTTATACCCTAGCTCCACAGCTCCCCTGACTTAACACCCAAAAGCCAAAATTTTCCCATTCACTCAGGCACACTCCTAGCCTACAATTAAGCCCCTAAAACACCGAAATAGCAACACAGCACACCAAACATGCAATAACATGAACAACAAAATAGCCCCTAACCCGGGATATTACAGTTCTACCCCCTTAAATAATTTCGGCCTCGAATTACTGGTCAAAAGAGTTGCGGGTATTGCTGTCTCATCATATCCTCGGGTTCCCACGTCGCTTCTTCTACGCCATGATTCCGCCAAAGTACCTTAACCAAAGGTACAGACTTCCTACGCAGAACCTTCACATCCCGATCAAGAATCTGCACAGGTTCCTCTTCCATAGTCAAGTCTGGATTTACCTCGATCTCTTCCACTGCTACCACATGTGACGGATCTGAACGATAACGCTGAAGCATCGAAACGTGAAATACGTCATGGATCTGACTAAGCTCTGCTGGCAACTCCAGCTGATACGCCACTGATCCCACTCGCCTCAATACCTTATACGGCCCAATGAACCTCGGACTTAGCTTGCCTTTCTTCCCGAACCTCAGCACCTTCTTCCAAGGCGAGACCTTCAGAAAAACTCGATCCCCTACAGCAAACTCTATATCTCTTCGCTTAAGATCGGCATAAGACTTTTGCCGGTCCGAAGCTTCCTTTAATCTAGCCCGAATCAACTTAACCTTGTCCTCAGTCTCAGCTACCAACTCGGGTCCCAACAACTGGCGTTCCCCCAACTCCGTCCAACACGTAGGTGAGCGACACTTCCTACCATACAACGCCTCATACGGTGCCATCTTGATGCTCGCTTGGTAACTGTTGTTGTAGGCAAACTCAGCTAATGGTAGAAACTCCTCCCAACTACCTCTGAAATCCAGGACACAACCTCTCAGGATGTCTTCTAAGATCTGAATGACCCTTTCTGATTGCCCGTCAGACTGCGGGTGAAAAGCTATGCTGAAATCCAAACGAGTACCCAATGCTTGATGCAGTGCTTTCCAGAACCTTGACGTTAAACCTGGGATCCCTATCCGAGATTATCGAAACTGGCACCGTGCAACCTCACTATCTCTGAAACATACAGCTTCGCTAGCTTCTGCAGTGAAAGTCAACCCTCACCGGGATAAAGTGAGCTGATTTAGTCAGACGATCCACCACTACCCAAACTGAATCCTTCTTGCTTGGCGTAAGCAGTAACCCACTGACAAAATCCATGGTTATCCTTTCCCACTTCCACTGAGGAATCTTTACAGGCTGAAGCAAACCCGACGGCAACTGATGTTCAGCCTTGACCTACTGACAAGTCAGACACTTCCCAACAAACTCTGTCACCTCTTTCTTCAAGCCAGGCCACCAAAACTGCTCTCTCAGATCCTTATACATTTTGCTACCTCCAGGATGCATAGCATAAGGACTGCTATGTGCATCCTGAAGAATCTTCTGCCTTAGCTCAACATCCTTAGGCATACAAGCCTTACCCTGAAAACACAGAACCTTCCTTAGGCATACAAGCCTTACCCTGAAAACACAGAACCTCATCACTAGACAGACTGTAACCATCCACACCACCATTCTGTACCTACAACCTTCGCGCACTCAGAACCTCATCCAACAACTGTTTCTCTCTTATCTGCTCAACCCAAGTAGGCTTAACCTACAGCTCTGCCAAAATACTTCCGTCGTCGTACAAGCTCAAATGGGCAAACATAGCTCTTAAGTCCGAAACAACCTTACGGCTCAACGCGTCTGCCACCACGTTAGCCTTGCCCGGATGATCTTCAATAGAACAGTCATAATCCTTCAGCAACTCAACCCATCTACGCTGCCTCAAATTCAAATCCTTCTGAGTCAGAAGATACTTCAGACTCTTATGATCTGTGTAGACTATCGATCTCTCTCCATACAAGTAGTGCCTCCAAATCTTTAAGGCGAAAACTACAGCCGCTAGCTCCAAATCGTGCGTCGGATAGTTAACCTCATGTGGCCTCAGCTGTCGAGAAGCGTAAGCCACAACCTTACCTTCTTGCATCAGCACACAACCCAAACCCGTATGTGATGCATCGCAGTACACGGTGTATTCCTTACCAGCCTCAGGTTGAATTAGAACCGGAGCCTCAGTCAAGATCTTCTTTAACTTATCGAAGCTTTCCTGCTGTTTCTCAGTCCAAATAAACGGAACCTCTTTCCTTAACAACTTGGTCATCGGCGCTGCTATTAGCGAGAAACCCTCAACAAACCTTCGGTAGTATCCGGCCAAACCCAGAAAACTCCGAATCTCAGCCACTGACCTAGGCGGCTTCCAATCCAAAACTGCCTCAATCTTACGAGGATCTACACGAATCCCCTCAGCCGACACTACATGACCCAAGAACGTCACTTCTCTAAGCCAGAACTCGCACTTACTAAACTTAGCATAGAGTTGCTTTTCCCTCAGAATCTGCAGCACCACTCTCAAATGCGCATCATGCTCTTCCTCTGTCCTTGAGTACACCAAGATGTCGTCTATGAAAACCACCACGAACTGATCCAGATACTGCTGAAACACCCTATTCATCATATCCATAAACGCTGCCGGTGCGTTAGTCAACCCGAACGGCATTACCAGAAATTCGTAGTGCCCATACCAAGTCCGAAACGCTGTTTTATGGATATCCGCCTCCTTAACCTTTAACTGGTGATACCCAGACCTCAAGTCGATCTTCGAAAATACCGCAGCACCCTTCAGCTGATCAAACAAGTCATCTATCCGTGGCAACGGATACTTGTTTTTGATCGTCAGCTTGTTCAACTGGCGGTAGTCTATGCACATCCGCATCGTACCATCTTTCTTCTTAACAAAAAGTACCGGCGCACCCCACGGCGAAACACTTGGCCTAATAAAACCTCGATCCAATAACTCCTGGATCTGAGCCTTAAGCTCCACCAATTCCTTTGGTGCCATCCTATACGGAGCAATAGACACTGGCGCAGTCCCGGGTAACAGATCTATTCCGAACTCTACCTCTCGATCTGGCGGCAAACCCGGAAGCTCCTCAGGAAAAACATCAGCAAATTCTTTAACAGTACGAACCTTCTCTACAGCAGACTCTTTAGCCTCCAAGGCATGCACATGAACCACATACGCTTCGCAGCCCTTCCTGACCATCTTCTCTGCTTTCAAAGCAGATACCACATTTGATAAGTAATCTCTCCTATTACCTATCATAGCCACTTCGTCACCATCAACTGTCTTAAGAACCATGCGTTTGGCCGCACAATCCAACCTCGCTTGGTACTTGACCAACCAATCCATCCCAAGAATCAGATCGAACTCCCCAAACGGCAGTTCCATCAGATCAGCAGCAAACACTACCCCTTGGAGTTCTAGAGGTACATCTCTAAACAGTTTATCTACTACTACAGAGTGACCTAAAGGACTAATCACAGTCATCTGCCTAGAAGATATCTCAGAGTCTAAATCCATGGTCTCTACTATACTACTGGCAATATAAGAGTGCGTGGAACCCACATCAATTAAAGCAGTATAAGGAGTACCAAAAATCAAAAACGTACCGGTTATGACGTCCGGTGCGTCGCCCTCCTCTCGGCGCCTCGCAGCATACACCAATCCAGGCTGCCTAGCCTCAGAACTACCTGCACCTCTGCCCGGTGCTCCACGGCCCCGACCAGAACCATTACCACCTCTGCCATTACCACGGCCCCTCTGCGGTGGCGGTCCATTACCTCTGAACTGATTACGGCCCTGACTCTCAGACTGAATCCTGGCCATCCTACGCGGACAGTCCCTTATGCGATGATCCAGAGAACCACACTCGAAGCAACCTTTTCCTCCAGTCCAGCAACCACCCCAATGAGATTTCCCACACTGATTACACTGCGGCGGTCCCTGCCTAGCAGCAACAAACCTAGCAGACTGACTCGGCCCACTCGGTCTAGCTCTCTTCTGCAGATTACCCGACGATCCAGAAGACCCAAAGCTCCTCTTAAGCCTACTCCTGTCCATGCCCTGTCTCACTGACTCCTTAACACCCTCGGCTACCTTAGCCTTCTCAACTAAGACAGCAAACTCGCGCTCCTGCTGAGGAGCAATCAGCAGTCTCAACTCGTCTCGCAGACCATCCTCGAAACGAACACACCTTTTCATGCTCAGTGGCCACAATGCCCCTGGCATACCTACTCAGCTTCAGGAACTCAGCCTCGTACTCGGAAACAGATTTACTCCCCTGAACAAGCCTCAGAAATGCCTTTCGCTGGGAGTCAATATAACTAGCCCCGATGTACTTCTTTTGATAAGCAGCCCTGAAATAATCCTATGTCAAATCCTCTGCTGCCACACTGTCCCGAATCGTGAGCCACCACTGGTATGACTCATCTCGGAGAAGCGATACGATACCCTTCAGCTTCTCTTCAGCCGTCAAGTCCAGATCATCCATGATCCGCTCAGTTGCCTCCAGCCAATATTCAGCAGTGCTAGGAGCAACACCAGATACACCTCGGAAGAACTCGGCCCCATTAGCCCGGAGTCGCTCAGGAACAGATTTCCTAACTTCTGCACTACCCACCTGCCCCAGCTACCCTTTCCAACACTCGCAGCATCGCCTGTGACACTGCATCGTCTCCAGTCTGATCTTGGAACTCACCACCCCCAGCTGGTGGCGGAACCAATATCTCGTTTTCTGAACCCTGCCCGGATCCTACGGGCTCAGAAACTGTCATCCTACCCCTACCTCTACCACGAGTATTACGACCACGTCCACCTCGAGTGCTCATGACTAATCTTTCTACGTATCTGATTAAAGAATTTTATGCATCAGTGTTTATTCCACTTGTTTAAAAGCAAGTCTTATGAACATTAAAACCCTGCCCGGATCCTACGGGCTCACGACCACGTCCACCTCGAGTGCTCATGACTAATCTTTCTACGTATCTGATTAAAGAATTTTATGCATCAGTGTTTATTCCACTTGTTTAAAAGCAAGTCTTATGAACATTAAAGAGGATTTGTTCTCGCGAGTTCACAGAATCCTATCAGTCTCAATCTCTAAAGTAGTATACTATTGCTAATCATCAAATCATATCACATCCAACCAAATCACAAACAATAATACGGGGTACTTACCTGGGCGAACTGGTGCCGGAGACTCGGTGCCATGCCTTTCAAACCATGTATTTAAACTCAAAACATTTAAGACATCTTTTTAAAAACATTTTGGGCCTCAGGCCCACAGCCGAGC
The DNA here is from genome assembly GCA_005393395.2 of Gossypium australe. NCBI lineage: Eukaryota > Viridiplantae > Streptophyta > Magnoliopsida > Malvales > Malvaceae > Gossypium > Gossypium australe. Next base: position 115,210,043 of record CM016621.1, read on the forward strand.
CCTTGAACTTGGCTCTGATACCACAATTGTAACACCCCAAACCCGGACAAGACCCCACGCCCGAATCTGGTATGTTACGGGGAAAACGGTTTTTGAGAGGTTAAATTTTTCGTTTAAAAGCCGAGTGAAAACACAGTGTATTTTGAAGACAATTTGAGTGGACTTGTTTGAAATCAGATGGTGTACTGGAAACGCGGAGATTTTGAAATCTTAACCAGAATGTGTGGTTAAAATGAGTTTAAACCATTTAAAACCTTAATAGTTCCTTAGTGTTACTTAAAACATTTTTAGACTTAGGAGTAATACCAGTTTGATTTGAAAATCATTTGAATTTGCTTACTATAAAGACATAGTTTGATACCCGATGGTATGGTTTAAAAACACATTGCGTTATAATTTTGAAATCATTATCTTTCCAAGTTTTAGTAAAATTTATACCAACTTGTTTTGTTAAGGCATTTTAAAATTTAATTAAAACATAAACATCACAAAACATAAATTAAAGGCCTTTTACAAATCCAATATAAAAACCAAAGTAAATAAGCTAAAGTACCTAAATGCAATAGTCTAAGCAAACTTTTATTAAAGTATGGCATGTGCACCCCGAGTCCATCCCGGCTCCATGTCCGCGTCTACGAGTCACCTGAAATGTCAAAGGAGAGGGTGAGTCGAGTGACTCAGTGTGTAAATCCCGCTCCCGATAAAACAACATGCTAACACACATCATACATAGCAACATAATTAATGCAACCCGTTCCTAACCATCCATATCGCCTTTTCTACCCCGTGTGGTACCAAACCACTGGTGGTGCCAAACCACTGGTGACATATAGTCACAATGTGTTACCAAAACACTGGTGTCCCAAAGACACAATATCCGTCAATGTGGTACCAAACCACTGGTGTCCCAAAGACACAATTGTGCTACCAAAGCACTGGTGACCGAAGTCACAAATCCAATGATGGGGCCAACCCATTGTGTGATACCAAATCACTAGCAGACGATCCCATATCTCAAGTGGGGCCAACCCACGGTGGTCAAACCACAGGGACAAGTCGCAATGAGGTGCCAAACCTCTGGTGTCCCAAAGACACAATGTGCTACCAAAGCACTGGTGACCGTAGTCACAAATCTGGTGATGGGGCCAACCCATCGTGTGATACCAAATCACTGGCGTCAATCCCGTATCTCACAAGTGGGGCCAACCCACGGTGGTGTTAACCACAGGGACGAGACGCTGAGGTACCAAACCTCTGGAGGTGCCAAACCTCTGGTGACCCAAAGTCATAAAGTGTGTTACCAAAACACTGGTGCTCGTCAGCACAAAATATCACTGCTCCCTCCACTCGTATCACCCATCAACATACCATACTCATGTAATCATGCATATCATACAATCATGCATATCATGCTAACATGTCTAATCTCATATCCCATGTCACATATATCCACAGCCATGGTATCATATAGATCATCATTAACTCATAATAATATACTGACTTACCCGAGTCCAGAATCATACCCATTAGGGTATCATATCAATCATCACTGTTTCATTAATCATCACACAGGTTATCAATCATATTACTAAACAGAAGTGTGTTAGTTTACACACCTGGTAAATACGAGTCTAGAATCCCAACGAAAACGATCTAAGTCCCTCGATTATTAGATCCTACAATCGGCCAAACATAGGGGTTAGGCATCTATGACATTCGGCCAAAAACTTATAACCCAAAGGGGTTAATTTCAATCCCCTACCTTGAAGATGATTTGGTTTCCTACCAAATCCGAATCAAGCAGTGATTCTCCTTTAGCAATCGGCTACACCATAAAAGATGAACAGTTAATCCACTTGAATCCTAATCTTATTGAAATCCAAAATAATAGACTAACAATTAATCTTCTTACCACCACTTATCAAATGGTTAAACCAAGGTAGAAAGCTCCACTTGACTGCTTCGAAGTCCCCGTTGTCCTATGATGCAATCGGTTCCAACACAAGAGACAACACTCATCAATAGTTGTCATAAACGACTCTTAAACAACTCAACTCGATTAAGAAAAAGAAAGAAATTAGATGACCATTCGGCCAAGGCTTACCAATATCCAAACGATTGAAGCAGGAAACCCAACACTCTATATTCGGCCACCCCACACCAGAAGAGAACCACAAGAGATTCGGCCCAGCCTTGTGCCAAAAGAAAAAATAAAAGATTCGGTCAAGGTCTTGAGAAGAGAAGAAAGAAAAAATGGGAAAAATGGTAGGTGCTTTTCGGGTTTGAGATGAAAAGATATGGATGGAATGAATAGGAATTTTCGGTTTAGGCAAGGTAAATTTCGGCTTTAGTGTTTCAAAAGGAAAGGAAAAATATGAGATATGAGAAGAGGGAATACTAGTTTCGGTTTCCACAAAATAGAGAAGAGGAAGATAGGAAGGAAAGCACTCGGCCAACAACCCAAATGTAGAAGACAAAGTGCAAAAGAAATTCGGCAAGCACACCTTTTGACTTACGGTTTTAGGAAGCAAAGAAAACCAAATAATGAGTGAAGACCAAAGGAATTTCGGCTAACTAAACTTTTGCTCTTGACTCAAAAAGTGACTGAACATACTAAGAAAATATGTCAAAAGAGATGCTTAGACTTTCGGTTTCCAAAGTGAACAAAAAGGGAATTTTTGCTTACCAAAAACTTGACCGAAAATGTACCAAAGTGCCAAGGTACATTCGGCCTTCCCCTCACCCACACTATGCCGTCACTTCTCCCCTCCAACTCCCCCAAATTTCGGCCAAATCCCCCAAGTACTCACCACCACTCATTTCAAATGAGTGGACCAAGTCACACTCCCCTTTTTCCTCTCTTCCCACCACCTCATCACTTGACCAAGTCTTAAGCAGAGTTTGAACTGCCACAAACTCCTCCCTCCATGCCGTCCAAAATAAGTGACCAAAAAGGGAACTCTGCAGCTCGAACACCAGACCTCTGCTCCTTGAAGTTGACGCCACACCAAGCTCCTCCCTTGCCACTCTGCCAGCTCTTCACTTGTGCAATAAAATACCAAAGAAAACCCTTATACCCTAGCTCCACAGCTCCCCTGACTTAACACCCAAAAACCAAAATTTTCCCATTCACTCAGGCACACTCCTAGCCTACAATTAAGCCCCTAAAACACCGAAATAGCAACACAGCACACCAAACACATGCAATAACATGCAACAACAAAATAGCCCCTAACCCGGGATATTACACGGCTAGGTGAAGAAGATGGACAAAATATGGTTTTAATTTACTTAATTTTAATTTTATAACTAATTTACTTATTTAACCTTAATATAAAACCTTTAAAGCCATTAAAAGATGTCCATCTTTGTCCGCTAACTTTATAAATGGGCTAATTACTACATAAGGACCTCCACATTAAAATTCTATAGCTATTAGACACCTTTAGCTAATAGAGCACAAGTTTTACACTTTACGCGATTTTGTCCTTTTATCAATTTAAACACTCAAACGATAAAATTTCTTAACAAAATTTTCACACAATCATACTATGATTTTGTAAATATTAAAATATTTTGACTTTAGATTTGTGGTCCCGAAACCACTATTCTGATTTGACTAAAACGAGCTATTACACTGTACATTCTGTTTATGGGTTCGCCCTTTGTTCTTGCATACTTTGTCCATGTGGCCAAATTTTTTACAGCTTCTACATTGAATATTTGGCCTGAACCGGCAATACTTTTTCGAGTGTTTTGTCCTTTTACAGTGAGAGCATGGTGGGTTTTCTTCCTTGCCACCATTTCTCCATATATCCTCTTTCTTCTTTGTTTAACCTTTCTTACCCTTATGTTTCTGGGGGTTCAAATCATCAATACTTAGGGCTCATAGTGCTTCTTCTTCTACATGCTCCCAATGTCTTGTTTCTTCTTCTGCGTGCTTCCAATGCCTTGATACTCTTCTTTGTTCTTGAGCATACAAAGCATTTATTAATTCTAAAAGGGAGATCGCTGAGAGGTCCCCTGAGTTTTCGAGTCAGGAAATATTAGATTCATACCTCTCAGGAAGTGTTCTTATGACCTTCTCAATGACCCTGCTATATGTGAAATGTTCCCCAAGTAACCTGATGTTATTCACTACTGCCATAATTTTGTCTGCATATTGCTTTACTGTTTTAGCCTCCTTCATCTTTAAATTGTCAAAATCTCTTCTAAGATTAATGAGTTGTTGTTTTCTGGTCTTGTCTAAACCTTGAAACTCCTCCTTTAGTTTATCCCAAGCTTCCTTTCGGGTTTCACAGGCCATAATGCATATGAATATGTCATCCAAGGCACCATTCTGAATACAGAACATTCCCTTGTATCTTTTAGCTCGCACATCACTATGGTGTTTGATTTGAGCGACTGTAGCATTGTCCCTCAATGGTGCTAGCTTGACATTAGTATTCACAATCTCCCACAAGTTATAAGCTTGCAGATAAGTCTTCATCTTAACAACCCATATATGATAATTTTTGACATTGAAAACAAAAGGTGAAGGTGGTGAGAAACTCGCGGAAGCCGTGTGTAACTTAGAACGAACAATTATGGCCCTTAAGAAGATAGCTCTATACCACTTGCTAGAATTGCGATACTAAGAAATAAGGAATTGCAAAGAAGAAACGAAAAATTTAGCAACAAAATTGTTTGCTAAGGTTTTTATTATTTGTCACTCATCTATTTTGAACAATGTAATAAGGGTCTTTATAACAAGAAAAACTCCTAAATACGGAAAAAAAAACAAAGTTTTTTATACTAATAAATGCTAAATATATTATACTAATAAAGACTAAATCTTCTAGAAAGAAAATATATTTGTTTAACTTTACTTTCAAACAATCTCTTTAAATTCTGTTCATATTTTTTAGTTCACCAAAGTTAAAGTGTTCGCCAACTTTGCATGAACGGTCATCTCGCAATAATGTTATTTTTTTTCACATGTTTTAGTATATGAGTTAGCGATAAATTAATTACAATTGATAAAATTTGACCACTCACATGCATTAATGCTTTGTTTTTTTTTTTTTTTTTTTTTTTTTTTTTTTTTGTGTGTGTGTGTGTGATTTGCTTTTGTTTACAGGTAAACTATGGTAACTTCATGCATGGACTGACGAAAGAGAACATACAATTGAATAGGAAAGTACTGTCTGAAATATCTATGCACGAACCATACAGTTTTAAGGCTCTTGTAGACATTTCCCGGAATGCCTTCCCCGGAAATAAAACATGTTGAGGTCCCTACAAGAAAAGCAGATGTTTCAATCAATGTCTAATTACTTGTTTTTTGTGTCTTTAGTAATGACTGTTTCTTTAAAACTTAATTTCAACTGAGCATTTTGGGAAATAAGAGAGGGTTAATGCTTTCGAAGTTGTTTCTTCTGCTTCTCTCTTTTCTTGTTAAATCATTTCTAAACGGATGTCAAAATGTTTTCATATATTTAAAGGATGATGTTTGAATGTGTCGGATATTAATATTAAACAAAAATAAAGTTTATTAGGAAAAATTAGACAAGAAACCTACTTTTCAGCAACATGATAAAAAGTAAATGAATAAGACCAGTTGAGAGATAAAAAGGACATCTGCATCTTGATTTTTATAGTTTAAATTCTTTTCCTCATTGATATTTTGAGTACACATGGCATTTCTTACATCCCTAAACATTATGGATGAGTTACATGATGCTATACAAAACGTGTTTACAACCTTAATTTAAGCTCTTTCGTATCATTTATCTAATCTAACTATTATATTCTGTTAGCGAGGTTTGTTAACCATCAGTGTGGATTCAATCGAGGTTTATGTTTACATATTAAATAACTTAAATTACATTTTATAGTTTTAATTAACATTGTCAAAGATCTTTTCTTAAATGAGATATGTGATGTTTTTAAAATAAAGAAATTTTTCACGTGATCAATATTACAAGTATAGAAGCTCAGCCAAATAAAATGTTGAGTTCGTGTCATAAGATTTTTTTATTTTGAGTTTAGTAAGATTTTTTGACTCTGTTACAAAGGAGTGAAAGTAGATACATTATCTTTGCTTACCTGATTTTCACGTAACTTTAAACTGGCTATATGAGAAATTTTTATTTTGAAAATGATATGTAATCTAATTTAACATAAATCTTTTAATAATATTTTCAATTGAATTTCAATTGTTAAATAAAAAAAAATATAAAAACTAAAATGAGGGCTCAATTTCAAAAGTGTAAAGAATACAAAGAGTGTGACCACAATTAAACTTATTTTATTGATTTCAATTTATAATCATTCATACAGATAAAATATATGATAAAACATCTATATATAGGGATAAGTAGTTCTATTAGACATAGAAACCAAATGCATAAAATAAGTAGTTTTATCTTCTAATTTAAATTTTAAAAGTAATAAAAATAATATTGTAATTTTATCTTTATCATTGAACATATAAAAAAGACAAAAATTATATATGTATATCAAATTATGTAGCCACAATTATTTAATTCGAAATTCAAATAACATACATTTATTCAATAACGAAAATTCACTTTAGAGACCATATTCAATTCAATGACTGATGGCAGTTTGGCAAAAAATTACTAGTAGAGATTCTTTTTTCCATCTTTTCTTTAATTTCCCTTCATTTTCATTCAATTTTTTCGGCTCATTCTTTGTTTTTGTGATTCCTTTTGCTCTTTTTCTTTTTAATTGTTGTTCTAATTGTTTGATTCTGAGTTTTGATTTCATTTTGGAATTTAGGTGACTTTGAAGAATCTAGGGTTATTTGCGTGTGCAAAAAAAAAAAAAAAACCAATTGACTGAAGGAAATTATTTGAGACTACTATTGATCAGAGTATTTTTTGCCAAAAAAAGTATGGAGTTATAACTGTTAAACCTCTGAGAGAGGTCTTTGAGGAAGGTGTTTGATGGTCTCGAAACTAACTATTATTTCGACAAAGGCAAGCACACCTATCGAACAGTAGTATAGTTGTGATGAGTCCGGAATATTGTATCCTCAAGTACTAAAATTACTAGTAATAACTATCTTTTTATTATCTAGCCTAGTAATTAAGGGGATTTATTTTTAATCTAAATTTAACTAACTAAATGATTATGAACGTGACAGAGACTGAATTGGGAAAATACTTTTAGACAACTTATATGAGATAGGCAATACCTAAGGAAGAATCCACCTAGACTTCACTTATTACTTTTGATTCATATGATTTATTCACTTGGCTTATTCCATAGAAATCCCTGATTTATGCTAATATCTCTTTCAAGACTAAAAACAAATGACTCTAGGTTGATTAATTGAAATCTCTTTCTAATTAAAACCCCTATTGTCGCATTAACTCGATCTATGGATTCCCTTATTAGATTTGACTCTAATCCGGCAGATTTTCGTCGCCCTATTTCTAGGGTTGCAATCAACTTCGCTCAGTTGTGTTGATCTTCTCTTAAACAGGGACTTTTGCTCCACTGAATAAGCACATTCGACTTTGAATCAATAATCTGAATTATCAAAACAAGAATAAGAACTCACAATTAAGAATAAGAACAAGTATTTATCTTATAAATCAAATAATCATAAGATCTGTCTTAGGTTTCATCCCCTCAGGTATTTGAGGGATTTAGTTCATACTGATAGAAGGAAACATATTAGAATAGGGTGTTTATATAGGCTTTTGGAACGCCTTTCTTGGCCCACAAGTAACCTTTTCTGAATAGAATTAAAATCGGGTCCGACAGGGACACTCCTGTGGTCGATAGTCTAGGCCGTGTTTAGTTCTGCTTAGCACACATGGCCGTGTGGATTTGCTTGTGTGCGGTGGTCCAGGCCGTGTAGGCCCATTTTGTCCCTTTTTGGCCCGTTTCTCGTTCTTTTCGACTCCCTAAGCTCTTCTGAGTATAAAACATGAAATTAAATGATTAGGAGCATCGAATTCATCAAATCTAATGAAAATTCATCCAAAAGTAAGCCAAGCATGGGGTTAAAATATGTGTAAATTATGGTTTATCAAATATCCCCACACTTAAGCCTTTGCTTGTCTTCAAGCAAAATCCTCAACTCACAATTAAAATTAATTCCCTCAATTCATAGTTCTTATCAATAATGTTTTATCATAATTCATAGATAATTCATACATTGATAATTTAACTAAAAGAGTCCTAAAGATTCAAACAATCTAAGTCATAAATTTTTATAGTACGAAAACATAGGTGTTTCCCCTTACCTAAATAATTACCTCTGATTCAAAACCGACAAGAATTGACATCCTCACTAAAGATTCACTCAAATCACTCAAGCTGTTTAAGGTTCAAATTAAGCACTCAAAAGTTAAACATGAAAAGTTAATCCCATAGGCTTGCATGAAAATCAAATCTCCACCACTATAAAATGAGATGATATGTAACACCCTGGTTTAGGGGCTATGCATGTTGGGTATAATTCAAGTGTTAGTAGGTTTTTGGGAGTGCTTGGATGAGTTTTAGAGGTTCTAAGAATGTTTGGATGAAAGGGGAAGGCTTTGAAAATTTTAGTTTTTTTGGTAAAAAGGGGGAAATAGGCAGGAAGGCCTTAAGAATAATTTTCGGTAATTTATGGCACATGAGAGGCATTGGCAAAGTGGCTTCATGCGCTGCTTAAGGGGCTGGAGGTAGCGCCATTGAGGGTCTTGGGTTCGAATCAAAGAGGCAGCAGGCTGGTTTTAATTTTTGGATTTTGGCGTTGCAAGGTGGGAGGCCTTAAAAAGGAGTGGGGGCATGTTTTGACGCAAACAGCAACTTGTCCAAGTGGTGCTCGTGCGTCACTTAGGCGCTAGAGAAGTGATAGGGCGCGGGTTCGAGGGCTGGAGCAGCATTTTGGGCGTGATTTATTTTTATATGCGGTTATGGGGCTGGAGTAAGAAGGGTTTAAAATTAAATGGTGTGGCTTTATGGCATAAAAATCAAAGTGGCCGAGTGGCCTGGGGCGTTGAAGGAGAGGTGTGCAGCGGTTCGAATCAAGGGAGTTGCATTTTGGGGGTTTGTTTTTGGGCAGCAGGCTTGAGGGTGTTGGACGGCACATGGGAGCCCCAATTAGATAAGATTAAGCTAAGGTTTTAGTTTTTAAATTCGGCTGGTGGGTGGTTTGTTGTTATTTTATTTTTTATTGATTATTTTAGTTAGTTTGAATGGGATTTGAATGGATGATGATGAGTAAATATAGGGATTTGTTTAATTCAAATTTGTGGCTTGAAGTGGTTCCAGGAGGTGGCCGATTGTGGGAATCTTTAAGGGGGTATGTGGCTGGTTTTGGAGGTGTTTTAGGAAGGGGAATGCCGTTTTTCTTAAGGCATTTGTGGGTGATTTTCGGCCAGCCTTGGTTGAGGGTACCAAAGCCGAATTGTCAAGAGAATTCCTTCACTCTTTTCTTCTTAAAACCGAAAGACTAAACCTCCCAGAAGCTTGCCGAATTTGTTTTGTGTTCTTTCAACATTGTTGATAGCCGAATGCCTTCCATCTTTCTTCTTTATTTTTCCTATTAACACCTTGATAGCCGAAAGTTATTCCCTAAAACATTTACTTCATTTCTTCTTCTTCTAAGAACCGAATTCTTCATTCACTTTCCCCATTTCTATTGAGCCGAAACTATATCATTTTGTCTTCTTAAACTCTCATTTTTCTTTCTCAATACCTTCTAGCCGAAACTTTAATCATTCACATCTTCTTTTTCTCTTTTTCATCCAAGCCGCACACAAGGGTGTTAAACACCTAAAATTCTTTTTCTTCTTGTTCAAGTGTTGGCCGAATCTTCCCTTTCCTTTTTGTGTGGTTCTTGGCCGATTGTTAAGGGTGGTGAGGTTTGCTTTTGGATTTTAGTTCAAGCCTTGGAGAAGGTGTGTAGGTAAGGCCGAATGCTTATGGTCTTTCTTCTGTTCTCTGTCGTCATCTTCAAGGGGTAAGTGTTGGTTTGGTGTTTGTTTGATGGCATGTTGATAATTTGTTTGGAATCATTTTGTCATAGGGTCTCCAGATTTTGGTGGCGATCAAGTGAAGCTATCACTTTTGTATAGTCGATTGGGGAAGGCCGGTTGTCAGAGGAACCATTGGTTGGTTCGGGATTTGGTAGGAAACCAAATCAATCGTGAGGAGCAAAAAGTTGTCAGGATTATCAGGGGTCTTAGTCTGGTTCTTCGATTAAGGCTTGCAGGTGTGTACGCACACACACTTTTCTATTATAAATATGCTTATTATTGTGTGTTGTTTGGATCCATGAGAAGGTGGATTAAGTACCATTAAGGTATGAGGCAAAGGGTCAGGTAAGTCCCTGTTGTGATGCTTTTGGTAAGCGTGCTGTATCTGCTATGAGTTGTTATGTTGATGCTTTTGGTAAGCATAGTATATCCAATATGTGTGCTATAATACTTGATTGTGGATAAACAATATGTATGTTGCTAAATAAGCATGATGTATATTTCTGTTAAAATGCATATTAGTGGTTGATGTGGGTTGTACGAGTGGAGGGGGCAGTGATATTTTGTGCTGACGAGCACCAGTGTTTTGGTAACACAACTTTGTGACTTTGGGTCACCAGAGGTTTGGCACCTCCAGAGGTTTGGCACCTCAGCGTCTCGTCCCCGTGGTTTCGTACCACAGTGGGTTGGCCCCACAAGGCGGTATTGAGGGATTGACGCCAGTGATTTGGTATCACACGATGGGTTGGCCCCATCATTGGATTTGTGACTTCGGTCACCAGTGTTTTGGTAACACACTTTGTGTCTTTGGGACACCAGTGGTTTGGCACCACATTGACGGATATCGTGTCTTTGGGACACCAGTGTTTTGGTAACACATTGTGACTATAAGTCACCAGTGGTTTGGCACCACCAGTGGTTTGGTACCACACGGGGTAGAGAAGGGTGTTGTGGATGGCTAGGTTGGTGCATATTAATTGGATGCATGATGAGCATGATTATGATTGTATATGTTATTTTGCTAATCCGGGAAAAAGGGTTGCACACTGAGTCTTGGTGACTCACCTTTTTCCTTTAACTATTTCAGGTAGTGCATAAAGCTGGACCGGGATCGGAGAGGACAAGGTGGCCCATGCCGAAGATGAGGTTTAAATTGTTTCATGCTTGATTTTGATATAAGTATTTTATTTGGATTGTTGGGTTGTAATAAAGGCCATTTTAATTATTTTGGTATTACTTTAACTATGGTTTAGTTGATTTAAATTCTTATTAAGTCAAAAATGTTTTTACGCAACAAAAGAAATTACTTGAGTTTCTAAATAAGATGAACTTGTTTTACTCACATATCTGATTTAGTTTTCAAAATTACTATTTCAAAATGAAATAGGAGGTTTCAAACAATCATGCCCAAGATTTTTACGAGAATAAAATGTACAAAAAGATTTTCAACCGTCTTTCCGCAATAACATAACCAGATTCGGTCATAGTGAATGGGCCGGGTTTGGGGATGTTACATGATACACAAATCAAAAGGTCTTAAAAGGGTTGTAATGGGGCTTGGGTTAAAGGTGTGGATACCAGCTGAATTAGAGGGTTAAAATCGAGATCGAATTTACCAATTACCTAACTAGAAAAATAACTAATACTGAATAATTACATTGATTGAAAACTTATCACTAAATAACACGGGCTTCTTCTAACAATATGGAATTAACATTTTGAGCTCATAACACTAATAATGAATAAATTTCCAACTTTTTTTTAATTACATTCATACAATAATAAGATAGAATTTAACAATTGAAATAAAGAAAATAGTTAGGCAACTGATCAAATCAACTCTCGACATAAGAGGGTTAAAAGAGGAGAAGTAAAAATTTGGTTTTGGGTTAATATTAATGGGTGAGTCAAAAAATGGTTTATTAGGCTAAAAGGGGTTCACTAGGGGTTAATTATGAAGGTAGGTTTTTTTATGGAGTAACTGGGTTAAAACCTAGGTGCCTTTATCATCTTAGTATATCAAATCAAAAGTGTGGTCTTCGACATGTATAATCGAAGCAAGTTCTAGAATAACAAATCAATATTGATACACTCATAATCAATAAAGTGAGCAAGAAATATATATGCTCTAAAAGGCTCAAAATCTCACAAGAATTATGGTTTTTGATGTCAACCTTACAAATTTCAAAGTTCGAAGTAATATTTAAGATTAGGGAAACAACCTAATAAAATTTTAATTCTAAAAATAGACTTATCATGCTTGATTCTCTAATGTCTTAAAGTTTAAACCATCAATGCACAATTACCTATGACTTAATCCGAAACATATCAATGAAAATCATAAATCAATAGAAGTTTCATTCTAATAGTAATATGCGAAAATTACTTAAGAACAAGGCATAATTCAGTATTGTTGACACCTTCCCACACTTAAGATGTAATTATCCTCAATGTACAAAATATATATCTACAATATATAAAATCATAAGATAGGGAGAAAAGTGAACTTCCTGAATTTTGGATGGAGTCAAGGTAAAGAAACGGTATGTTAGGCATAGATGAACGCGGAGGTGGATACTCTGGTGGGGTTGTGGTCATCCTCTAACAGCCTTTTGAACCTAAATTAAAGAAATCAAAATTTAATAATATAAATTAAAGACAATAAAGATAAAGGGACAAAATTTAAAAATGAAGATAAAAGAAAAAGAAAAAATAAATGGAGTCAAAGGTCCTTGTCCTTTCGAGTTAATGAAGTGGCCGACATGAACTTATGTAGATTAGTCTCGAAGGGGAGACTGTGCTAGGGTCCTTTCACTTCTTCGACATGGGGATGGTGGTGGAAAGAAAGAATGAGGGAAAGGGGGAAAGGAAAATGAAAGGAGAAATATAATAGAAAAAGGGAGGGGTGTGTGGTAGCTAGGGTTTGGGAGAAGAAGAATTTAGGGAGAAAGTGGGGAGAATGGGGTTTAAATAGAAATCAGGGACCTAGTTTGATACGAGCACGCCCGGGGCACCCATCGAATTTTCAAGTTGACGAAGCTCGACACCAAATTTTTAAATTTTATTGCTTTAAATAAATCGAGTCTTAGAATTTGTTGAAAATTAAATTGCTAAATTTTAATTAAATGAATTAAACATCTTAATTTCATTTGGCTTTAAATTTTAATTGAAGTTCCCAGTTGGTTTAAATTTGGTGCAGGTTTTCAAGGGATTGGGACGGCATGGTGGGGCATTGGTCTTGGAATAATAAAATAATAAGGGAAGATGGAGCATGAATGAATTTTAAGAATTAAACAGCACATGCAAGACTTATGCCTTTCATGAATTTTAAATTATTATTCAAGACTTGGACGGCACTAGTTTGTGATGGAGAAAGAATGAGGAAATTAAAAGTAATGGAAGGTGTGTTCATGCGTGAATAATAAATGGGCTACACTTTGAAGGCAATTATGAGATAGACGACATTGGGAGTATGAGGGTTTGACAATCTTTGAATTAAATAAACAACATGGTGGAGGAATAAACAAATGAGCAGTTAAAAGAGCAATATGCAGCCAAAAACAAAATGGCAAATTCAATTGAATGGAAGCATAAATAATGGGGTTGTTGGACGGCAAGGCTTGTTAATGGGAGAATAAATAATTGAAGAGCAAGCATGGTTTTTCACGTGGAACATGGAGTTATAGGTTGGGAACTTCAATGCCAAATGGGAGCTTGAAACTTAAACAAATGGATGTATGGCTGAAATTTAAAGCATTAAGGAAGACAAAAATAGATGGAAGCATGATTCATTTATTTATTGGAGACAAAAATAGATGGAAGCATGGTTCATTTATTTATTGGATATGAATTTCCATCCTTTATGACTTAGACGGCAAAGCATATTGGATTAAATAATTCCCATGATTTCATGCCTTTGAGTTGGACGGCACAAGCTTAAATCATGAACAAGATTTGGACGGTAAGGTTGTATGCTTATGGCTGAATTTCTTAGCCATTAATTTGCAATTCGGCTACCTAGTTTGGCTATAAATAGTTTGTTACTTTTATTTGTAAGAGACACAGAATTTTCATGAATGAAATTTTATGAACCTTTGTCCATTTGAGTGAGTTTATCTCCTCTTCGTTTTCGTACAAGTTTCGTTAGACTTATCAAGCTTTGCTTGTGGCGTCTTCGGCTTGTTTGAACTTATCACCAAATTTCGTTTGGTGTGGCGTTCATCAACCTATCTCCATCTGTCCACCTTAACGATATAAGAAACGGGGTGGCACTGTTATATAGTGTTGAATCTTTCTTAAGTTAAGTTCGTATTTCCATTTCCACCTTCGAATCCATTTATTCACCTTAAACATTATAGAACCCGGGGTGACACTTTTTAGTGTTGAATCGCTTCTCGTTTAAGTTCGTTTATCCATCTCCATCCAATTATCCTTTTATCTATTTTATATTTTATTTTATCAAAACCGAACCAAATCCTATTTTTATTTATTTAAGCTTCTGCAAACTCATTGATATTTTCCGATTATCTTCCAAAGGCTTGATTCATCCTCGTAGACGATTGGGCAACCCGCATACGTTTCGACTCATCCCGAGCCGGCCCGTATCATAGTTGCTGCCCACGCCCGTGTGCCATGGGCGTGTTAGGTCACACGGTTGTATTTCACGGGAGTATGGTGCTTCATTCGTTTCTCCCATGCCTGTGTAGAGGTTTCCACGCCCATGTTGATTCATCAGTGTCGACCACGGCCTAGAGACACGGGCGTGTCTCACACTCGTGTGACTTTCTCAGTGTCGACCACAACCGTATCACACGGTCATGACATTTTATCGCCGCCCGTGGTTTGGGAAATTTTTGTCCTTTGTTCGTATGGTTTTTGCCACGCCAATATGCCTATTTGTGGTGTCCACATGGCCACGGCCATGCCCGTGTACAAGGCCGTGTTGCTAGAGAAACCTGTTCTTTATTAATTTGGTTAGTTTTGAGTTAGGTGCTAAAAATCAAAAATATGACATTAGTAAAGTTAGTGCTCGAGTTGCCTTCTGAGAAGCGCTCGTTTAAAGTCTTAAGCTAGACTTATCCTTTCATTCACATAATCATGGTGGTTTGAGTAGAAACTCCTCTCTCCTGCTATCAGTTCTATTATCACTATTCAATTTGAGTCGAGTAGTGTTTACCTTAAAAGTGCCGAACTTAGGATTAGTTACCTCGACTGTTCCGTATGGGAAGACATTGAGTACCTAAAAAGGGATATCTTAGCTTGTATTAAGGTCTGAAGTGGCGATTCAAGGGTCTGTTTTATCCAACAATACATGATCTCTGATCTTAAATTGGTTTGGCCCATCCTTCGGCTTGTCATGGAGTCGCTTTAGTTTATCATGTTTTCTTGGTTTCTCTTTGACATGTGTCCTCCACTCGTCTAGTTCATCGATCTGAAGCCTTCGCTCCTCATAAGCTATTTCTTTGTTGGCACGAGGTCTAGGATATGGCTCAGTTGTGTAATTTTGTGGTGCTTCCTGAAAAGAAGGTTGAATCGAATGGTCATTAATAGAATTTATGTTCTCATCTTTATTACTCGATGTCCTAGCCGTGTCCAGAGCCTAAATAGTGATCGTTTCGTCACCTACACGAAGTGTGAGTTCACCTGTACCAACATCAATTTTAGTTTTAGCAGTTGCTAAAAAGGGTCTTCCTAAAATTAACGGAATATTATTGTCCTCATCCATGTCTAAAATAATGAAGTCTACTGGGAATATGAATTTATCAATTTTTACTAGTACATCTTCGATTATACCCCTAGGAACTTTAATAGTTTTATCTGCTAATTGAATGCTCATCCTAGTTTGTTTGAGTTTCCCAAGACCTAGCTGTTTAAACATTTTATAAGGCATAACATTTATACTTGCCCCTAAATCTGCTAAAGCATTATTAACAGATAAACTACCAATTAAGCAAGGAATCGTAAAACTCCTTGTATCTTTTAATTTTTGTGGTAGTCTATTTTGTAAGATTGCTGAGCACACTGCATTTAGCTCCACATGCGACACCTTGTCTAACTTCCGTTTGTTTGTCAAAATCTCTTTTAAAAACTTTTTCAAATTAGGCATCTGCGAAAGAGATTCAATGAACGGTAAGTTAATATGTAATTTTTTAAGAGTTTAAGAAATTTACTGAATTGTTCATCTGTGCGGTCTATCTTTGTCGCATTGGGATATGGCACACGAGGTTGGTATTCTGTATTTACCCGTTTTGGTTTATCATGGCTTATCTCAACCTTACCTTCCTCTACAACATTCTCTTGCCTCAATTTTGGTTCATCTAACCCTTCACTATTGTGAGCAATAATGGCATGAATTTGCTCCTTTGGGTTAGTTTCAGTGTTTCTTGGCAAGCTGCCTTGTGGTCGTTTAGATATGAGCTTAGCAAGTTGTCCTAATTGGTTCTCGAGCCGTTGAATTGATGCTTGCTGATTTTTGAGTGCTGTTTCAGTGTTTTGGAAACGGGTTTCTGACATCGCGATAAATTTTGTTCGCATCTCTTCAAGGTTCGGCTTTTTCTCTTGTGGGTAGGGTTACTGTTGAAAGCCTGGAGGGGGTTGTTGTCTCTGATTTCCTTGGCCACCCCATGAGAAGTTAGGATGGTTCCTGCAACTTGGATTGTAAGTGTTACTATAAGGATTATTCTGAGATCTAGAATTATTACCCATATAGTTCATCTGTTCACTTTCTATGCCAGGGTTGTAAGGTGGGTATTCTGTATTGTTCGTCTCTCCTCCATTTGTATTGCACTGCATCACTGGGTGTACCTGCGAAGAACCACACAAACCATCAATCTTTTTGCTTAAAAGTTCTACCTGGTTTGATAGTATGGTCATTGCGTCGAGGTCGAAAACACTGGCGGCTTTTGTTGGCTTTGTCCTCATAACTTGCCACTTATAGTTATTCAATGACATCTCCTCTATAAACTCATAAGCCAATTCAGGGGTCTTGTTATTTAGGGTTCCACCGGCGGCTGAATCAATCAACTGCCTAGTTGAGGGGTTCACACCATTATAAAAGGTTTGAACCTGTAGCCATAAAGGTAACCCATGGTGAGGGCATCTCCTTAGTAGATCTTTATATCTCTTCCATGCATCGTAAAGTGTTTTTAGATCCATCTGTACAAAAGAAGAAATATCATTCCTCAACTTAGTCGTTTTAGCCGGCGGAAAATATTTTAACAAAAATTTTTCGATCATTTGGTCCCATGTAGTGATTGATCCTCGTGATTGATTTCGTCTTCTTACTCTTCTTCTATGTATTGTAGGCTTCGCCTTTCTCTTCAGTTTTCGAGAACGGTACCTTCTATATCACTGTCAAAAAGTAATGGTCCTGACGGGTTCCTTCTACTCATAAACTAAAATTACCTACCAGAAGTAAAAATAAAAATTAGCAAAGTTAAAAATAAAATAAATATAAATTGCAAATAAATAAAATGGCTAAAGTAATAAAAATTTAGTGTTCCTAATATCTTAGTCCCGGACAACGGTTCCAAAAACTTAATGGTCTTGAAACTAACGATTAATTCGACAAAGGTAAGCGCACCTATCGAGCAGTAGTATAGTTGTGATGAGTCCGGAATATCGTATCCTCAAGGACTAAATTTACTAGTAATAACTATCTTTTTATTATCTAGCCTAGTAATTAAGGGGATTTATTTTTAATCTAAATTTAACTAACTAAATGATTATGAACGTGTCAGAGAGTGAATTGGGAAAATAGTTTTAGACAACTTATATGAGATAGGCAATACCTAAGGAAGAATCCACCTAGACTTCACTTATTACTTTTGATTCATAGATTTATTCACTTGGCTTATTCCGTAGATATCCCTGATTTATGCTAATATCTCTTTCAAGACTAAAAAAAAATGACTCTAGGTTGATTAATTGAAAACTCTTTCTAATTAAAATCCCTATTGTCGCATTAACTCGATCTATGGATTCCCTTACTAGATTTAACTCTAATACGACAGATTTTCGTCGCCCTATTTCTAGGGTTGCAATCAACTCCGCTCAGTTGTGTTGATTTTCTCTTAAACAGGAACTTTTGCTCCACTGAATAAGCACATTCGACTTTGAATCAATAACCTGAATTATCAAAACAAGAATAAGAACTCACAATTAAGAATAAGAACAAGTATTTATCTTATAAATTAAATAATAATAAGATCTGTCTTAGGTTTCATCCCCTCAGGTATTTGAGGGATTTAGTTCATACTGATAGAAGGAAACATATTAGAATAGGGAAAACAACAAAACATATGAAAACCCAAAAACTTCTAAAGAACTTGATGGAAGATTTTCAGTCTTGATGGAGATCCTTCTCCTGAGTTGTTCCCGACGGTTGTCTTGGAGTATTTTCTGCCTTCTACTCGGTGTCTATTCGATGTCCTTTTTAGATTGCCCCCTAGGGTGTTTATATAGGCTTTTGGAACGCATTTTTTGGCCCACAAGTAACCTTTTCCGAATAGAATTAAAATCGGGTCCGGCAGGGACACGCCCATGTGGCACGCCCGTGGTCGATAGTCCAGGCCGTGTTCGGTTCTGCTTAGCACACACGGCCGTGTGGATTTGCCCGTGTGCGGTTATCCAGGCCATGTAGGCCCATTTTGTCCCTTTTTGGCCCATTTCTCGTTCTTTTCGACTCCCTAAGCTCTCCTGAGTATAAAACATGAAATTAAAGGATTAGAAGCATCGAATTCATCAAATCTAATGAAAATTCATCCAAAAGTAAGCCAAGCGTGGGGTTGAAATATGTATAAATTATGGTTTATCAGTGTTCGTGTTTGGCAGCATTCTTTGGTTGGGCAGTTCCTTGGGATACCACCTAATTTTAGCTCATTACAACATATTACGAACCTTCTTTGAGCGAAAGCAAGGGGATGTGGAGATAAGTACTGCTGGGAATAATTTGTTCGTGTTTCATATTTTTTCATTCTGAAGCTAAGGACTGTGATTGGAAAGTGGTCCTTGGCATTTTCAGATAAGCATATTATTTTTAGGAAATGGGAAGTTATTATGAAGTGTATTGAATTTGATTTGGTGAGACTCTCTATTTGGGTTCAATTGAGTGGTGTGGTTTCTATAGAAATATGGCATTTCACTGGTTCTTTTTGCTTCTTTCAAGAATATTTGACTAGAAAAAATAATTTATTAGGGAAAATAGTTTTTTACTTATGTAATTTAGGGTTGCAGTGAAGAGGATATGAGGAGAAAATTTTGGATGCATCTTGAGGAACTTAGCCAAACTGTTAATAGGCAATGTCCCGTGTGAATATGCTAAGCGAATTGTGTAAGTATACATGTCAGATCAAGTGATAAAGCGATAAGTGAGATCGTCTCCACAGGGACCAAATAAGTATAAAATTGGTCAAGTTATTATAAGTGAGCGTGTTTAATGCTATGGAAAAAACCAATAATAAGAATGCATATGTAATTAAGAAATAATGATGTGTGTAATATGTGATTTCTAACAAATTAATGAAAATGCTATGGCAAGATAAGAGTAAGTATGCAATGGAAATTACAAGAATGATTACGTGAATAATATGTAAACGAGTAACAACTAAGGATGTGAAAATAGAGATGCTACAGGTTAAAGGATCTATGATGTTGAACTGTAAGGCTAGGATTACCAAGAATTTACCTTCATTAACCAATAATGCCTACTCAGAATAGTTCTATCGTGGTCTGCTTCTTTCAAGAGTTATGCCTTGAGGTACCTCACCTAGGGTATGTCTATAGGCTTTGAGTTTGATTCCTTCTACTATTATTCTCTTTTCTATACAGAATGTTGCTCTATGTCCAAAGTTTACTGTGAGTATTCTTTCTAATACTTGCTCATATCATTCAATTTCAATCTAACTAACCTAACCTTGTCAGAATTACATTAATTTTATAAACATGCTACACATTCACCTATGTCTAGAGATTACATGCAGGCAATTCATAAATACCATTGAATGTGTCACAGTCCGTTTTCAGTAATGTTGGGAACAGTGGTTCCGGAACCACTATTTTGATGAGTAAATTATTATTTTTAATATTTATTTAATATCTACATGATTAAACTAAGATTTTATTAAAGATTTGTTAGTAAATTTTGATGTTTAGGTGGTTAATTGGGTAAAAAGGACTAAATCATAAAAAGTGTAAAAGTTGAGTTCTATTAGTTAAAGGGCCTAATGGCTATGAAATCTTAAACTAAAGGACTTGACTGGTAAATATATGATTTAAAGAGTTAATGGATGTGCATGGGTAAGGTTTTATTGAAATTTTGATAGTTTTTAAAGGTTAAAATAGTAATTTGGTAAATAAAGTTAAAATAACTAAAAAAATTATACTCATCTTTTTCCCAATTTTATTTTACCACCGAAAACCACCATTGATATAGGGTTTGAGCATTCGACAAGGCTTCCATCTTGCATATCAAGATAAACCACAATCGAACCTAAATCGAGGAAAGGCTAAAGCTTTAGACTAGTTCGACTTTACTTCTACGCCCTAGTTATCGAGGTAAGTTCGTATGAACTGTAATCGTTTTGATGTTAGTTAAATTGAATGTTATCATGTTGATTTAATATAAATGAACTTATATATATAGATGTATCTATGTTATGATGAATTGACGGATATCAAGCCCCGGTTGAACCTTAAGGATTATGAGGATACAAATAACATGTCATTAGGGATTTTAAGTTTCGGGTGCTGGTCTTGAATGTCCTACTGATGGCTGAGGTCCTACATTTGTTGCAGATTCTCTACAGTTCATGTGAACAGCATCGTGTAACTTACATTCTGACCCATAGCTCGTGTGAGCAGGCCCATTTCATAGCTCGTATGAGCAATGATGTAAAGGAAATGTTACGGTTATATGTAAAGACACACTATTTGTGAGCTTTCCCGAGTATCTGATGTAATTCTAGATGGTTCAACGAGTAAGAAAAGGAAATGAAATGGTAAGTATGTAAATAGATTGAATCATGACTTTTGAAGAGGATTTATGACCTAAATGATGTATTTACCTATGGAATTTACTCAATTTATGGTTGATTTCATTTGTATCATTGACAAATATACTAACTTGTGTATTTGATGATGTTGTATAGGCTTTTCCTAAGCTTATGGCATTGGTAATGATTTATGCTTAATCTATCAATTGTATAAATAACATGGTAAGTCTTGTTTTAGTTTATACGAGCTTACCTAAGTACTCATTGCTTACGTAGTTATTTTCCTTTTTTTATAAATTATCGGAAGCTTGATTAGTTGGAAGCTCGTCGGAGACCTATCACACTATCCAACAACTATTTCGGTAGATTTTGCGTATTTTGGCCAAGGTTAATAATGGCATGTATAGGTTGTTTAGTGATAGTATCTTATGAATGCATTACTGGTGATTTGGTATGAGTTGTGCTTTGAAGCTTATGTTTGGTTTGCGAGCTTTAACATCTCATCAAGTTTTGTCATTTTGGTCACTTTAAAATGCTTGTAAATTTGGTTGGTACGTTTGTGGTGACATGTAAATGACCATATGTGATGTTATTTAGTAGACAATCATCTAGATTGGTATGTTTGAAAGATGGTAATATTGACATGTTTAGGTAAATGATGTTTGGATGCAATTGTGGTGCCTTTGAATGACATATTGGTTAGGTAAATTAGGTTGTTCAAAATGGCATGATTATGTGTATTTAAAGTCCCTTGAAAGTTTGCACAAATGGATTGGTTAGTTATGCATGAATTGGTTATGAAATAGCTTGATTTTAGGTAAATTTTGGATTCACACGGCCTGGTGACACGACCGTGTGTTACTTGATATTTCTTAGTGTTCCAAGTTAGTGAGTTACACGGGTGAAGACATGAGCTGGGACATGATCGTGTGTCCCTTGTTCGAATGTTACACGGTCTAGGTCTAAGTCACACGACTTGGCCACACGGTCGTGTGAGCCTTACTTTTCAAATTTTGCAAACTATTCTTAAAAGTTCTATTTTGTTTCAAATTAATCCTGAATTGCCTCAAAGTTATTTTTAGTGCCTTGAAGTCTCAATTTAGGGACAAAATACATATGTTTGTTATGTTCTAAATGTGATTTATTTATTTGATGTTATATATGTCATTTGATTGTACGATAATGCTTCGTAACCCTAATCTGACGACAGAGATGAGTTAAGTGTGTTACATTTAATGGTATCAGAGCTATGATTTAGTTGGTTCTTGGACTGAATATAGCATGTATGGAGTCTAGAAATACATGCCATTATATAACCTGTGATAGTGTGTTAACTATTGACTCAAAATGAATTATGTTTTCGTATAGATAAGATGTCATCCAACCGAGTTGATTCCAATGAGGTTGAGAGTAACGCTTAAGCCTCCGTACACAGAGCAACTAGTAGTGGTAGTGGGCCTGTAGCTTAGGGGTGGGGAAGTGAGGCGAATGAAGCCTTCTTCCAAATGATGTCTGAGTGGTTCCTTGAGTTCATGAGAACGAACCCGATGGCTCAACAACCTTCACCCTCTCCCGTACTTCAACCTGTCCCTATTATTCCTCAAGTTTGGAACAAGTACGTATGAGCAAGCCTCAAGTTGATAAAATTCGTAAATACGCGTCTGAAGAGTTTCCCAGTACAACTGAAGACAATCTTGAAAAAGCCGAGTTTTGGTTGGAAAACGTTGTGAGGGTATTCGATGAATTGTCTTGTACACCTATTTAATGTTTAAACTGTGCAGTGTCTCTGTTAAAAGATTCAACATATCAATGGTGGAATACCTTGATTGCCATAGTACCTAAAGATCGTGTAAATTGGGATTTCTTTCAGATAGAATTCAGGAAGAAAATGTTAGTAAGTGGTTTCTCGACAAGAAACAAAAAGAATTTCTCGAATTGAAATAGGGCCGTATGACTGTTGCTGAGTACGAAAGAGAATTTGTGCGACTCAACAAATATGCTCGGGAATGTATACCATTAGAGGCTGTTATGTGTACTCAGTTCAAAGACAGTTTAAATGAAGACATTAATCTGTTAGTTTGGATTCTAGAATTGAAGGAATTCATGATTTTAACAGATCGGGAACATAAAGCTGAAGAACTTAGTAAAGCAAAAAGAAAGGAAGATTCCAAGGCTCGTGGTATGGGTAAATGATCTATGGGAATGTCATTTTCTTCGTCAACGAAGAAATCAAAGGAATTTCAAATTCATTCATCAGCTTCAGTAAGATTCTCAGGGTGAGATAAATGAAAGCAACATTGAGTTTGAGACCTTAGGCTACTTCAGTATCGAGAGTGGGTAGTGTTAGAAGCAGTAAACCTGAATGTCAACAATGCAATAGATGAGATTTCAGAGAGTGCAGATTAAGAGACGGATCCTGCATTAAATGTGGTTCTTACGATATTTCTTTAGCGACTGACCTGAAAGGCCTGATAAAGAGAAAGTTTAGAACAGTCATTCAAGTAGCACAGTTAGGAGAGGGAGACCACCAAGAAATAGTGGAAATACGGGTAACAGTCGAAGTGGAATGAAAGGTTCCACTATTAGATTTGAGGTATGGGCATCGGCTAGGGCTTATGCAATTTGAGCTCGAGAGGAATCTTCAGCACCTGATGTGATCACTGGTGCATTTTCTATCTTCGATACTAGTGTTAATGCGTTTGATTGACTCGGGGTCAACGCACTCATATGTATGCACAACTTTAGTGTCAGATAATAAAATACCTTTTGAGTCTACTGATTTTGTGGTTAAGGTAATAAATCCTTTAGGTCAGTTTATGTTAGTTGATAAAGCCTATAAAAACTATCCTTTGATGATTCGGGATTGTAACTTTTTGATCGATTTGATGTTATTACCCTTTGATGAATTTGATGTGATTCTTGGTATGGACTGGTTAACTCTGCATGATGTTATCGTGAATTGTAGATGAAAGCATATTGTGTTGAAATGTCAAAATATTGAAATTATCTGAGTTGAAATAGATAAAATGGATGGTACATCTAATGTCATCTCACGTATGTCGACATAGAAATATGTTAAAAAGGAATGTAAGGCGTATCTACCTTATATATTTGATTCCAGGGCTGCAGAATTGAAATTATAACCAATTCTACCCATTTTTTTGAATTTTTGGATGTGTTTCCAGAAGAGTTTTCAGGGTTACCACTAATTAGAAAGGTTGAATTTACTATTGAGTTAGTATCAGGAACTTCTCTGATATTGATAGCTCCGTATAGAATGACACTTACATAATTGAAAGAGTTGAAAGCACAGTTGTAAAATTTAACAGATATAAGCTTTGTTCAACCTAGTTTTTCTCCCTAGGGTGCTCATGTATTGTTTGTTAAGAAAAGGGACGGGTCAATGCGGTTGTACATTGATTATCAACAGCTTAATAAAGTCACGATCAAGAACAAGTATCTATTCCTACGTATTGGTGATTTGTTTGATCAGCTGAAAGGTTCGATAATATTATCAAAGATTGATCTCCATTTTGGATATTATCAGTTACGGGTTAAAGATTCATATGTGCCAAAAACTACTTTTAGAACCAGGTGTGGACACTACGAAGTTCGTGTTATGCCTTTTGGTTTGACCAATGCACTTGTTGTGTTTATGGACTTGATGAACAAAATATTCAGGTCGTATTTAGACAGATTTGTAGTTGTATTCATTGATGACATTATGATATATTCTCGAGATGAAAAGATGCCCAGCATCTGAGAATAATTTTGTAGACTTTGTGCGAAAAATAGTTGTTTCATAAATTTAGAAAATGTGAGTTCTGGCTCCTAGAAGTTTGATTCGTAAGATAAGTTGTATTGGCAGACGGTATTAGAGCTGACTTGAGTAAAATTTCAGCTATATTGGACTAGAAGCCTCAAAGAAGTGTTTCAAAAATCAAAAGTTTTCTGGGTTTAGCTGGGTATTATTCAAGAATTTTTAAATGATTTTCAATGATTGGTACGCTATTGACAAAATTGCTTCAGAAAAGGAAATGTTAAGTTTATATGTAAAGGCACACTATTTGTGAGCTTTCTTGAGTATCCGATGTAATGCTTGATTGTTCAACGGGTAAGAAATGGAAATGAAATGGTAAGTACGTAAACGAATTGAATCGTGACTTATGAAGAGGATTTATGAGCTAAATGATGTATTTACCTATGGAATTTACTCATTTTATGGTTAATTTTATTTGTATCTTGGAAAAGTATACTAACTTGTGAATTTGATGATGTTGTATAGGCTTTTACTAAGCCTATGGCATTGGTAATGATTTATGCTTAATCTATCAATTGCATAAATAACATGGTAAGTTATGTTGAAGTTTATACGAGCGTACTAAGCACTTGTTGCTTACGTAGTTATTTTCCTCTGTTTTATAGATTATCGGAAGCTTGATCAGTTGGAAGCTCATCGGAGACCTATCACACTATCCAACAACTATTTCGGTAGGTTTTACGTATTTTGGCCAAGGTTAGTAATGGCATTTATAGGTTGTTTAGTGATAGTATCTTATGAATGTATTAATGGTGATTTCGTATGTTTATGCTTTGAAGCTTATGTTTGGTTTGGTGAGCTTTAACATCTCATCAAGTTTTGTCATTTTGGTCACTTTAAAATGCTTGTAAATAAGGTTTTTGGTTGGTATGTTTGTGGTGACATGTAATGTAACACCGCTAACCAGTAACCATCGCCAGTCTAGGGTTAGGAGGTATTACTGATCAAATCATAACATTTATACCATTATGTCTCACACTAACACATCATAGAAATCAACGATACAAAGTCCCTTAGTAGGTATACGATACCCTAAACATGTATTAGGAAGGGGTCGGGACTAAACCAAGTACGTACAATTTTTTTCTAAAACTCAAACATTATTCAAAGTTATAGAGGTCACATGCCCGTGTGGGTAGGCCGTGTGCCTCACACGACCTCAAACACACCCATGTGTCCAAGCCATGGAAAAACAGGGCAGACATACTAACTTGTCCACACGGTCAAAGACAAGCCCATGTGCTTGACCCGTGGGCAACACTGACTTAATTCACATGGCCTATGACATGCCCGTGTGTCTGGCCCGTGTGCAAGTCTAACTTGTTTTGAATTACAAACTTAAGAGACACGGACGAGACACACGCCCGTGTGCTCAACCGTGTGGGCAAATATAGGCCATTTGCAAAGCTGAATTGCGACCCAAATTTTGGGTCACACCTACAAGCATCAAGCCATTCTAATTTCATGCCTCAAATGCATCCAAAACATACATTTTAACCACCATTCCCATCAACAAATTCAAGCATGAAACATACCACTTATATATCATCAAAACATATCAATATGATCATTCACACAACATCACGTATACACCTTAACTATCATTTTCTCATATCCAAAACACATATTAAAATCATTCAACTATCAAGGCATATCACATTGCAAGATCTATACATCTTAAAACATTCCATAATCACTAGCCTATACATGCCATATACCAAATATACAACTTCCAAAAGTACCAAAATAGATGGCTGATAGTGTGATTGAGACACTGACGATCCTCGAATCCGAGCTAGCTTTAATGACACTGTAAAACAGAGAAAGACTTCACACAGCAAGCTTTAAAGCTTAGTAAGTTTGTAATATAACACATTTAGCTTAACAATTCAAATTCGATAAGCAAAATTTGCTAACACTTAGTTCAATTCACATCATTACTCATTCTCAACCATAACTACTACTCACTGTTATACCATAATTATCATATGGATCAATTCATATTAATACTCAATCTCACCCATAGATAATACTCACTTAAACATCCGTTTATTCCATATGCAAAATAATCAACCACATAGGTTCCGTACATACCTATACCATCACTGTAACACCCCCAAACCCGGCCCACAAGTCCCGACCGAATCTGGTTATGTCACTGCGAAAAGACGGTTGATAATCCTTGACTTTAAATTAAAACGTGAAAATTTGTTAACTCTGAAAATCATGTCCATTTAAAATTTAATAAATAATATAGGCTTGTTGAAAACTTCCGAATTAAAACATTGTTATAAATTACTAATATGAACTTTTTGTAAAAATATTTCTGAATATAATGAAAACTTCAACAAAATTAAATAGAGTACTTTAAATAAAAAGGAGCCCTTATTACATCAAATAAAAGTCCAAAATACTGATAATATAAAATACTTAAATAAAGTAAAACATCTTCTGCATGAAAATCCCCTTCTGCATGGGCCACCTTGTATCCACTCCAACCCGGTCCGATCAACATGTCACTTGCGATGTTTGAAAATAATTGGGTGAGTCATAATGACTCAGTGTGTAAGTTAACCACTGAAATCCACCCACATGCTAGCCACATAATATCCCAATTATCAAATGTAACAAGTAATATATATTTATTTTAACAATTACCACAATCTGGGCTTGGCCCACATTCAAATCATACTCAAATGCTGGGCTAGGCCCATTCCTCAATAAACCACATATCAACTGGGCTTGGCCCATTTCCACGTATGTTCCCAAAACATACCTATCCACATGTCATATTGGACTTGGCCCATTTCCATATTATTACAAAAATAATGCAACATGATTCCCAACCCAAACCTAGGGTCCATCCGCTACACACCCCCTGATCCAGCCTACCACACAACAGGGGACTATCGAGTCACCGTCTCCTTTCCCCTCCAAAAAGGCAACCAATGCCATCCACGATGTAGCGTATAGCTAACATCAAACCACGATGGAGCACACAGCAATCCATCAAGCCACGATATGGCATAAAGCCGATATCAATCAAGGTAACCACGCGAACTAAATCGCAAAGATCCACAACGCGACCTCAGTCAGCGCCAATCCACGATGTAGCACAAAGCTAACATCAACCACGTACTCGAAGTACACCCGTACCTTCTTTTCATAACCCACCCATGCACATGCCACATAAAATATAATCGTGATAATGCATGCGCATGCTTATTAATATCCATAAACATACTCATAAACAAATAATCACATTGCAACAGGTCCGATACTAACCTGGTCATCGCTATACCCTTTAGGGGTATATATGGCACACTTATTACTGCACTTGTTAGTAAAACATATAACACATAAAACCCGGAAACAGTGGGTTAGTTACACACCTTATAACCTGAAGCTCTAAACCCTCGATTTTGACGCTATCGCTCAGCGAGACTACCGTTATCTGCCTATCGTTTCCTGTTGCACGACCACACCCCGGTGGCCAATCACGAACTGCCGAGACGGCTCTTTTCTTAAACTTCGGGATAGGGGCTTTCCCTTTCCCCTCTTGACTGGTATTGGTCTCCATCAAAAAGCTTAATCAGAATCACACCATTAATCAACAAGTCATAATCTACTTATCAACGAGTCTAAGTCACTTACTAATATCCTTACCGAAATAAATTGAGATCCCGAAGGCTTTCCTTCGCTTTTGTTGGTATGCCCTATAAACCATAGCCACCATTTGGTCAACCCATAACCACAACCAATGGCCTAAGGCCGAATATCAAAGAATCACTTACCCCTCTTACTCGGATCCCGAAACACCACTGATCTCCTGAAGTTGCCAAAAATCCCTGTTACACAATATTAGAATCGGCTAATACCAAAACTAAGGCCAACCCTTCGGTTTAGCCACTAAAATAGGGAACCAAAACCGACTGCTAAAGACAGAACATGCTTACCACACTTGCTTAAGAATCGGCCAACCACGCTAGAATACAAGGGAGAATTCGGCTTCAAACTTAGTAAAATCGTAGAGGAATGGAGGGCTAGAGGTTTCGGCTATCAAGTAATTTAAAAGAAAACAAAAGAAATATTTGACTAAAAGGCCATAGAAGAAATCGGCAAGGGTTTATGTAGTTGGGAGGATTTCGGTTTCAAGGTAGAAAAAAATAAGAAACTCCACTTGAACCTTCGGCTAGGTACACAAGACTATGGCTGACCAAAATGCACCAATTGTTGACTAAAAGAATTCGTCAAATGGTCAAAAGAAAATCAAGAGGAAGGCTGCCCATTAAATAGCAATTTCGGCACATGCTTCCCCCCTTGAAGACTCCCAATTTCGGCTTCCACTTCAAATGCTCCAGGCCACTAATTCAATTTAATTTGAATTAGCCAACTCCCCCACTAATATCCATATTTTATCACTCAATTAATCTAAAATATCACTTAATCCTATTAAAACAATTAAACCACCAGCAGCCATTATCTCTAATTCTCTAATTTAAAACTAACTAAAATAATCCTTTATTATCTTAAAATAAATAAATAAAAAAAATAACAAAACCCAATCCTTATCACACCTTCCAGCCGAATTCAAACACCACCAAAACCTTTAGCCAGCCACCAACTCCTCTTTAATTCTAATTCAAATTCCTTTCCCATTTTATAACTTTATCAATTAAAAAAAAATAAAAGATAAACTAATAATAATATTCCCTTCTTCCACCGAATTTAAAAGCTAAACACTAATCTAATCTTATCCTATTTGAAACCCCCCATGTGTCGTCCCACACACTACCAAGCTGCTGCCAAATAAAAGAAAAAAAATAAAAACTCCAAATGCCAATACCTGGGTTCGAACCTGGAACCTGCTACTGCTCACCTTCCTCCAAAGCCCCAGGCCACTCGGCCCCTTTGATTTTTATGCCATAAAGCCCCAACATTTTATTTTAAACCCTTTCTACTCAAGCCCATAACCACCAACAAAAATAAAAACGCCAAATGCTTCTCCAGCCCCTCGAAACTGTGACCTCTCTCCCCTCTAGCGCCTAAGTGGCGCATGAGTGCCACTTTGCCACTGGACTTCCATGTCCATCAACTTGGACATTTAATTTTTAAGGCCTACTTAGCCCAGCCCCTTGACGCAAAAATAAAACAAAATTGCTGCCCCATCAACTCGAACCCAGGCCCTCAATGGCGCTATCTCCAGCCCCCCAAAGCAGCGCATGAAGCCACTTTGCCAAGGCCTTTCTTGTGCCATAATCATCCAAATAATTTTTCTTAAGCCCTCTTAAGCCCAGCTCCATTTCTTAACCCTAAAATTAAAATTTTTCCTAGGCCTTTCCCCTTCAATCCGAGCATTCTTAAACTTCTAAAACACATCCAAAACCCTTCCAACATTTGAATTATACCCAAATTGCCTAGCCCCTAAACCAGGGTGTTACAATCACGTAATTATCAATCACATTACCACTCAATACTCAATTCCATAATTCGTTCGGTCCTCTTTCAACATTCGATGAATTCGCACACTCAGTGCCATTTAATTTGCCGAAGCCATAATATTATTGCACACTTGGTTCCATTACATTAAGCAGAAGATGTCTCAATATTGCACACAAAGTGCTAACTAATATAGTTGATGATGTCTTTATCTCGCACACTTAGTGCCAATAATCGTTGTATTGATTCCGTTTACGCACACTTAGTGCCATATAACTTCAAAATCACATCTCACATTTCTGAATTCCAAACTCATATTTCCACTCATTTCAACATATAAGAACATCGTTTAAATAACATGTATTATACACAAACTTACCTCGGATGTAGAAACACGATACAAGTCGATCAATCGAGCACCTTGTTCTTGCCTCGATCTAAGTCCAAATTTCTCTTTTCTTGATCTATACATATTCAAATTTAAATCATTCATTAACCAAATCAATCAATTCAATCCACAACACATAGTTAAAGCATTTTACATTTTAGCCCTCAAATTTGCACATTTTGACATTTTATGTAACACCCTTAACTCGTGTCCGTCGCCGGATTAGGTTGCAAGGCGTTACCGAACAAAACACAAGTTGCCATAAACAATTACTGTTCACATAGTCACATCTAAAAGCAATAAAAACAAACATGAATATGCTTAGATAATAACATACAAAACATTAATCCCTTCAATCGATTTCACAAATAAATCATCGTAAACAATAACAATGAATACTGTTCACTTGATCTTTTAAACCACATTAGTCGAATAGGCATATGCTTATAAAGACTTTTTGAAACTAGATAGAAATCACGAAATACAAACATACATATTTATGGTTGCATGGCATCTTGATCAATCGTATTTAAATAAACTACATAAACTCATCTCAACAAAGTATATCTCAATTTATTTATAAGATCATAACCAATAACTAATTTTCATCTAAACATTTTTCACTGAATACAAAGATTGAAACTCGTATGGTCAATAAAATACCATATTTGAACCTGCACATGCTCATTTTAGGTCTATTAAGCAAGTGGTCAAATATCAAAACTAGACATACATATATTTTATATAGGATTTCATTTAATCATGCTCAAAGTATATCACTTGCTTACACATCTAAACAAAACATGGTTCATAACATCTAGATGTACATTATTACACCCTAATATATCAATTATGTCTTCTATATCTTGAAAAGTCTAAAGTTAAAATTAATATACATGCAGATATATGTATCATGTGCGAACATGTCAATTCAAAAATATATAACATATTATCTTATCATCCAGTTGAATATGCACGTATTTGCAAATACATTAGTAAAGCATGATATCACATATTAACATTAATCATACACAACCATATATATATATATATATATCATGACCGTACATGCCGACTCAACCATATAACGTTATCATATAGCCGAATATAAAAGTTACAATATAAATGATCTCCAAATTTATTCATATTCAAACTTACACCTAAATGGTAAGCCATAATCGAATCAATCCAAACATATTCAACAAATAAATTTTTAAAACAACTCACCCATTCAAGCATTCCATTTCACACAGACACAAAGAAAAAACATATTTCTTAATCAAACACTTCATAGCCTAACTTAGTCCTCACATGTCAAATGCCAAGAATTCAATATTAACATATAACTAACATTTAATGTCATGATTTAAACACCAACACGAATCATAAATAACTTATAACCATCACCTTTATTTCATCACATAACCGGTTACCTAATTTACATTATAACAATTTCCAATTTGATTCATGTTTCGAATTATGAAACTCAATAATAGGTCACTAACAATCAACATCTCAAACACATGCCTCAATCGCATATATCAAACTTTCCAAAAGAACTAAACATTAAGTCATAGATGATTACTCCATGCCAAACATATATGTATATATGCTTAACATAAACTTATCTCACAACCGAATTCACAAACCAAGCATAACACACTCATATACTATGACTAAGATTACTTAAACATTAGATCATTAGCATTAAAATCGAGCCATTTTTGTATGGCTTATATACATCAACAAAATATCATATAAGTATTAAACTAGCCTATACATTTAAGTTCAAAAATCCAAACTTTAAAGATACCAAAGTAGGTCGATAGTGTGAATGACTTCGTTGACGATCCCCTGAGCTCGTAGCTTGATCGAAATCTATAAAACCGAACAACAATCACATAGAGTAAGCTAACTTAGCCTAGTAAGCCTTAAGCAAAAATATAATCATTTAATCAAACAATTAAACATTATTAACCAGACCTTTGATAACCTTAATATAATTTCTTAGCACAATTGTGCCATCATGGCCGAATACCACCATCCTTACAAAGTAATTTAATTATCACTTATCAATTCCATATACTCAGATATGTTTCCGTATACAATAGATTGAATAAATACCAAGTACATACTTACCACTTAAAACCGAATATACACATATATTAATATCCTTTAATCTTCACATGTATACCATTATAATATCTATATAATATCATTTTATCCACACCTATAAGGCGGAATATACGAAAGCACATTGTTAATTCACTAGTTCAACATACATTACATGTATATTTACCCTTTTGGCCGAATCTACATGACACATTCATGTTCACATCCAAATCAACTTTCAATATAGCATACACATCATTTTTTAAGGCCGGATACCATTAACAGAATTTTTTATGAATATACCTCAATTGTATCTCAACCAGTAGTATCAATCATAATATACTAACTTACCTTATCCCGTACAACCAATAGGCTTTCATGTACCTGAACAATTAGCTCAATTTTTGTACTCAAAATTCCACATCTATAATGATCCATTGAAACACATACATATGAATAATCACCGGCATAAAGCCTGAAACACATGCACCGTCACTAAGCCTGCAAGACCCGAGGTCTGATATTTAATCACCGGCATTTAGCCTGCTAGGCAATAAGCCCGATACACTCCACTGGCACAAGGCCTGCTATGCTCGAAGCCCGAGTATCGATATAAATTAACCATATCATACACAGTACACATTACCAATATCACTTCTCACACATATTGCATATTACTTTCACATATCAACACTAATTAAATATAACTACATTTCACTATTAAAATCACTTATCATATTCGATTTTAGCCTATTTCACACTTATAAATTCATAATTCAAAATGTAATCAAGGTTGTAACCAATATTAATGATATTAATTTGCTCAAAGACTTACCTCGGATTCGGTTTATCGGAGTGAAAACGGTTACTCGGTTACTTTCGCTTTCCCGCGATCTAAATCCGTTTTCCTCGGTTCTTGATCTAAACATATTCAGAATTAACCCTTTTATTCACTAATTCATTCAATTCAATCCATATACACATATTTTGGGCTATTTATGATTTAGCCCTCACATTTGCACATTTTATCAATTTAGTCCATTTTTCTCAAAACATCAAATTCACAAAATCATCACTCAACTAAGCTTAGCCGAATATTCACACATATCATACAAGCCCATATTTTTCATCAAATTAGAAATTTAATCCCTCATTTGGTAATTTCACAATTTAGCCCTATTTAGCTAAATTCATCAAAACTTCAAGAACAAAACATGTTCATCTAGCTCATATCTTTCATTTGACATCAAAACCCATCAAAAAGCTTGACATATCATCAATGGCATCTCACACAAACATCATTAATTCATCAAATAAAAACATGGGCTTGATAGTAGGAGAAGCAACGATTACAAAAACGTAGAAATTATCGAAAACGGATCAAAATCTAACCTTTAATTCTTGTAAGTGCTGAAACTTTAAAGCTTTTATTCTTTCTTTTTCTTTAAGACATTCGGCCAAAGATAAGTATTATGGCTTTCTTTTTCATGTTTTTGTTTTATATAATATAACTTATATTATAATATTTATTATTTAATAAACCATTACCAAATAAAATAATCCATTCATCACATTAATGTGCCGTCCACTACATGTCAAAAAGGCCAATTTACAATATAAGGCCTTCACCCATATCAATTTAGCCATTAAGCAAATAAGAGGCCACTTTTACTAATTATGCAATTTAGTCCTTTTGTCAAATTAAACACACAGACAGTCAATTTAACTCACGGAAATTTAGCACGTGCTAATTCACATATCAACAGCACAGAATATAATATTAAAATATTATACGGACTTGGATTTGTGGTCCCGAAACCACTGTTCCAGCTAGGGTGTAAACCAGACTGTTACAACTCTCCCCCCTTAGGGATTTTCGTCCCCAAAAATCTTACCGTTAAATAGAATCGGATATTCTTGTCTCATTGAATCCTCAGGCTCTCACGTAGCCTCTTCTATCCCATATCAATTCCACGGTACTTTTGGAATTTCTTGATTTCTCTACTCTTTCACTTCATGAGCTAAAATACGGATTGGTTCCTCTTCGTATGTCATATCAGATCGGATTTCAATTTCAGATGGGGCAATCACATGTGACGGATCAGATCGGTATCTACGGAGCATCGAAACATGAAATACATTGTATATCTTTTCTAGCTCAAACGGCAACTTTAATCTATAAGCAACAGGTCCAACACGTTCAATGATCTCACATGGTCCGATGAACCTCAGACTTAATTTGCCTTTACACCCAAACCGAAACACTTTCTTCCACGGAGACACTTTCAGAAATACTCTGTCGCTGATTTCAAATTCTATGTCTTATCGTTTCAAATCTGTATAAGACTTCAGACAATCAGATGCTACTTTCAAACAAATTCTCGGATCAATTTCACTTTTGGTTCTGAATCTTTAATCAAATCGATTCCGTGCAACTTATTCTCATCGAATTCAGTCTAATACAGAGGTGTACGGCATTCACGTCCGTATAAAGTTTCATATGGTGCCATTTTAATACTCGTCTGAAAACTATTATTATAGGTAAATTCAATCAACAGCAGGTACTGTTTCCACGAACTATTAAACTCAAGTAAATTTCGTGCCCAAAGCTTCTTGCAATTTCTTCCAGAATCGCGATGTAAATCTCGGATCTCTAACTAACACAATAGATAATGGCACCCCGTGCGATTTTACAGTCTCAGAAATATATAGCTTGGCTAATCTCACGAGTGAATAGCTAGATCTTACCAGAATAAAATGGGCAGATTTCGTCAATCGGTCAACTACGATCCAAATCGCATTTTTTTCTCGGAGGTTTCTAATTCAAAATAGCAGAAATCTTGCTCGGATCAACTCGAATCCCAGATGCTGACACAATATGCCCCAGAAAGCTAACCTCATGCAGCCAGAATTCACATTTGCTGAATTTCGCATACATTTGCTTTTCTCTCAACGTTTGCAAAACAATTCTCAAATGTTTCGCATGCTCAGCCTCATCACGCGAATAAATCAAAATGTCGTCAATAAATACGACAACAAATCGATCTAGGTACGGTCTGAAAATTCTATTCACCAGATCCATAAAAACAGCAGGAGCATTGGTTAATCCAAATGGTATAACTAAAAATTCGTAATGCTTGTACCTTGTCTTGAAAGTAGTCTTCGGAATGTCTGAATCCTTCACTCTCAACTGATAGTATCCAAATCTCAGATCAATCCTTGCAAACACAGTAGCTCCTTTTAGCTGATCAAATAAATCATCAATTCTGGGCAATGGGTATTTATTCTTTATTGTCACCTTATTCAACTGACGATAGTCGATACACATCCTCTTCGTGCCATTTTATTTTTCACGAACAGAACAGAAGTACCCCAAGGCAAGAAACTCGGTCTAGTAAACCCTCTCTCAGTCAATTCTTGCAACTGTGACTTTAACTCTTTCAACTCTGTTGGTGCCATTCTATACGGAGCTATTGAAATAGGTGTAGTACTAGGTAACAAATCAATACCGAACTCAACTTCACGAATCGGAAGTAACCCGGTAACTCTTCAGGAAACACATCAGAAAACTCACAGACAACATGCACTGATTCAATCTTCCTTTCAGACATTTTGAATCAATTACATAAGCAAAATATGCCTCGTAACCCTTTTTCACATAACTCTGAGCTTTCAAAACAGATATCACAGCAGGAAATCCATTTAAATCATCCGACTCAATCCTTACAATCTCATTATTCAGACATCTCAAATATATCATCTTTCTTTTGCAATTCATAACAGCATCATGCTTAAACAACCAATCCATACCCAGAATAATATTGAATTCATCAAATGGTAAAAGCATCAATCAGCGGGGAAACAAACTTCTCGAAACACTAACGGACTGTTCTTGCATACCATATAAACTAGGACACTTTTACCTAAGGGGTTCGATACTTTTATAGTAAACTCAGTAGACTCTATAGGCAGAGTCTTACTGAATACTAAATTCATGTATACATATGAATGCGTAGAACCAGGGTCTATCAAAGCAATCACAGAAATATCATAAAGAGTAAATGTACTAGTTATGACATCAGGTGATGAGGCATTCTCTCGAGCTCGAATAACATACGCTCTAACTGGCACTCTGGCTTCAGATCTGACAATATTGTCTCCTAATAGAAGTATGGCACACTTTAAGCATTCATCCGGAGTACAAGATAGCTCGTCGAACACACAGATAGTATTACCAAACCACAACTCAGTCAACTCAGCATCATTATCATCATCATTAGCTACGGCTCTATCGGGATCCATTTACCAAATAAAAACACAATTCAGATGTCAGAAGTCATCACACTATCGCACTATAGTTTAAGGCATGCATAGCTAGACTCACACATGTTACGGTAGTCCTAGAATCACTAAACCGTAAGCTCTGATACCAATGAAATGTAACACCCTTAACCCGTGTCCGTCGCTGGATTAGGTTGCAAGCGTTACCGAACAAAACACAAGTTGCCATAAACAATTACTGTTCACATATTCACATCTAAAAGCTATAAAAACAAACATGAATACGCTTAGATAATAACATACAAAACATTAATCCCTTCAATCGATTTCACAAATAAATC
Organism: Gossypium australe; assembly: GCA_005393395.2. Taxonomy (NCBI): domain Eukaryota; kingdom Viridiplantae; phylum Streptophyta; class Magnoliopsida; order Malvales; family Malvaceae; genus Gossypium; species Gossypium australe. The sequence continues at coordinate 115,247,398 of CM016621.1, forward strand.
ATCGTAAATAATAACAATGAATACTGTTCACTTGATCTTTTAATCCACATTAGTCGAATTTGCTAAAGACTTTTTGAAACTAGATAGAAATCACGAAATACAATCATACATATTTGTGGTTGCATGGCATCTTGATCAGTCGTATTCAAATAAACTATATAAACTCATCTCAACAAAGTATATCTCAATTTATTTATAAGATCATAACCAATAACTAATTTTCATCTAAGCATTTTTCATTGAATACAAAGATTGAAACTCGTATGGTCAATAAAATACCATATTTGAACCTGCACATGCTCATTTTAGGTCTATTAAGCAAGTGGTCAAATATCAAAACTAGACATACATATATTTTATATAGGATTTCATTTAATCATGCTCAAAGTATATCACTTGCTCACACATCTAAACAAAACATGGTTCATAACATCTAGATGTACATTGTTACACCCTAATATATCAATTATGTCTTCCATATCTTGAAAAGTCTAAAGTTAAAATCAATATACATGCAGATATATGTATCATGTGCGAACAAGTCAATTCAAAAATATATAACATATTATCTTATCATCCAGTTGAATATGCACGTATTTGCAAATACATTAGTAAAGCATGATATCACATATTAACATTAATCATACAGAACCATATATATATATATATATATATATATATATATCATGACCGTATATGCCGACTCAACCGTATAATGTTATCATATAGCCAAATATAAAAGTTACAATATAAATGATCTCCAAATTTATTCATATTCAAACTTACACCTAAATGGTAAGCCATAATCGAATCAATCCAAACATATTCAACAAATAAATTTTTAAAACAATTCACCCATTCAAGCATTCCATTTCACACAGACACAAAGAAAAAACATGTTTCTTAATCAAACACTTCATAGCCTAACTTAGTCCTCACATGTCAAATGCCAAGAATTCAATATTAACATATAACTAACATTTAATGTCATGATTTAAACACCAACACCGAATCATAAATAACTTATAACCATCACCTTTATTTCATCACATAAACGGTTACCTAATTTACATTATAACAATTTCCAATTTGATTCATGTTTCGAATTATGAAACTCAATAATAGGTCACTAACAATCCACATCTCAAACACATGCCTCAATCGCATATATCAAACTTTCCAAAAGAACTAAACATAAGTCATAGACGATTACTCCATGCCAAACATATATTATATATGCTTAACATGAAATTATATCACAACCGAATTCACCAACCAAGCATAACACACTCATATACTATGACTAAGATTACTTAAACATTAGATCATTAGCATTAAAATCGAGCCATTTTCGCATGGCTTATATACATCAACAAAATATCATATAAGTATTAAACTAGCCTATACATGCCTTAAGTTCAAAAATCTAAACTTTAAAGATAGCAAAGTAGGTCGATACTGTGAATGACTTCGTTGATTATCCCCTGAGCTCGTAGCTTGATCGAAATCTATAAAACCAAACAACAATCACACAGAGTAAGCTAACTTAGCCTAGTAAGCCTTAAGCAAAAATATAATCATTTAATCAAACAATTAAACATTATTAACCAGTCCTTTGATAACCTTACAATTGTGCCATCATGGCCGAATACCACCATCCTTACAAAGTAATTTAATTATCACTTATCAATTCCATATAATCAGATATGTTTTCGTATACAACAGATTGAATAAATACCAAGTACATACTTACCACTTAAAACCGAATATATACGTATAATAATATCTTTTAATCTTCACATGTATACCATTATAATATCTATATAATATCGTTTTATCCACACCTATAAGGCCGAATATACAAAAGCACATTGTTAATTCACTAGTTCAATATACATTACATGTATATTTACCCTTTTGGCCGAATCTACATGACACATTCATGTTCACATCCAAATCAACTTTCAATATAGCATACACATCATTTTTTAAGGCTGGATACCATTAATAGAATTTTTTACGAATATACCTCAATTGTATCTCAACCAGTAGTATCAATCATAATATACTAACTTACCTTATCCCGTACAACCAATAGGCTTTCATGTACCTGAACAATTAGCTCAATTTTTGTACTCAAAATTCCACATCTATAATGATCCATTGAAACACATACATATGAATAATCACCGGCATAAGGCCTGCTAGGCATAAAGCCTGAAACACATGCACCGGCACTAAGCCTGCTAGACCCGAGGTTTGATATTTAATCACTGGCATTTAGCCTGCTAGGCAATAAGCCCGATACACTTCACCGGCACAAGGCCTGCTAGGCATTAAGCCCGATACACTTCACCGACATAAGGCCTGCTAGGCTCGAAGTTCGATTATCAATATAAATAAACTATATCATACACAGTACACATTACCAATATCACATCTCACACATATTGCATATTACTTTCACATATCAACTTCAATTAAATATAACTACATTTCACTATTAAAATCACTTATCATATTCGCTTTTAGCCTATTTCACACTTATAAATTCATAATTCAAAATGTAATCAAGGTTGTAACCAATATTAACAATATTAATTTGCTTAAAGACTTACCTCGGATTCGGTTTATCGGAGTGAAAACGGTTACTCGGTTACTTTCGCTTTCCCGCGATCTAAATCTGTTTTCCTCGGTTCTTGATCTAAACATATTCAGAATTAACCCTTTTATTCACTAATTCATTCAATTCAATCTATATACACATATTTTGGGCTATTTATGATTTAGCCCTCACATTTGCACATTTTATCAATTTAGTCCATTTTTCTCAAAACATCAAATTCACAAAATCATTACTCAACTAAGCTTAGCTGAATATTCACACATATCATACAAGCCCATATTTTTCATCAAATTAGCAATTTAATCCCTCATTTGCTAATTTCACAATTTAGCCCTATTTAGCTAAATTCATCAAAACTTCAAGAACAAAACATGTTCATCTAGCTCATATCTTTCATTTGACATCAAAACCCATCAAAAAGCTTGACATATCATCAATGGCATCTCACACAAACATCATTAATTCATCAAATTAAAACATGGGCTTGATAGTAGGAGAAGCAACGATTACAAAAACGTAGAAATTATCGAAAAGGGATCAAAATCTAACCTTTAATTCAAGCTTGTAAGTGCCGAAACTTTAAAGCTTTTGTTCTTTCTTTTTCTTTAAGACATTCGGCCAAGGATAAGTATTATGGCTTTCCTTTTCATGTTTTTGTTTTATATAATGTAACTTATATTATAATATTTATTATTTAATAAACCATTACCAAATAAAATAAGCCATTCATCACATTAATGTGCCGTCCACTACATGTCAAAAAGGCCAATTTACAATATAAGGCCTTCACCTTAAAAAGCCACATCAATTTAGCCATTAAGCAAATAAGAGGCCACTTTTACTAATTATGCAATTTAGTCCTTTTGTCAAATTAAACACACAGACAGTCAATTTAACTCATGGAAATTTAGCACATCCTAATTCACATATCAACGGCACAAAATATAATATTAAAATATTATACGGACTTGGATTTGTGGTCCCGAAACCACTGTTCAGACTAGGGTCTAAACCGGACTGTTACATTTTAGTCCCTATTTCATAAAATCACAAAATACTCATAACTTCATTTCACACATGCCTAGCCGAGTTTTCCCCTAGCTCATATAAGCCCACATATTTCATTTATTTCACATTTTAGTACCTCAATTTCTCATCTTCACAATTTAGCCCAAAATAGTCAAATTCATCAAAAATTCAAAGACAAAATATGTTAACCCAACATTAAACTTTCATATTTCACCAACTATCAACACAAAGCTCATATATTCATCAATAGCAAAACTCAAAATCATCATCAAATTCTAAAATTAAGACATAGGCTTGATAGTATGCTAAGCAATGATCACAAAAACATAAAAATCATCAAAAATCGAGCTCAAAACATACCTTAATCAAGATCAAAAGTGTGTCGAACCCTTAAAACCTTTTTCTTTTCTTTTTCCTTAGTAATTTCGGCAAGAATAAGCATAAATGCCACTAATTCGTGCTTGGTTTTTAATTAATATTAACTTAATACATAGTTTACCATTTTACCCTCAATGAATAAACCATTTAACCATCAACTATTAGACCATTTATGTCCATTCCCACTAATAATGGTCTATTATCAACATAAGGACCTTTCTCTTAAGAAGCCATGTCAATTAAGCACTTTAACAATTAGCATACAACTTTTACATTTTATGCAATTAGGTCTTTTTTCGCAATTTAACACACAAACGATAAATTTTCACACAGAATTTTCACACATGCTTAATCGTATACTATAAACACTAAATATAATATTAAAATATTTTTTCGACCTTGGATTTGAGGTCCCAAAACCACTATTCTGACTAGGGTCTAAACTAGACTGTTACATGTAAATAACCATATGTGATGTTATTTAGTAGATAAGGATCTAGATTTGTATGTTTGAAAGATGGTAATATTGACATTTTTAGGTAAATGATGTTTGGATCCAATTGTGTTGCCTTTGAATGGCATATTGGTTAGGTGAATTAGGTTGTTTGAAATGGCATGATTGTGTGCATTTCAATGATGCTGAAGCCCCTCGAAAGTGTGCACAAATGGATTGGTTAGCTATGCATGAATTGGTTACGAAATGGCTTGATTTTAGGTAAAATTTGGGTTCACATGTCCTGGGACACGGCTGTCACACAGCCTGTGTTATTTCAGATTTCTTAGTATTCCAAGTTAATGAGTTACACTGCCTAACACACGACTTGGCACACGGGCATGTGTGGCAAATCAGAGAGTTACATGTCCTAGCACATGGGCTTATAGGGCAACTTAGTGAGTTACACAGGTGAAGACACGGGCTGGGACACGGTCGTGTCTCTCTTGTTTGAATGCTACACGGCCTAGGGCTATGTCACACGGCCTGGCCATACGGCTGTGTGACCTGGTTTTTCAAATTTTGCAAACTGTTCTTAAAAATTCTATTTTCTTTCAAATTAGTATCGGATTGCCTCAAAGGTAGTTTTAGGGCCTTGAAGGCTCGATTTAGGGATGAAACGCATATGTTTGATATGTTTTGAATGTGATTTATTTTTTTTAATTTTATATTGTTAATTGTATTCTGATTGTATAGTAATGCTCTGTAACCCTAATTCAGTGACAGAAATGGGTTAAGGCTGTTACATTTAGTAGTATCAGAGTTACAATTTAGTCGGTCCTCGAACTGAACATAGGATGTATGTAGTCTAGAAATACATGTCATTATATAACATGTGATAGTGTGATAACTCCTGAATCAAAATGAATTATGTTTTCATATAGATAAGATGTCATCCAATCGAGCCAATTCCGATGAGGTTGAGAGTAACGCTCAAGCTTTCTTCCAGATGATGTCTTGGTGGTTCTTTGAGTTCATGAGGACAAATCCAATGGCTGAATGACCTCCACCCCTCCCGTACCCCAACCTGTCCCTGTTAGTCCCCATGGTTTGGAATAAGTATGTATGCGCAAGCATCCGGTTGATAAAATTTGTAAATACAAGGCTGAAGAGTTTCATGGTACAACTGAAGTCGACCCTAAAAAACCCAAGTTTTTGTTGGAAAATACTTTGAGGGTATTCGATGAATTGTCTTGTACACCTATTGAATGTTTAAAGTGTGCAGTGTCTCTGTTGAAAGATTCAACATATCAATGGTGGAATACCTTGATTGCAGTAGTACCTAAAGATCGTGTAAACTGGGATTTCTTTCAGACAGAATTCAGGAAGAAATAGGTTAGTCAACGGTTTCTCAACAAGAAATGGAAAGAATTTTTCAAATTGAAACATGGTCGTATCACTGTACCCAAGTACGAAAGAAAATTTATGTGACTCAACAAGTATGCTCAGTAATTTATACCATTAGAGGCTGTTATGTGTAGCTGGTTTGAAGACAGTTTAAACGAAGACATCAAGCTGTTAGTTGGGATTCTAGAATTTAAAGAATTTGTGGTTTTAGTGGATTGAGCACATAAAACTGAAGAACTCAGTAAAGAAAAAAAAGTAGATCTTGAGGCTCGTGATATGGGTAAACAATCTATAGGAAAGTTATTTTCTTCTCTATCAATGAAATCAAAAGAATTTCATAGTTGTCCATCAGTTTCAGTAAGATTCTCAGGGAGAGATAAAGGAAAGAAACATTCAAGTTTGAGACCTTAGGCTAATTCAGTAGCGAGCGTGGGTAGTGATAGAAATAGTAAACTTGAATGTTACCAATGCAAAAGATGACATTTCGTAGAGTGTAGATTTAGAGACGGGTTGTGCTTTAAATGTGGTTCATACGATCATTTCCTTAGAAACTGTCCTAAAAGGTTTTACAAAAGAAAGCTTAGAACACTTGTTCGAGTAACACAATTGTGAGAGGGGGAGCACCAAGAAATAGTGGAAATACGGGTAATAGTCGAAATGGAACGAAAGATTCTACTGTTAGATTTGAGGCACAGGCACCAGCTAGGGCTTATGGGATTCGAGTCCGAGAGGAAGCTTCAACACCTGATGTGATCACTAATACATTTTCTATCTTTGATGCTAATTTTAATGCTTTTATTGACCCGGGGTCAACGCACTCATATGTATGCACAACTTTAATGCCAAATAAGAAAATACCTTATGAGTCTACTAAAATTGTGGTTAAGGTAACAAATCCTTTAGGTTAGTATGTGATCATTAATAAAGTTTGTTTTGCAAGACTTTAGGTAACAAATCCTTTAGGTAACGAATGCATATATGCAAGACTTTTCCATTGCACATAACCACCTTGTATTGCCAGTCTACTCAAAGAACAATATATACATCAGTTCTAAACAATCTTCTTTCTCGAAAAACTTGTTCAAGTGTTAGAGATTTCCTCAACAAAGGTAGTGCCAAAAATTTCATCCTAAAAACAAAATATCCTAAGTGCTCATGTGTGCTTTTTGGCCATAGCAAGCATCTCCTAATTCACTTAGTTCATTTGTTACCTAAAATCAAGTTGCACTAAACCTACTCAAATGTATATATATTATTCATATATTATTTATTTTTTTATATTAATGTAGGGGACTTAGCATGACACAAAATTCTTTGACTCGATAATCACAATGGAGCAAATACTAAATTATCGAGTACTCAATCATGTCACAATTTAAAGAAAAATCACTCCTGAAGCTAAGGCTTTTAACTTAGAAGAAGGATGGAGCAAACAATTACCTTTATAACACCCGAAACCCGGCCTAGACATTATGGACGAATCTGGTGGTGTCACATTGAAGTGTTTAGTGTAAAACTTGTTGTCGTTGAAATCCTCAAAATCGATTAATCATTTTGTTATTAAACGATGATTCCAAAACGGGGCTGTTCATTTCCAAAGCGTGTATCATTAAAAGCTAATCACTTTTAAAACGTTACTAATTTTCAAAATCTTATTTATTGCGGAAGTTTTTTAAGGAAATGTTGCGAAAACGTGGTGTCTTTGAAAATAGTTACCTTTTAAAAACCCGTCTTTTTCTACAACTAGAAGTTTATATCAAACTAAATAAATAAAAACCCCAATTTAAAGTTTATAACTTTAAAGAGGCCTTCTTACATTAAAACACCCAAATTCAGTTACTTATAAATCAAAAGCTAAAAATGAAAGCTGATGCTGTTGTGTGGCCATCATCGAGTCTCTTGCAGTACCGACCCACCTACGACTGGGGGTTACCTATACAGTTAAACAGTGGGGTGAGTTTATGAAAACTCAGTGTGTAATCCCCTAACAAGCAAATAGTCAATTAAACAGTAGATAAATGCAGTTTGGGCCTAAGCCCATTACCATAATAGTCCAGTTTAGTGTGAGCCTAAGCCTTTTCCTGTAACAGTAAATGATTGGGCTTGAGCCCATCACAATGCCAGTAATCAGTAGGGCCTTTGCCCAATTCCAGTAATAGTATTGTGGGGCCTTGGCCCATAACAGTAACAGATATCAGCCATGCAATGAACAGTATGTAATATCATTAATCGATGCAGTAACAGTACAATATCATTAATCAGTGCAGATATGCGGTCAAAAATCCTACCCAATCCAGCCTCTACACACCACTCCGTCCCACCAAACACACCATACAGGGATAAAATCAACCCACCCAACTAGACACACCAAGATTAGCACCGGTTGCAGCACTAAACAGAATTGCAGAAAAGCTGCCAGTAAAACAAACGGCATATAGCCATCAGTAGGTCCATAGTTGTCTTGGGCGACCCGTGTGACCTTATCAATACATTACGCTTCCTCCAAATATAACAACCCATCCCCATGCAATATGTCGTGACATAATATCATATGTGAATGCAAAATATCATGCTCAATCATAGTCATACATATCATAGAGCAAATCAGTCATACATAACATAAGGCCATAACAGTCATTTTACCCTATGGGGGTATTTCGGTCATTTTATCCTATGGGGGTATTTTTGTCATTCTACCCTATGGGGGTATTTTGGTCATTTACCCTATGGGGTTATTTTGGTCATTTTACCCTATGGGGGTATTTCAGTCATTTTACCCTATGGGGGTATTTCAGTCATTTTATCCTATGAGGGTATTTCGGTCCTTTTACCCTGTGGGGTTATTCAAGTCATTTTACCCTATGGGGGTATTTCAGTCATTTTACCCTATAGGAGTATTTTGGTCATTTTACCCAATGAGGGTATTTCGGTCATTTTGCCCTATGAGGGTACTTCGGTCATTTTACCCTATGGGGGCACAACAGTCATTCTCATATCAGTTTAGTGGTCCAAGAATACTTACCGACCCATTAGTAGGTTCGTAGTCGTCTCGGGCGACCCGTGCAACATTAATAGACAAACAATGAAAATGGGCCCAAGGCCCATAATGCGGGCCCATGTGGGCCCACACGCTCGTGTGGCCCACATGTCCCAGAATTGGTCTCTTTCATGAAAATTATACAGTTTGGCCCAATAATCTCCACATGTTCGTGTGGTTTACCCATGTGGGGCCCACAAGCTCGTTGGCCCCACACGGCCCATTTTGGCCTAATATGGCCCAAAATGGCCCAAGACCATGAGATTGCTCTTGGTGGCCTCCACAGTTGAACGCCCACATTTTATGCATTCTGGTTACCACACGAGAAAGCGCGCGCTCGTGTAGTGCCAACGGTCATATTTTTCGGCTTTTGCCGATTCACGCTTTAGGCAGTGTTTACACACCTTGTTTCTGTTTGGGAGATCCGGCCAAGGGGAGAACTGTGTGGAAAATGTTTGCTCACTATACAGTAAGAGAAGAAGAACCAAATAGGTAATCGACAATGAAGGAGGAAACGTTTGGTTGAAGAAGGACAAAATTGAAAAGGACAAAGTTTAGCAAAAGATGAAAGAAGGAGAGACGATAAGCTTGAGAAGCAATTGCCAAACGAAGGGAAAAGAAGGGAAAGGATGGACAAGAAGAATTTCGGCCAAAAGGGAAAGGGAGTTGCCGTCCAACTTAGGAAACAAATGAGTAGCATTTCTCTCGTAGCCGAATTCCTGAGTGCCAGAGTTCAATTTCGGCACAAGACTTCCTCCCCTCTCTCTTCCCTTGATTTTCTCCTAAAATCTCTCCAAATATCCCTCCTCAATTCTCTCTATGACCAATTCAAACTCCATTTAGCAGTATTTTAATCCAACTCTACCACCCACAAGAATTAGGCAGCAAAAAAATACTCCATTTTTGATGTGCCACAACTCGAACCTTAGACCCCATGTACACTCCACACGCCCCTTACCACTAGACCAACAACTCCTTTGTATCATATTTTAACCACAATAATTTAAGAACCTACTATCTAGATCTAAGGATTTTATTCACTGAAAATAAAATTTTTGCCTAAGCCAAGGCTTGAACCCCTGACTTCTTAGACACTTCCAAACACTCCTAAATCACTTAACCACCGAAGCAGACATTCATTTATGTCACTTTCTTGCACAACTAAATATTTATGTGCAGTCTACTACTGTTCCCTTGTTCAAAACCTATTTCTTCTAGGCCCAAAATTCAGGGCGTTACAATTTACCCCTACTTAAAGAAATTTCGTCCTCGAAATTTCCAATTATCAGATCAGTTGCATAACACAAACTCCACCACTACGATTCCACTGTGCACTCTAATTCCAAATTAGTTATATGGCCAAACAACAAGAACCCAACTCAAGCACCTTTACGGCCTCTACCATGGCATGTTGTACCTCGTCCGTGTGTACCTCTTGTCCTCATTGTCTATTCGCGTTTTATTTGAATTAACAATTTTATACAGATCGATTTATAGTTCTAGTTGTTTATTAACAGATGTCTTATGAAAAGCAGTAATTTAGAGTTTGTTTTTGCACAACGCAGTGTCTATCGGTGTCTACTGGTTTACTACAGTTTCAGTATAACCTACTAAAGAGTTTGCATTACCACCTACAGTAGTCTCAGTACTCCAACCTATGGCAGTTTCAGTCAAAATCAAAGTACAGTTTTTAGAGAGAACTTACAGGATTGGCGCGGAGACTCGGTGTGCCACACAATTAGAAAATCCTTCCAAAACACTTCAAATTATTTAAAAGCAACTTTTAGAAATTCAAAGTTTAAAAACCCATTCCACGGCCAAGTTTTACAACTCGGCTCTGATACCACTAAATGTAACACCCCATACCCAGCCTAGACGTTATGGTCAAATCTGGTGGTGTCACATTGAAGTGTTTAGTGAAAAACTTGTTGTCGTTGAATCCTCAAAATCGATTAATCATTTTGTTATTAAACGGTGATTCCAAAACGGGTTGTTCATTTCCAAAACGTGCATCATTAAAAGCTAATAACTTTTAAAACGTTACTTGTTTTCAAAATCTCATTTATTGCGAAAGTTTTTAGGAAATGTTGCAAAAAAGTGGTGTCTTTGAAAACAGTTACCTTTTGAAAACCCGTCTTTTTCTACAACTAGAAGTTTATATCAAATTAAATAAATAAAAACCCCAATTTAAAGTTTATAACTTTAAAGGGGCCTTATTACATAAAAATACCTAAATTCAGTTACTTATAAATCAAAAGCTAAAAATGAAAGCTGATGCTGTTGTGTGGCCATCATCGAGTCCTTCGCAGCACCGACCCGCCTACGACTGGGGATTACCTGTACAGTTAAACAGAGGGGTGAGTTTACGAAAACTCAGTGTGTAATCCTCTAACAAGAAAACAATCAATTAAACAGTAGATAAATACAGTTTAGGCCTGAGCCCGTTACCATAACAGTCCAGTTCAGTGTGGGCCTAAGCCCTTTCCTGTAATAAACGATTGGGCTTGAGCCCATCACAATGCTAGTAATCAGTAGGGCCTTTGCCCAATTTCAGTAATAGTATCAGTGGGGCCTTGGCCCATAACAGTAACAGATATCAGTCATGCAGTGAACAGTATGTAATATCATTAACCGATGCAGTAACAGTATAGTATCAATAATCAATGCAGATATGCCGTCAGAAATCCTACCCAATCCAGCCTCTACATACCACTCCGTCGCACCAAATACACCACCCACCCAGCCAGACACACCAAGATTAGCACCGGTTGTAGCACTAAACAGAATTGTAGCAAAGCTGCCAGTACACTTCCTCCAAATATAACAACCCATCCCCATGCAATATTTCGTGACATAATATCATACATGTATGCAAAATGTCACGCTCAATCATAGCCATACATATCATAGAGCAAATCAGTCATACATAACATAAGGCCATAACAGTCATTTCATCTCTCAGGGGTATAGCAGTCATTTTACCCTATGGGGGTATTTCAGTCATTTTATCCTATGCGGGAATTTTGGTCATTTTAACCTATGGGGTATTTTTGTCTTTTTACCCTATGGGGGTATTTCCGTCATTTTACCCTGTGAGGGTATTTTGGTCATTCTACCCTATGGGGGTATTTCGGTCATTTTACCTTATGGGGTTATTTAGGTCATTTTACGCTATGAGGTATTTCGATCATTTTACCCTTTAGGGGTGTTTCGGTCATTTTACCCTATGGGGCACAATAGTCATTCTTATATCAGATTGGGAGTCCAAGTATACTTACCGACCCATCAGTAAGTTCACAGTCGTCTCGGGCGACCCGTGCAACCTTAACAGACAAATAATAAAAATCGGCCCAAGGCCCTAATGCGGGCCCACATGCTCGTGTGGCCCACATAGCCCAGAATTGGTCTCGGTCATGAAAATTATACAGTTTGGCCCAATAATCCCCTACGTTCGTGTGGTTTACTTGTGTGGGGCCCACAGGCTTGTTGGGCCCACACGGCCCAAAACGGCCCAAGACCATGAGATCGCTCATGGTGGCCTCCATAGTCGAACGCCCATGTTTTATGTGTTCCGGTTACCTCACGAGCGAGCGTACGCTCGTGTAGTGCCAACGGTCATTTTTTTGGCTTTTGCCGATTCACGCTTTAGGCAGTGTTCACACACCTTGTTTCTGTTTGTTGAGAAAATTGCCCACACCTTTGAAACCTACACTTGATAAACAATTCCCAAGTAATCATTTAAATATTTACTCAATAGAATACAACAAGATCCCAATCGATAAACTTCACACCACGTTATCTTTGATCGAGTAAAGAGGGAAGTTTCACCTATCCAGCCGTTGATTATAAACCTTCTACCCTTCTATAGGTTCCTAGGCACAACCGAAAATATGGGTAAGCACTTAATCAGTCAGCAACAAGATAACATTATACTATCTTTACTTACCAATAACGCGAGAATAGTACCCACTACGAAGTGTACGACTGTCGGCAAATAAAGAATGATATCCAGAACAATAGAGAAGGGAAAGCAGTTGGCTGCAATGGATAGGCAAGAATCAACAAAAAGAAAAGAAAGGAGAAGGATGAAAAGAAAAGAGGTTAGGGTAAAATAAAATGATGGGAAAGTAAGAAGTAAATAGGGTATGACGTGAGTGATGGGAGGCCGGTAATTATGGCCTGACTTTGGTGTGATGGAAATTTGGAGGGAAAGTGAAAAGGTTACAAGCTCAAATATTTGGGAAACAAGTTCCCAATAGGTCTCAACAGGTATCATACAACCCAACCTAACAATTACCTTTATGAGATAGTGTTCATGATTCAAAAAAATTAAATGTGCAGAGTAAGTTTTGTAGCATGGAGGAGGGAAAAACAAAGTTATTTTTGGGGGGGAATTGTTAAGTGACCCAGCCTTAAAACAAGAATTTTGGCTTTTTCACCATGGGCTACCCAAGTAACATAATGGGCCCAACTATCTAGAAATCTCTCCCTTGGACTTTTTTGTCTAGTCAACCCATTTTACATTGTACCTCAACATCCATTTCCCAGTTTTTCATGGCATAACTCTCTTTCGCAATGCTGTAGCAGACTCCTCTTAGTAGCACAATTGATAAGTTTCCATTCTTTATTCTGTTTCTGGAAGTCATGAAAAGAACTACTTAATGATAAAAATAGAAATAGAAGTAACATGAAATGATTAAGGATAACTAATAATAAAAACAAAATTAAAGTAACTAATAATAAAAAATATTAGCTCAAGCATTTTGGAGGTCAATGGATTGCTTGTCTTGATCCACATGAGTACCCCAATAGTGCTTCAAGCGTTGTCCATTAACTTTAAATATGATACCCATTCTCGTATCTTTGACATCAATAGCTCCATGATGATAGACTTGAGCTACTTCAGAGGGACCTGACCAGCGAGATTTTAATTTACCATTGAACAATTTGAGCCTAGAGTTGAATATCAACACTTGTTGTCCTGGTTCAAATTGCCTTAGCATAATCCTCTTATCATGCCACTACTTGGTATTCTCCTTGTATAGTTTAGCATTCTCATATGTCTGTGCCCGGAATTCTTCTATTTCATTAGTTCTAAGAAGATTAAAAGGTGAAATCCCCAACGATGTTTTGAATTTCATACGATAAGCCCACAAAGCTTCATCCAATCTAGAGGACCAATCTTTTCGAGTTGTGTTGACCAATTTTTCCAGAATTTGTTTAATTTCTCTACTAGAAATCTCTGCTTGTCCATTTATTTGGGGATGATATGCCGTGGCAATCTTATGTTTCACCCCATACTTGTGCAAAGCATTAGCAACTAATTTGCAATCAAAATGAGAACCTTTATCACTGATAATTGCCCAAGGTGTACCAAATCTTGTGAAAATGTTCTTGCGCAAAAACTTCAGCACTGACTTGGCATCATTCATAGGGAGGGTATCGCTTTGACCCACTTAGAGACGTATTCCATTGCCAAGAGTATGTAGAGATTTCCAAATGATGGTGGAAATGGACCCAAAAAATAGATTCCCCAAACATCAAACAACTCAATCTCTAGAATATTCTGTAGCGGCATTTTGTGTCTCTTAGATAGATTTCTCATCCCCTAACAATGATCACATGACTTATAAAATTCATGGGCATCCTTGACCAATAAAAACCAGATTGGAGTACCTTCGTAGCAGTTCTCATTCCTCCAAAGTGTCCTCTGTAAGGCGCTGAATGACAATGTTCCAGTATGCTATGTACTTTGTCATGAGGGACACACTTCCTAATTATTTGATCAGCACATTATTTGAACAAGAAGGGTTCATCCCAATAATAATGCTTGGTAACATGAAGGAACTTCCATTTTCTTTGGCAATTGAGATTAGGTGGCGTCAAACAACTTACTAAGAAGTTCACTATATTGGCATACAAAGGTAATGCCATAGTAACAAACAGTTGCTCATTTGGAAAATCTTCTTTAATAAGTTGAATTTTTCCATCTTCATTTCCAACTTCTAACCTTAACAGGTGATCAGCCACTTGATTTTCAATCTCCCTTCTATCTCAAATTTCTAAATTAAACTCTTGCAGCAAAAGTATTCACCGAACTAATCTTGGCTTGGCATATTTCTTGGTTACCAAATACTTAATAGCAAAGTGGTCTGTGTAGACCGTGACTTTGGTACCAACTAAATAAGATCAAAATTTATCGAATGCGAACACCACAACCAATAACTCCTTTTCCATAGTGGTGTAGTTAATATGCTCATCCGTCAGGGTCCTGCTTGCATAATAAATTGCATGAAATACCTTGTTTTCCATTTTTCCCAACATTGCTCCCACAGCATAATCACTGGCGTCACACATGAGTTCAAAAGGCAGTGTCCATTCTGGCACTATTACAATCGATGCCACTACTAATCTTTTCTTCAATTCCTGGAAAGTAATCAAACAAGGTTCATCAAAATTGAAAGGTCTATTTTGCTCCAGCAAGGCGTACAAAGGTTTAGATATCTTCAAGAAATCCTGAATGAATCTTCTATAAAATCCTGCATGACCTAGAAAACTACTAATACCTTTGACACTGGTCGGAGGTGACAAATTGTCCGCCACCTCAATTTTTTCTTTGTCAACTTCAATCCCTTGTTGCGATACGTTATGGCCTAGCACAATACCTTCACAAACCATGAAATGGCATTTCTCCCAATTTAAAATAAGAATTTTTTCTTCATAGCGAAAGAAAACCATTTCTAGATTTGGCAAACAATCCTTAAAATTATTTCCAAAGACAGAGAAATCATCCATGAAGACTTCAAAAAAGTTTTCCTCCATGTACGAGATTATCGCCATCATGCAAGATTGAAATGTTGTCGGGACATTACACAACCTGAATGATATTCATCTAAATGCAAAAGTACCATATGAACAAGTGAAAATTATCATCTCTTGGTCATTTGGAGCTATGACAATTTGATTATATCCTGAATAACCATCCAAAATATAGTAGAAAGTTTTCCTAGCTAATCTATCCAACATGTGGTCAATAAATGGTAAGGGAGAATGGTCCTTCCAAGTTACCTTATTGAGCTTGCGGTAATCCATGCATACTCTCCATCCCATGACAGTGCGAGTTAGCATAAGCTCATTATTATCATTGCTGATTACTATGACACCTCATTTATTAGGCACACATTGTACAGAACTCACCCATAAGCTGTTAGAGATCGGGTAAATAATACCAGCATTAAGCCATTTGATGGTCTCTTTCTTAACAGCTTCTTTCCTGATTGGATTCAATCTCAATTGTTGTTCAATAGAATTGCTATGGCAATCCTCCAATAGAATTTTATGAATACAGATAGCAGGGCTAATTCCCATGGTGTTAGAAATTATATATCCCAATGCCTTTTTAGATCATCACGGTACTTCCAATAACCTTACCTCTTGATGGGGTGTCAACCCGATAGAAATAACTATTGGAAAAGTGTTTTTTTTTTCTCCCAAATAAGCATATTTTAAATGTTGGGGCAAAGGTTTCAACGTAACCGTTGCAACATAACTGTAGTAGGTCAGCCAGTTGCAATGTAACCATAGTATGTCTTGCTTTTCCAATTCCCAGCTTCCTGAACATAGACATAGGCATTAGACTTATACTTTCTCCTAAATCACATAATGCCTTACCAACATGCTAACTTCCTATTGAACATGGGATAGTGAAAATCTCTGGGTCCTTCAACATTGTAGATAATTTATTAGTCAACATCGCTGTGCAACCTTCAGTGAGGGCAATAGTCTCAAATTCTCTCAATCTACACTTCTTTGACAGTATGCCTTTCATAAATTTCACATAATTGGGCATCTGCTCCAAAGCTTCAACCAGTGGTATGTTAATGTGAAGTTGTTTAAGGACATTTAAAAATCTTTTGAGCTGAGCCTCTTTTTACAATTGTGGAATCGCTGAGAAAATGGTGGATGTGGCCGTCCTTCTGGTTGCTGACAATGTTTTGCCGTAGCATTTCCATCAGCAAGATGATTTGATTCTTCTGCAACATTCTTTTGTTTAGCTTTTCCAGACATAGTGTGAATTTTAGACGTTTCTAAAATCTTTCCATTATTGTAATATGATTTGCCCTCTTCTGCCATGACATCTTTAACGTTTTCGTTCTGCTGAGTCCCACTTCTGAAAGTAATTACCTTACAATGCTCCTTCGCTTATGCTATCAAATTCTCAGTATCACTTGGTAGAGCTCCTTCTGGTCTCGAACTCAAAGCATTTTCTATTTTCCTCATTTGATTATCAAGATCTCGAAGGGATGCAACTTGACTCTAAATTACGTCATCATTATTGGCCATATACTCTTTCAACAAAGCTTCACTAGATGATGATGATGAAGCTGATGTATGACCTTGATGGACATTTTGCCACAACATAGGTTAAGTATAACCAGACGGTGCATTAATGGTATTTTATCTTGTAGCAATATTAAAATTCTTCGCACCATGATTATTCCAACTAAACTTTGGATGTTGCTTCGACCCTGGATTATAAGTATTGGAATATAGGTTATTGTTCTAGTTGAAATTACCCATGTAACACGCATATGATGGATTTGATGGGCATTCATCAAATTCATAGTCTTCACCGCATTAAACACATGATGGCTCGACTACTTTCATCTCCTAAACTACAATTGGTCTCTTCATAATTTTGACCATATTAGTTAAAGATGATACTTGGGCAGTCAATGAAGTGATTGCATCAAGTTCCATGGTGCCAGCAGCTCTCTTACCAGTCCCAACCCGCGTGTTAGGATATTGATAATCGTTATTGGCAATCCATTCCAAAATCTCACAAGTTTCATTGTAAGATTTATCCAACAATGTACCATTGGTAGAAGCATCAACTACCATTCTTATATGTGTTTTCAACTCATTATAAAACATCTCCATCTGTACCTAGTGTTGAAACCCATGCATCAGACATTTTCGCAATAATTCTTTAAATCTTTCCCAAGCTTCGTACAGTGTTTCATATTGTGATTGCCAAAAAGACGTGATGTCATTTCTAAGCTTGGCATTCATGTTTTTTGGGCTACTCCATAACAAAAACCTCTAAAAAAGGTCATCCCATGATGTCACTGTCCCAATGACAAAGCATTAAGTCACGCTCTTGCTCGGTCTCTCAAGGAATATGGAAACAATTTAAGTCTCCGGGCGTCTTCAGGAACACCCTGTTATTTAAACGAGTCATAGAATTTTAGAAAAAGTCTTAAATGCAGTCTTGAATTTTCAGTGGGTACCCCACCAAGCTGTTCTACTATTTGCAACATTTGAAACATTATTGGTTTCAACTCAAATTGCTTAGCTTGTATGTGTAGTCTAATTATCTTTGGATTCAGATAATCCAAAATAGGCACAACATGTTCATGAATTTGCCTATCTCGATCATTTATCACGTGATGAATAGGAAGATCAATATCCTGACCATTTGGACTTAATGGATCATTTAGACCAGGATCATTCTTATCCCTAGCATGTTACGCAGTTCTCTTTTTGTTCTTCGCAAAGTTCTCTCGATCTCAGGGTCAAAAATATACTCTTCATTAGCAGGAATGCCTCTATTCATGCACTATAGAAATTAAAAACAACAAAATATAATGAAACTAATGGAGTTAGAGAAGAAAATAAAAGAAACCAAATTTCACCAAATTGTCGATCCCTGGCAACGACGCCAAAAAATTATCACGTGTGAATATGCTAAGTGAATTGTGCAAGTGTACACGTTGGGTCAAGTAATAAAGTGATAAGTGAGATCATCTCCAAAGGGATCGAATAGGTATAAAATTAGTCAAGTTATTATAAATGAGTGTGTTTAATGCTATGACAATAATAATAAGAATGCAGAGGTAATTAAGGAATACTAATGTGTGTAATATGTGACTTCTAATAAATAAATGGAAATGCTATGGCAAAACAATAGTAAGTATGCAATGGAAATTACGAAAATGATTACGTGAAAAATATGTAAAAAAGTAACAACTAAGGATGTGAAAATAGAGATGCTATAGCAAAGGTTAAAGGATCCATGATGTTGAATCGTAAGGCTAGGGTTACTAAGAATCTACCCTCATTAACCAATAATGCCTCGACAAGTTCAGTCTTGTTCTAGTGTTCGAAATAGTTCTATCGTGGTCTGCTTCTTTTGAGAGCTATGCCTTGACTTGTCTCACCTAGGGCACTATATGTCTATAGGTTTTGAGTTTGGTTCCTTCTACTATTCTTCCCTTTTCTGTACAGAACGTTGCTCTATGTCTAGAGTCTATTGCGAGTACTCTTTCGAGTACTCGCACATATCATTCAATTTCGATCTAACTAATCTAACCTTGTTAGAATTACATTAATTTTATAAACATTCCACATATTCACCAATGTCTAGAGATTACACGCATGTTATTCATAAATACCATTGAATGAAATAGTAAATTAAACTAATCTAAGTCCTGACTAATATCAAAAATGAAGGTTTCATCAAGTAATCCCAACCCTATGAGATTTAGCTCATGGGTTGGTGAATAGAATCCAGATTCAAAATAGTAATCAACACCGTTTCCTTAAATCAGATTACGAAACAGAAAATAAAGAATTAAAGGTAGAACTTAGGAAGATAGCTTTCGCCTGTCCAGCCCATAACTTTGGCTACAAAATGTCTTTCGGCAACCAGGAGGAACTGCCTTCGTCTTCCCTTTGGCGTATCCGTCCTTGCCGCAACTGCTACCCTCTATTTTTGTCTAAGGTATTTCTCTTTCCAAAAATGACTCTCCAATCATCTACCTCTCTCCCCTTTTCAGTTTTTATTTTTAGGTTTTATATTTCCTCCCTTAAGGTAGACCAATCATCCCATGATCTTTTCCTTTTTTTTTAGGCTGATTTTTCTGGTACATGTACAACAGGGTTGATAATAGTTAAGTGTTGATAGGGTCACCTCCTAGCATTGCCATGACATTCGTGTTGGCAAACTATCCAGCCTTATGCCACGACAACCTTTACTCATTTACTTCTTTTCCTCATTCTTCACCTGCCACTTAACAAACAAATCCTTCCCGCAAACAATTAGAAGTAACATGTAATAACTTTTAAGCACAGTCCAAGCCTTTTAATGCAATTTCCTAAAATCAGTAATGGAAAATCCTAAAATGCAACTAAACTTACCTAAGTATAAGCAATTAACCAAGTCTAAAGGCATAAAATATAACTCTTTTCAAGAGTTATCAAGCAAGCAACATAAATATTGGGGGTAACTCTAATGTTATTACCTATGTTTCGGAGAGATATGATTTTGATGCTTTACAGGTGTCTACTACTAATACGAGAGAATTCACAAATTTTGTTGCTAGTCTGGAATCTTAGATCATCCTTGTTTTGAGCCTTAGTTTACCAAGACCAATCATCAAGTTGAAAATTTTCTTGCTAAAAAACTTGATATGTTTATGGTTAACACTACATGGATTTCATTGCTATCTCAATCTTGGGTGGAATTTTTTGCTCCTAAAGATTGTGATCATTGCCCTGCCTTGGTTTGGGTGGATAGACTTTTGGTGACTCCTCTTAAACTTGTAACAACCCATTTTTAGTCAAATCAGAACAGTGATTTTGAGACCACAAATTCTAGGTAAAAATAATTATTTTATTATTATTTTAATGTCTTCAACATGAAAGTGTAATTGTGTGAAAATTTTGTTAAGAAATTTTATCGTTTGAATGCTCAATTTGATAGAAAGGACTAAATTGCGTAAAGTGTAAAATTTGAGCTCTAATAGCTAAAAGTATTAAATGACTATGAAATTAAATAGTGGAGGTCCTTATGTGGTAAATATACCATTGTTAATATGAATGGACAATTATGGACATGCATTATGTAATTTTAATGTTTTAACTTAAGATTAATTTTGTATTTTAGTAAATCATGTTAAAATAACTTAAGTAAAATATGTCCATCTTCTTCATTTTATCATCCATAGCCAAATTTATCAAGGAAACCGTAGCTAAGGCTCGATCAAGCTATTTTCTTTGCATTGTAAGTGATTTTTGTCCCGTTTTTAATGATTTCTATGTTTTTGAGATCGTTATAGCTTAGTCTAACTAGCCTAGGGACTAATTTGCAAAATTGTTAAAGTTATAGGGTTTTTCCATTGATGATTTTAGTGTTTTTTGATGTTTAATGGTAGAAAATGCATGGTTGTTGTTAGATAAACAACATATGCTAAGTGATGTTCAGTGAAATGTTCGATTAGGGATTAAATTGTGAAAATGTGTAAATTTTATGGTTAAATTGTGAAGTAAATGAAAAATATGGGCTTCTAAGGACCTAATTGAAATTTGGCTAGCATGGATTTTGATTGAATTACATGAATTTTTTATTTATGAAATAAAGGCTAAATTGTAAAAAAGTGAAATATTAGGGGCAAATGTGTAAAATTATCTTAATGTATAATTTGGACTAAATTGAATAGAGAGATTATTTAATAAGCTAAATTATTTAATAAGCTAAATTTGATATTATTTAGATCAAGAAAGGCGAAATACGGATTTAGATCGGGGAAATAACAAAGTTTTAGATTAATCGACTTAAATCACCGTTTTTACATTCAAGGTAAGTTCGTATGTAATAAGCTTTGCTATAATTGTATTTTAAATGCTTTGATATTGCATAAACTATGATTACGACTCTACGGACATGTTCGACGATAATTCGACAAGTGTGAAATCCCGGTTGAACCTTAGGAATAGATTAGGATACGAATGACATGTCATTAGAGGTTATTATTGTTTAGGGTGCTGGTCCGTACGTCCTACCGGTGGCTGAGTTATCCAGCATGTGTTGCGGATTATCATCATCTTGTGTAAGCAGCACCGTGTAGCTACGTCATGACCGTTAGCTTATGTGAACAGGCCCGTTGATAGCTCAAGAGTGAACATTATTGAGATATGATATTGAGATAGCTTAGGCTATGTATTGGCACTTCGGTGCAAGATTTTGTTGAGGTAGCTTCGGCTATATATATTGGCACTTAAGGTGCGAGATTCCCGAGTATCCTGTATTATTCCAAATGGTTTAACGGGTATATCGAAGATATGAAGAAATAGATTCGTATCAATACAAGTATGTACGGAAACTGAATATGCCTCGAACATATGAAAGAATTGAGTTCATGGTTAAGTGGATGATTGAATATATGTTAACATTATGGTTATATATACTTTGTAGTATGTTGTATGCATATTTTGAATGGTAATTAAATGGTGAGTTTTGCTTATTATTTTCATACGAGCTTACTAAGCTATATAGCTTACTTTGTTTGTTTTTCTGTGTTTTATAGTGAAATGAAAGCTAGCTCAGATTCGAGGATTGTAGGAGACTTCGTCGCACTATCTTACTATCTCTTCGGTACTTTTGAACTTAACTATTTTCAGTATATGGCAGGTATAGGAGTTTGGTCATTTTGGCATATGAATTGGTAATGACTTTGGTCATTTGAAATGGCTTGTAAATTTTAAATGTTTTTAGTTTTGTATACAACCATGAGGGTTGACTTAATTTGGTTGGTATGGTTGTGTATATATATGTGTATATGACTTGTGTTGTGAGTTTATGGATGAATATATGATGCTTGTGGATTATAGATATTGTGGTTTTCAAATGGTTGATATTGGAGAAGTTATATACTTGTGAGGTTGAGCATAATGGTGCATGTTTAAAAGTGTCTAATTAGTTGAATGGTGTATGTGAATTTTGTATAAATGGAATGGTCTACTTTGTGACTTGTGTGTATTGTGGATGTTGGTATAGAACTAACATGAATTACGCTTAATTTAGTTGGTTTGAATGCCTATTTATGCCATGTCTTGGTGCCATTTGGTTTGGTGTAGGTGTGTGTGAGATTGGGTGGCAAATTGGCTTGGTAAATAGCATATTTTTGTCTACATGGGCAGAGGCACGAGCGTGTGTCTCAGCCGTGTGTGACACACCGTTATGTTACACAGCCTTGTGTCCCCTGGTGTTGAATTAAAAATCAAGTCAGTATGGTCCACACGACTTAGCACACGAGCGTGTGACTTGGCCGTGTGGCATAAGTTAGTATACCCTACAGGTTTGACACGACCTAGTACATGGCTTGGCACACGGACGTGTGTGTTGGTCGTGTGACCCAAGTCAGAGAGTTACATGGGGTCAGACACGAGCTGGGACACAGCCATGTAATCCCATTTCGAATATCCAGACCGTTGGGCCACACGGGCGTGTGTTCTCTAAAATTTGGAAAGTTTTCTAAGTGTTTCAAAAATTTCATGAACTATCGGTTTAGTCTCGAACCACTTCTAAAGCGTGCTTAGGGCCTCGTAGGTTCGCTATAGGGACAATGTGAATGTTATTAAATGTTGATTATATGAATTTGAGTATTGTATGTGAATTGAATGTTAAATTATTTTATAAGTCCGGTAATGCTCCGTAACCCCTATTTCGGCATTGAATACGGGTGAGGGGTGTTTCATTTTTTAGTATCAGAGCGATGGTTTCGTCAATTCTCGAACTAACATGGCATGTGTGGGAGTCTAGCTATACATGCCATAAATAACATGTGACAGTGTGGTATCTCCTGATAATTCTAAATTGTGTTTTCATATAGTAAATGGATCTCGATCGAGTTGTAGCTAATGATGTCGAAAGTAATGCATCTGCCTTCGTTCACGGAGTAACACAATCTAAGTCGAGACCCGTATTGGGTAGCCAGGAAAGAAAGGCTAAAGAAGCCTTCTTTCATATGATGAATGAGTGGTTTACGGAGTTTGTTCAGACAAATCTGGCTGCTCAACAACCTCCACCCCCTCTTAATCCCCAACCGGTTCCCGTAGCTCTTCAAGGTGTGGACTTCTACGACTGAATAAGCTACCGATTGATAAGATTCAAAAATATGGGGTCGAAGAGTTCAAAGCTACTGTTGATGACGATCCCGATAGAGCTGAGTCTTGGCTTGAAAATATTATTCGAGTATTTGATGAACTTTCTTACACCCCAGTTGAGTGTTTAAATTGTGCCATATCACTTTTGTGGGACACTGCATATCAAAGGTAGAATACTTTGGTGTTCGTGGTATCGAGAGAAAGAGTTACCTGGGAATTCTTTCAAGCTGAGTTCCAAAAGAAATACATCAGTCAAAGGTTCATTGATCAAAAGCGAAAAAAGTTTCTTGAACTGAAACAAGGCCGTATGTCTGTGACTGAATATGAGCTAGAGTTTGTTAGACTCAGTAAATATGCTCGAGAATGTGTTTCAACTGAGGTAACTATGTGTAAGAGGTTTGAAGATGGGTTGAAAAAAGATATCAGATTGTTAGTATGTTAAATTGTTTTATAAGTCTGGTAATACTCTGTAACCCTATTTCGGCATTGAATACGGGTGAAGGTGTTTCATTTTTTTAGTATCAGAGCTACGGTTTCGTCAATTCTCGGACTAACGTAGCATGTGTGGGAGTCTAGCTATACATGCCATAAATAACCTGTGATAGTGTGATATCTCCTGACAATTTTAAATTGTGTTTTCATATAGTAAATGGATCCTGATAGAGTTGTAGCTGATGATGTCGAAAGTAATGTGCCTGGCTCCATTCACGAAGTAACGCAATCTAAGTCGAGACCCGTATCGGGTAGCCAAGAAGGAAAGGCTAAAGAAGCCTTCTTTCATATGATGAATGAGTGGTTTACAGAGTTTGTTCAGACAAATCTGGCTGCTTAACAACCTCCACCCCCTCTTAATCCCCAACCGGTTCCCGTAGCTCCTCAAGGTGTGGAACTTCTACGACTGAATAAGCTACCAGTTGATAAGATTCGAAAATATGGGGTCGAAGAGTTCAAAGCTACTGTTGATGACGATCCCAAGAGAGCTGAGTCTTGGCTTGGAAATACTATTCGAGTATTTGATGAACTTTCTTACACCTCGGTTGAGTATTTAAAATGTGCCGTATCACTTTTGAGGGACACTGCATATCAAAGGTATAATACTTTGGTGTCCATGGTATCGAGAGAAAGAGTTACTTGGGAATTCTTTCAAGCTAAGTTCCAAAAGAAATACATCAGTCAAAGGTTCATTGATCAAAAGTGAAAAGAGTTTCTTGAACTGAAACAAGGTCGTATGTCTGTGACTGAATATGAGCTAGAGTTGGTTAGACTCAGTAAATATGCTCGAGAATGTGTTTCAACTGAGGTAACTATGTGTAAAAGGTTTGAAGATGGGTTGAAAAAAGATATCAGATTGTTAGTCGGGATTCTAGAATTGAAAGAATTCGTAGCGCTATTTGACAAAGCCTGTAAAGCTGAAAAACTTGGCAAAGAAAAGAGAAAGGCTGATTTCGAGGCTAGAGATTCGAGAAAAATATCGTTGAATAAGCCATATCAATCTTCGTCAAAGAAATCAAGAGATTTGTATACTTTTTCAAATGCTTCAAACGGGGTATCCAAACAGAGATCGTGGCAAGCAATACTCAAATCCTAAAGCTCAAGCTACATTAGTATCGAGTGTTGACAGCGTGAGAAACAATAATACTGAGTGTCAATAGTGTGGTCGACGGCATTGTGGAGATTGTTGGATGAATAATAACAATAAAGCTTTTTTCAGATATGATTTGCAAGAACACTTTTTTCGTGATTGCCCTCAGTTATCGGGGAAAGATAATCTTCAGACTTCAAGGCCGAGTAATACAATTGCCAAGTGTAAACCACCTCAAAGTGCTAGAATTATGACTAGTAGTGTAACACCCCAAACCCGGACAAGACACCACGTCCGGATCTGGTATGTTACGGGAAAAACGGTTTTTGAGAGGTTAAATTTTTCGTTTAAAAGCCGTGAGGAACCACAGTGCATTTTTGAAGACAATTTGAGTGAACTTGTTTGAAATCAGATGGTGTATTTGAAACCCGGAGATTTTGAAATCTTAACCAGAATGGGTGGTTAAAACGAGCTCAAGCCATTTAAACCTCAACAGTTTCTTAATGTTACTTAAAACATTTTTAGACTTAGGAGAAATACAAGGTTGAATTGAAAACCATTTGTATTTGTTTAACATAAAGACTTAGTGTGATACCCGATGGTATAGTTTAAAAACACATTGCGTACTGATTTTGAAATTATTATCTTTCCAAGTTTTAGCAAAATTTATACCTAGTTCCTTTGTTAAGGCATATTAGACTCAACTTAAAGCATAAACAACCTAAAACATAACTTTAAAGGCCTTTTACAAATCCAAAATAAAACCCAATTAAAAGTAAATAAACTAAAGTACCCAAGTAGTAGAGTCTGAGTAAAACTTTATTAAGCATGGCATATGCACCCCGAGTCCATCCCGGCTCCCTGTCCGCGTCTACGAGTCACCTGAAATGTCAAAGGAGAGGGTGAGTCGAGTGACTCAGTGTGTAAATCCCGCTCCCGATAAAACAACATGCTAACACACATCATACATAGCAACATAATTAATGCAACCCGATCCTAACCATCCAGATCGCCTTTTCTACCCCGTGTGGTACCAAACCACTGGTGGTGCCAACCCACTGGTGACATATAGTCACAATGTGTTACCAAAACACTGGTGTCCCAAAGACACAATATCCGTCATTGTGGTACCAAACCACTGGTGTCCCAAAGACACAACGTGCTACCAAAGCACTGGTGACCGAAGTCACAAATCCAATGATGATGGGGCCAACCCATCGTGTGATACCAAATCACTAGCAGACGATCCCATACCTCAAGTGGGGCCAACCCACGGTGGTCAAACCACAGGGACAAGTCGCAATGAGGTGCCAAACCTCTGGTGTCCCAAAGACACAATGTGCTACCAAAGCACTGGTGACCGTAGTCACAAATCTGGTGATGGGGCCAACCCATCGTGTGATACCAAATCACTGGCGTCAATCCCGTATCTCACAAGTGGGGCCAACCCACGGTGGTGTTAACCACAGGGACGAGACGCTGAGGTACCAAACCTCTGGATGTGCCAAACCTCTGGTGACCCAAAGTCACAAAGTGTGTTACCAAAACACTGGTGCTCGTCAGCACAAAATATCACTGCTCCCTCCTCTCATATTACCCATACATGTCATACTAGCTCATGTACCATATGCAAATCATGTAACTCATGCAACCATAACCAACATAGCATCTCATAGCATCTATATATATAGCATAGATCATCATATCCAAAGTATCCATAATAGGACTTGTAATACAGTAGACTTACCCGGATCCTTACACATACCCCATTTGGGTATCCAATTATCCATCATACTGTTATGGTTTTTTTTTAACAGGCAAACAGGTTTATTAATAACATTACTAAGTATTAGTGTGTTAGTTTACACACCTGGTAAATACGAGTCTAGAACCCCAACGAAAACGATCTAAATCCCCTTAACGACTAGCTCCTACAATCGGCCAACATTAGGGGTTAGGCATCTAAGACCATTCGGCCAAAGACATATACACTCAAAGGGATTAATTCCAATCCTTTACCTTGAAGGTGATTTGGTTTCCTACCAAATCCGAGCCCACAGTGGTTTCTTCTTCAACAATCGGCACCCTATCAAAACAGTTAATCACAAATCACCCTTGACTTAATCGAAATCACGAATAAACCATGAACGTTATATCACCATCACTTACCGAATTGGTTAACCAAAAGGGAGAAGGCTCCACCTGATTGCTTGGAATTCCCTGATTGCCCTATCACACAATCGGTTCAATCATAAGAGACCACACCTAACCATAGTTGCCATAACCGGCTCTTAACAAGACCCAAATTGATAGAGTACGAGTGAGAAAAGAAAGAGAATATTCGGCTAGCACTCACCTTACTCCAAACCCGATTGAACCCCACACACGAGAGGTCCACCCACTCCAATATTCGGCTACAGCAAATTCTTAGATAGGGGATTGATATTCGGCCAAAATGCAACAAATGATAGGAGGAAATTTCGGCAGCACAAGGGAGGGTTCGGCTACAAACTAGAAAAGAAAATAGTAAGAAAAATAGATGTGGTTTAAGAGAAGCAAGAATTCGGTCAATGATTGAAGGAATATTCGGCTCAAGTGTTTCAAGAAAGGAGAGAAATGAAAAATGGAAATTCGGCTAAGAGGCCAATGTAAATTCGGCACTAGTGTTTCAAAAGGAGAGTAAAAGAAATTATGAGAGGAAGAGAGAGCTTGTTTCGGTTTACCCAAGTGAAGAAGGAAAGAAAGAAACAAGGTGTGTTCGGCTACCAAGAAGGTTGAGAGGGACAAAACAATTTTGGTAACTAGGTGTTTGCACTCTTGGCTTCAAAGAGAAAAATGAGAGAGAGACCCTTAGAGTTTCGGTTAGTTTTGACAAAAAGAGAAAATGTGGCTTACCAATTGCTTCATTGCCGAAAAACACCCAAAATGCCAAGGTACATTCGGCACTACCCAAACCCCATACCAAACCGTCCACACACCCACTTCAACACCCACAAATTCGGCCCCATCCCCCAATTCACTCACATCCACACATTCAAACATCAAGACCAAGTCTCCCTCCTACAATTGCTCTCCACCCTCCTTTTGAATGTGAAGACTTGGTCCAAGTTAGAATTTCACTAGCCTTCTACCTCTCCTCCATGCCGTCCCAAAAAGAAGTCAAAAGGAGAACTTTGCAGCTCGAACACTGGACCTCCCCCACATGTAAATGACGCCACACCAAGCTCCCCCTTGTAGCGCATGCTTGCCACTAAGCTAGCTCCTTATTTGTGCAATGAAATCACAATTAGAATTCTTAAACCCCAGCTCTTCCAACTCCTCCCACATAAGCCCAAAAATCAAAATTTTCCTACCTACTCAGGCACACTTCTAGCCTACCACTAAACCCCTAAAACACCGAAATAGCAGCACAGCACATTAAATACATGCAATACATGCAACAACAAAATAGCCCCTAACCCGGGATATTACAGTTCTACCCCCTTAAAAATAATTTCGGCCTCGAAATTACCTGGTCAAAAGAGTTACGGGTATTGCTGTCTCATCGTATCCTCGGGTTCCCACGTCGCTTCTTCTACGCCATGATTCTGCCAAAGTACCTTAACCAAAGGTACAGACTTCCTACGCAGAACCTTCACATCCCGATCAAGAATCTGCACCGGTTCTTCTTCCATAGTCAAGTCTGGATTCACCTCGATCTCTTCCACTGCTACCACATGTGACGGATCTGAGCGATAACGCCGAAGCATCGAAACATGAAAAACATCATGAATCTGGCTAAGCTCTGCTGGCAACTCAAGCTGATACGCTACTGGCCCAACTCACCTCAATACCTTATACGGCCCAATGAACCTCGGACTTAGCTTGCCTTTCTTCCCGAACCTCAACACCTTCTTCCAAGGCGAGACCTTCAGAAAAACTCGATCCCCTACAGCAAACTCTATATCTCTTCGCTTAAGATCGGCATAAGACTTCTGCCGGTCTG